>PVJH01000217.1:0-398259 GCA_004026705.1 Nesogale talazaci
CCAATGTGTACCTCCCTGGGTTTGGTCCTCCCTCCTCCCCTTACCCTACTTCTTGGACCAATTGTTATGGTACAGAAGTTTTCTCTTACAGAGGGGTTGCAGTGAGGACATGAGCCAGTCTAGGTACAGTGTAGTAGCAATGAAATGTGCAACTTTCCTTAAGTTCTCAAATGCTTCATCCCACTCACTATTATGATCCCAATTCTACCAGAGAGTTTCAGCTAGACCAGGGAATGTACACTGGAGTCGGAAGCATGGGGAATTTAGGATAGATGATCCCTTGGGACTAGTGGGGGAAGGGTGGTGACACTGGGAGAGTGGAGGGGTGGTTGAGTAGAAAGGGGGAACAAATATCAGGGATCTGTATGTGACCTCCTCTCTGGAGTGTGGACAGCGGGAGGGTGGGTGAGGTGACAGACAGTGTAATATGAAGAGGTAATAACAATTTGTAAATTATTAGGGGTTCATGAGGGAGGGAGAATATGGGGAGTGGAATTAAAAAAACTAGAGGAAAGGGGGAATGAAGAGCTTATGTCAGGGGCTCACGTAGAAAATGTTTGGAAATGAAAGTGGCAACATGTGTACAAGTATGCTCAATGCGAATGATGTATTGAATGTTATAAGAGTTGTAAGAGCCCCCAATAAAATCAAAATACATAAAGGAGGGGGAAGAAAGAGGTCATACCAAGGGCACAAGTAGAAAATATTGGGAAATGAATATGGCAACATGTGTACAAATATGCTTGATACAAATGATATATTGAATATTAAAAGAGCTATAAGAGCCCCCCCAAATTATTAAAAATAAGAGAAAAGTGTGTCTTTTGTTCATCCCACAGAATACAAACATTTTCCAGAAAGGAAAGTCAGCTGTTAGTTACTACCACTTGTTTACTCCAAACCTCCTCCTTCAAAATGCAGCATTCTGAGGATATTCCCTGTGTGCTGTTGATTTATTCCTTCTGCCTGACTGGTTTCTCTTCCTAGATTATGAAAACTATCTCAAATATTATATTCAGCAAAATATATTTAGGTGGGTTGATCTACAAATAAATGATTTCTTCAGTGCCATGGGGAAAGGAAAACAATAATCTCAGATCCTACACTATCATATTAGGATCATTTGGCCACATTCTACAGTCAGGTAGTTTTCATCCTGCTTTCTATAATCAGGATCTAGATAAACCTGGTGCCATTTTTAAATTCCACTTGAATTAGTTCAGAGACCATAGTTCTTTTCTAATGTAGAACTCTCACTTGGGAAAAGGCCATTGTAAAGTTTAACTAGACCTTAAAGCTTATGTAGGATAACCATCATCGATTGCTGTGGGCAATCGGTACCTATATATCTAACAATCCTGTCAAAGGTGCAGTCTAGCCTCAGAAAAAATGATTTCTTGTGAAATAGGAGGAAGCACACTTTGGATAATCTATTCCTTTCTACCTGAAACAGTTGACTTTATCAGTGGTGGAGCAGCCAAGAGCTTCAAGGGGGTGGGGAGTTTGGAGGTGAGAATTTTAAGATGCACAAGTCAAAGTCCAGCTGCAGAAAAGCAGATGGTTGTTGCTAGAATATGACTAGCATGAAACCAAGCATACTAATAGGGGTTTACAATTAGAATCTTATGTACATTAGCTGTGAGGTCATCAATTGTACTCCTGTAGTAAGTTAGCACCTTTGTATACCTTCAAAACAATGGATTTGAACAAAGAAAATTCCTCCAGCAGTTTATAGCTAAAGCCAAGAGGATATAGAGTGCATCCCCTTTGCAGAAGAGATTTCCTGAACGTCAAAGTATTTGACTACTAATAACTGAGCCCTTCTTTTCTTTGCTGTCCTATAAAATCTTTCACCCATGCTAGCCACTTAGAATGGTTTAACTTCTTTTCTTTCTTAAGAAACAGCTTACACTTGATAACTACCATTCAAAATAACTTTGTTCTGTTGTGCTAATTAATAAAAGAAATGTATCACATTCTCATATTGGTTTCTCATCTAATTACCTGATTGAAAACAGCCTCATTGATAGACATCCTCATTGATAGTCTTTGGGGGAAATAACATATTCATTGATAAAATATTTAGTTTGATGTGAAAGCAATTCCTCTTACTCTCTTGCTCTTCTATACCTCGTTGGTCAGCATTATAAAGAAAGGATTGCTCCCCAGGCCTCTGGCTGGCACATTCACTTCCATGTAGTTGATTTCAACTCACAGCAGCCTTGTACGACAAAGTAGAACTGCCCTTAGAGGTTTCTAAGCCTCTGACTCTGCAGGAGTAGAAAGCCTCATCCTTCTCCCCTGGAGGGGCCGCTGGTTTCAAATTGCTGACCCTGAGGTCAGCAAAAACTCAGTGCGCCACCCAGGAGCCCTTGCTATGCCCAGTAAGAATGACAGGCTTGAACATCCTTAGGGACAGTTTTACCCTGTCCAGTAAGGTCACAGGGAGCGGGCATAGACTCCATGGCCATGAGTGTGCGGGTCTTTTTTTGTTTTGTTTTCTGGGTGGCACAAATGATTACGTATTCTGCAACAGAAAGGTCGGTCGTTCGAGCACACCCAGAAACTCCTGGGAAGACAAGCTTGGCCATCGTCCTCTGAAAGTTCACAGCCTTGAGAATGCTCGGGAGCAGTTGTGCTGTGCGTATGCAGAGTCTCCATGAGTCAAAGACAACTAACAGGGACCCTGCAAAGAAGGACATAGACTTAAAAAAAGCAAAAAGAAGAACAAAACAGCGTATTCAAATCTGTTCTGATTCGAGTTGACCCCATGGATACAGAGTGGTACTTGGCCATAAGATTTTCATCCGGTGTGAAATTTCAGAAGCAGATTCACCAGGGTTTTCTTCTGAGAAGCCCCTGGGAGGATGAGAACTGTCAACCTTCTAGTTAGTAATTGAGCACTTAACAATCTTCATCACTTAGGAGCTCCTTCATAAGAAAGGCAATTAAAAAATAACTACAGAATTCATCTTTGAGTCATTCGATGTGTGGAAACTCTTAGCTACTCAAGACGAAGTCACTCTGATTAGAGTTCCAGGAGGAGAACCACAGACCATAGCTGCACTTCCTGCAATGGCTGTGGACAGGAGCCTCATGATTTACCCAGAAGTAAGCTGGCACAAAGAGATTAATAAAAGAAAGACCTGTGCTTTGAAAGAGAGTGAATGCTTGCTTTGTCGTGCTTGGTAAATCAGTTATCTGTTGCATACAGACTTGATGGGAGTATTTGTTTAGAAAGTCTCCAGACTTGTAGTTTTTGATACAAGTTGAAGACATTTGATGATACATTTATTGGGTCAACAATTAGCAAACACAGCATTGACATTAGTGATACAGATTCATCTCTATATCCTACCCTTTTAGTAGAAGTCCAGATATTAAAACTCCCGTCGTAAATTTTCAGTTGGGAAAATACTACCAGGGTATTCATTCATGACCCAGGTGATTCAAACTATTCAATTATTTATGGAATATGATTTCTCTTTGAGGTGATATCTCAAAGGCATTGCAGAAATGACAACTTGGTCAGTCTTGTAAGTTTTTAAGCCCTTGTAGAGAAGAATTTTTTTTTTTAGACAAAGAATAGTTTATGAGTTTGTGCTTTGACTTATTATCACAATGATATAGTTATAGTATAATTCTATTTCAAATAATGTCATGCCATGAGCTAAATCATTTTTCCTCAGAAATGCTACTTAATAAGTTATTATTCACTCATGATCCTGCTAGAAGATGAAAAGAAAGCAAGATCCCAAAATGTACATGTTTGAATATGTATTCATGTCAGAAACAAATAGATGTATATCTAGATACCTATATATAATTAATGCAATTATATATTGTATGTATAAATACTTCAAATTTACATAATTTTCAAGGACTGTATGTATATCTGTCTCTTTGGTTACTGATTGACCTATAGTATATCTATCCTTAAATACTAGTGTTTGCCTGAGCTTTAATAATTTAAGGAGAAGTAGAAAGGAAGGCACTTCTGTGAAAAGAGATTGTTCTCATGCCATTTTCAGTCTGGATGGAATTCAACAGTATCAGAATTTTCACAAACAGCCTCCTGAAGGATTTCTTGGCCAACTTTTGATGCCCTAAGAGGCTGAGAAAAACAGCTGATCTTCTGGTCACATACTCCAGTGTACAAATCTTTTCAGGTTGACCCCTCACAGGTAATGGCAGCAGGGAATCAGGCAGCACCTTAAGCAAAAAAGATGAATAGATTTTGAAGACAGGCAGCCTTATATTTTGGTTCCTGTAGGAAACAGTCCATTCAAAAATGTTTTCTTTTAACTGAGTTAAAAATAGTTGAAACTGAAATAGTTCATCCTATGAAACTCTTAAGAGTAAAATGTGTAATTTACTCCCCCCCCCACCAATTTAGTTTTTTCTTTAAAAAAATGGGTTATATTAGACAAATCAGGGCTCTGTTGCTAGGATGGAATGCTAACCATGCCACTGGATGGCAAATTCGAGAGGAATGTGCCTTTCATCTTAATTATAGGCTGGACAGGAGAATGTACTATGTCCTCTGCTACATATGAGACGGAGAGAACTTTCCCAGGGCATTTTTTGCTGCATTTCTGACTCTTATTGGGTTGGAAACTTGTCCATGTGACCCAACAGGGCCTATTTTCCATAATAAGCTAAAAAATATGCCAGAAATGTTTTCTTTAGTACAGCCTGCAAGTGTCAAACTTGAAGGCAACAGGATCCTTTCCCCTGCTGATACTATTTCACCTCTTCCTCAAGAAAGTTCCACTGTTATCCTACCATTCTTTACTGATACTGTTCTGTGGACCATCCCCAGTTTTGGAGCGGAATCTGAGATGGGATCATTGTAGAAATGGAGCCAGCATCCCATAAAAAAAATCAGTTTATGCTTTCTCTATGTCTACCTCTTTAAAAGCTCACCTTTATTAAATTGTGGGACTCAAAATGTTTTTCTGTAATTGGAATACATTGACACTGAGTCATGGGTACTTTCAATCAGGGATTCTGATGACCCAGGAGTTACATCTAGAATTAAGAGCAATCTATGACTGTAGCCCAGTACCTGTCTGTCAGTTCCTTTACTGTGCTGGCTCGTGAGTTGCTAAGATGCTGGAAACTGTGCCACAATGGCTTTAAATATCAATAGGCTCACCCTGGGTGGACAGGTTTTAGCAGAGCTTCTTGACTAAAACAGAGTAGGATGAAAGGTTTCACAATCTCCTTAAGAAGAAGACAAAAACAAAAACAACCTTAAAAGAAAAGCAAACAAAGAGTTTGTCATTGAGTCCATTCTGACTCTTGGTGACACCCATGGTGGTATCCACATAGAACTATGCTCAGTCAGGTTTCAGTGGCTATTTTTCAAAATGAGATCAACAGGTCTTTTTCCCAAGGTTTCTCTGGGTAGATTTAAATCTCCAGTCTTTCAATTAGCATTTGATTCTTTTAACCATCTATACCTTACAGAACTTCAGCCAATAAAAATTCCATGGATCACAAAAGAATATTGTGCATACCAACCATCATGAAGATGGCACAGAACTTGAGAGTATATCTTTTTGTTGTACATGGATTTACCCTGATCAGAGCTGCAACTGACAGTATATCTGTACCATCTCACTGGCATATCAAAGGATAATAAGGTGATCAAGAGCATGAATTTTAGAGGTAAGAAGTTTTAGAGTAAATCAACTGATATCCCTGCAATCCTGGGTAGGTTTGATTCTTAAGGTTTTACTTTATTTGTAAATCAGATGGATAAAGTTGTTGTGAGGATTAATTAAAAATACATGCCTGATATATTTAGCAGAATGTTTACATTATTTTAAGGGGAAAACCATTAAATATGATTCCATTTCTAATCAGGTGAACCAGCTAACCATAAATACAAGGTATTAGCCACATTGTTGTCTCTCTCTTTTTTTAATTGCTTTCTCTTGATCTCTACACACTACTGTTTTAGATTGATGGTACTTCATTGACTATCCTGCCACTCCCACCTCGTATATTTGGCAATGTCACATGTGCATGAGGAGAGGGCAGTTTTTCTGGCATCTAGGAGATAGAAGCCAGGGAATGTTAAATATACTTCCATGGCCAGGATGCTACACAAAACAGGTGTTGATATTGATAAGTGGTATCAAATCAGTTCTGACTCAGGAGCAAGTTTATGCTAAACAGAATGAAATACCATCTGGTCCTGTGGTATTATCACAATTGTTATTCTTCATCCCATTGTTGCAGCCATTATATCAGTCCATTTTGATGAAAACTTTCCTCTTTTTTTCTGCCCCTTTACTTTACCAAGGATAAGGACCTTCTCCAGGGACTGGCGTCAAGTACAGGTGTGACCAGTGTCTCCAGTCTTACCGCTAAGGAACCTTCTGGTAGCACTTCTTCCAAAACACAGTTGTTTGTTCTTTTTAGCAGTCCATAGTACTTTCAATATTCTTTGCCAGCACCACCATTAAAATGTATCAATTCTTCTTTGGTCTTCTTTATTCAAATGTTTGTATGAATATGAGGTGATTGAAAATAGTGTGGTCTGGGTCAGGCACACCTTAGTCCTCAAAGTGATATCTTTGCTTTTCATTACTTTAAAGTGATATTGTGCAGTGGATTAACCCAATAACCCAATTAACGACTGCTCCTATGGACATTTTTTGTGGACCTAAATAAGACAGAGTTCTTTTTCCAAAAATTAAGTTTTGTTAGCATATATTTTACATATCATACAATTCAATAGTTCAATCACATTAACAAGAGCTGTACAATCATATCCACAATCGAACATTCATGTCCCTCTGGTGCCTATCATCATCAATTCCCAACTCCACTTCCCATCCTTCTCAGCTATGTCCATTAAGGAACTATCAATGGAATCACTGTCTATAACTCTACCCATCCTGGATTTCATATATAGAAAAGCAAAACAAAGACACACCACTCTTCATATTAGCATGTCTATACACATGCCTAGTTTACAGCTGGAAGTACTCACTCCACTTGTGGACCTTGCAACAGGATTTTGTCGTCCTAGTGTCATTGATACACTTCTGGAAACCTGGTATTCACAATTTAAGCTCTGGTACCATTCCCTCCTTTTGTTTTGGATCATTCATAATCCTTGGATCATGCAGGTGTGCATCCACGTGTGTCCAGTCGACACCTCTCTCAGATGGCTGGTTGTTTGAAGACCAAACCTTAACGATCGCAAGTGTTATTTTTTTCTAATAGTCAGCCACCATCTATTTTCTTCAACACATTTTTCTATAGCACCAGTATCTACATTGATCTCCTCAGATGGCTAGCATCAAGCAGGTTCATGTAGTGTTTTAGTCAGACTTGACTAGAGAAACAAATCCAGGGGGACTCAGATATATATAAGAAGGAGCTTTATATTCAAGAGCAATTGAATATTGAAAAAACATCCCAGCCTCAGTCCAGATCAATCCATAAGTCTGATGTTAGCTCACATGTCCAATACCAATCTATAAATTCCTTCAGACCCATGAAACACATACCGTGATACCAAACATAGGAAGATCACAGGCCAGAGGGGGGGAAATCTTGTGGATCCAGTGACATTGTAAGCATCTCAGTGCTGGAAGGAGTCTCCACATGCTCCTTCAGATGACAGTCTCTAGCTTTGCTTCGTGTGGCTTGTGCACAGGAATGTTTCACAGGGAGTGAGCGTGTTCCCTATCCCCAACCAGATATCTCCTCAGCACCTCCAGAGGAGGACATCAAGCTATGATCTTATTGACAGGTTAAACTTCACCTCTTCACTCTTAAGTCTCAAACTGACAACATACTATGTAACTACCACATGTAGTAAGGAATACTTGTTCTCAAGTTGGGATTCAAAATCAGTGTGAGCCCCAAATGCATTTATATATCTACAGTTTATATATTTCATCTCTATCTCTATCTAATTATCTATCTCTCTTATCTAATCTATAGTTCACTTTAGAGACATCAGTGTCATTTAATGTTAGAGAATACTATGGATTATCCTCCTGGATCATAAGGTAGTTCCATTGATTTAACACAAACAATATTGAGAGTTTCACTCTTCTCTTAGTTTATCATGATGTTACCTACTGGTTTCATTTTAAAGATTTTCCTTTTCTTTAAATTGAGTTGTAATCCATACCATACTCATACAACAAAGGTTATCTGGACTAAAATGTCCATAGTGTGGAAGTGGAAAACTCCTGGTTTTCAACTTGAATAGAAACTTTTGGATCTGGTGTTTGGTCTGGAAAGCAATCATATTCTAAGAGACAAATTTGTTAAGTTTCTCTCATTGCTTCTTTTATTTCAGGAGCATTTTAGAGTCTTTACAGTGTTTAGGGTCCATTATTGTTGGTGGTTTCATAAGGACTGGTGTTTCTGAGGACAAAATGCTCTTTAAGACTATAATGGTGGGTAATGGAGGAAAAACAGATGGGGGAGTTAGTTATATCCTCCTGATGATAAAAGCATGCATTTAATCCTAGAGATTAAGTGTAAATTAGAAGGAGCTTTTGATGGTTTAGCTTCATTTCAAAAACCGAAGGGTAATTTCCCAAACTAAATGGGTTTCCTAAGCAAGTTGATATTTTTACCTATTTTAGGAACTTTTAAGGAGCCCATTGATATAGTGGTTAAAGTTCTTAGCCACTAACTGAAAGGCTTGAAGTCAACAGTCCCTCCACAGGAGAAAGGTGTGGAAAACTCCTTCCATAAATCATTTACAGTCTTGTAAAGCATATGGGACAGTTCTACTCTGTGTAATAAGGAGGCTGTGAATCAGAATCAATTTGTTGGCATTGGATGGTTTGAGCTAGGAGCTCTTAAGAACGTGAGGTAATATGTAGACATTGGTCTGTTTATAACGTAACTATTTCTTTTTCCAATGCTGGAGTAGGAAGCGTTCAAAGCTCTCTCTCTCTCTCTCTCTCTCTCTCTCTCTCAGCTATTACTTTAAAAGAAGAAAAAAATGAATTGCAAAAGTACAAGTTAAGTTTTTCAATTTTTCTTAGTCTAACAAAAGTATTTCTGCTTGACCACACCCCTTTAAAGGACTGAATCTAATTCTATTTTTAAGCAAGTGTTCTCTGCCTATGTCAGATGGCAAAGAGGCTGGTTTCAATTTGGAGATCTCAATTTATATGAAGTCACACACGTTAACAATTACCGATTTATAGTGTACATTTTTCTCCCCACATGTGTGTGCTAAGTATTTTCAGAGCTATCCCATTTATTGCTCCTTCTCATGCTCCAGAGGTATTTGTCATAATTTGCTTATGATAGCTTCTGTTCGAGAGTGCCAGGATTAGCAGGTCATTTAATTTACCATGGTCAACTGATGTGCTTCCATAAGCACAATAATAAATGATTCTATACCCCTATCACTTTGTGGTTCATAGAAACCTTGGAACTTCTCAGCTGTATATCATTTTCTTGACACTTCAAGTTGACCTTGATTATGCTGGAAAGTATTCTATTCAGATTACATTTTTATTGATACCAAAAATACTTATGATCAATTAAAATGAGAAAAAAATGATAAAAGCTTAATGTAAAAATATTCTCTATGACATTACACAGCACTTCATTTTACCTGATGAATTAGATTAAGACTATTTATAAGAATAAAAAAGTATAATGGAAAAGGACTTGTAACTTGAATCTACACAATCTGGTTCTGCTTTCAGGTGTGTGAACTAGAAAAACTGACTTAGTTTAAATATTTAAAAACCCATTTAAAAACATCTTTAACTTTAATGTCCTTTTTAATATTATCATGTAACAATTCTGTATTATTCAACATGTACAAATGCATCAAAGAACATTTCACCCTAAGTAAGTGACATTAGAGTGAAAAGAAGTCTATTGCTAACTTTAGAGCTCATACAGTTACTCAAGGAAATAGATCAAGCAAGTTGTTTCATAGAGAAAATATCTTGAAGACTCCATGCTATTATGAAATTGGCCAGGCTCCTCTTTGAGAAAACTTCTACTGGTACTTCTTTCCACACATGCTGTTATTTTTATCATGTGACTTCAATGACCTGACCACAGGTGAGTATAGCATTGAGCCAAGGAAGCATCTGACCTTTTTCTTCTAGAGTATAAAACAGTGATTCTCAACCTTCCTATTGCCCCACCCTTTAATACAGCTCCTCATGCTGTGATGTCCTCCAACCATAACATTATTTTCATTGCTACTTCATACCTATAATTTTTACTGTTATGAACTATAATGTAATTATCTGATATACAGGTTGTATCTTCATTGCTACAAATTAAACATAATTAAGTCATAGTGATTAATCATAAAAACAATATGTAATTATGGATTGTGAAATATTTATTTCTAATTACAACTAGATGAAATTTTATCGTGAAGCCTTGACATAGCAAGGGTAACAGTCTTCAAGCCTCATGCTCTAAGTGGATATATTTGCATGTGGATGGACATTCCTGGAAATGGAAAGAGGAGCTGTGTCTTGGTTCCTCAGACCATCAGAAATGTGAATCATGACCAACCCACAGGTTGAGAAGTGCTGGTATAAAGGGCTAATCCCCTTCTTCTTGAGAATTTTGGTATAAAAGGAAATGTAGATAAGGGGTGGGCTGAACCCCAGTGGCATAGTGGTTGTGCACAGGACTGTGGCCAACTGGTATGGAGGTTCAAATCCAGCAGCATGGCTGGGCCTCCTACTCCCACCACCAGGGGCCAGTGATGCCTCCCCTCCAAAAAAAGATAAGGGGTAAAGTGGTAGTGAACCAGAAGCTGTTAGTTGAAGAACTGGGGCCTCTGGAGCCAGCAGAAAACTAGAGCTGTGGGACAATAAAAGCCAGAAGGGACTATTTGACACACGTATGCATACGCCTTGATGTGCCTGAGTAATGCTGGCAGCAAGTGTCCATGTCAGACCATAGGTGGACTCTTTGGAAAAGAAGTTTTCTGGAACAATGTAAAATCAAAATTCGGTTATTTTTAGTGTGTGAAATCATTATGACTATATTATATTCACTACATTGATAATCATTAAAAACAAAGAGAAGTATGATAGACTTTTTTAAAATGTGGTACCATATAAGCAATTGCAAACTTGATCTAGAATCTGTCATGATCTTGGCTCTGATCTTGGCAAGTTTGAACTGTGTCAGTTGAAATATAGGTGCATTCTCCCTGGGTGATTTGAGGGCTTTTATATCCTACATCATATCCTTTTTCCCTCTTTACTTCTCCCCTCTCCTCCTCCTCCTCTATCTCTTCCTTTCACCTGTTTCCTTCTCTCTCTTGTCTTTCCCCTTTTTTTAACCTTTTCCTTCTATAGCTTGTGTCTTACATATGCCTATGCAGACTGCAAGTATCTAAAAGAGGCAATTACAGATACTTCTTATAGAGTCCCTTACCACCGTGTACAGTGCCTTCTCAAAGTAGGTATTCAATGATTATTTGCTGAGCTTGGAGGGGCATGGAAGGAGTGAGAAACACTTTTGTGAAAATCCTTCATTTGGGTAAAGCATGTTATCAATCATTCCTTCACCTTAAGTAAAGGGGAAAAATATGCCAGTGGCCTAGGCATATTAAATATTTCCTGGTGTACCCCGGCTCTACTAACCTGAAGCCCCTGCTAGGTCATGTGGTCTCCAGATATCAACACTTAAATGCGTGTCTTTGAATCTTCTCTAACAAGGGTGTGATTTCAAGTTACTAGCAATTCAGGAACACTTGATCTCTTTCCTCTTTCTTCCCCACATGAGTCATTTTCTTGGTAGCCTACCTTGAGCGCCTCCTATTTAATACACAGCAGACTGGCTGGCATGGAAAATTTTGTGCATCTGTCTTTCATATTAAAATATATGCGAATTCATATTTTGTTCTCCTTTTTCTATTACTTTGGTCAATTTTGCACTTCTCCAGTTTCACTGCTGAAGCTTCAAACCCGGGAATCTGAAAGAGCTCCTGACTGAGTTTGTCTCTAGTCCGTCATGAAGGTGGAGTCTCTACCACTTGAATCGGATTCGGTCACTTCAAATGACTCCATTTATTTAAGAGCAAAGTGACAAAAAGACCGACTGCATGGTTTCCCCAAAAGTTAGCCAGGAGAATGTCCACTTTTCCGTGCCTCATTTGTTTTCTAAATCTCTAAAGAGAGGTCTGACTCAGCAAAAAAAGAAAACAAAACAAACCAGATCTTTGGGCCTTCTTCAGCAGCAGCTGAGCTGTGGATTTTGGCTCTGGGACTGGCTGAGTTATTCAGCAGGTCTTGTCGCAGCCAAATCTTGGAGCAAATTTTAGCCATCACCCCATGTGCTGCCTACCAACTGTTGCCTGGGTGAGGAGATCTTTGGCCTCCCCCCACCCCCCCTCCTAATCTGCTTGATTCATTGGTTTACACTGCCTTTTCAAAGAGGAAGGTGTGAGTTCTTGCTGCCTTTCTTATTTCTTTTGCTCACGCTCCTTTTGCTTCTTTCTTCTTTTCCTTTTAGTGGTGAGCTGGCAAGTCATTCAGCCAAACATGGAATTCGAGAAGGTACTTGCACCCAGGGAGCACAAACTGACAACACAAGGGGAAGGTCTGCTGCTATTTAAATCTGTTTTTTGGAGTCCGCAGAATTTCCTTCACGACTTTGCTGAGAGCATCTTGGGTTTTGAGCAATGGCTTGTATGAAGGAACTTCAAGAAGTTTATGGAAACACCCCGTTACCTTCCAATTCTGTGTTTCCATGAACTTTTTGATGACCTCAATTTCATAAATTGTCTGAAGATTGCATCCCCTTGATTCTCCAGACCTGTGTGATAGACAACATGATTATTAAAAAGTGTGTCACAAGCCTCAGACATTTTTAAATAATAAATGTGACTACATAAAATTATAAATATCCTTCCTGGAAAAGGAAAAAAATGCATACAGACAACACTAGGGGGTACAGTTAGAAGACAAATGAAACAGAAAAATATGTTTGAAACTCAGATCACAGGATTAAGACACCCCTAGAAACATCAAAAAGAAAATTGGCAATTCGATAAAAAGAATGAACACATTATTGGCTTTTAACTGTGAAATGATGTTTAAACTCATTCATTAAAAGAGAGATGTTTAAACTCATTTATTACAAATTAAAGCCACTTAAAGGCAATCTTTTAGCAATAAGATTGGAAGAGATCCAAATTTTGAGTCCATGTTGTGGGGGGAAAGATGCAGAAGGGCAGGCATTTTATACAGGGTTGGTAGGCACATACATTGGTACCACTTCAAAGGAAATGGTTTGACATAATCCATGACACCACTCCTTCAAAGTAAGCTGGAGTGACTTTGTCTCACATATTGAGACATGACATCAGTAGAGACAAGTCTCTGGAAAGGAGATCATTAGACCTCACTTCACTTAATCTGACAGGAGATTAGAGAAGCATTAAGCCTAGAAACCTTTCCCTGAGAATGAGTGACTGCAGTATAATTTTGACTCATGTCTTATAGAAGTGGGCAGGAACAAAAAACTTAGCAAATTAACTTCTTATTAATTAAGGGTATTCCTTAGGAGAGGCTGATCTTAAGCCAGGTAAACTGGCTATAGCCAAATAGATTGAAAAATGTTTCAGTCTGTGTCTTACTCTACTGTAGTTTTACAGACTGTCAATGTGTAATAAAAGATTTATCGATAGTGAGTTCCAAGTCTCCATGATCAAGAAAAATACAACATCTAAGACCAATTTACTAGCAATGTGACCTTGTTCAAATCAGTAAATCTCTCAAAATCTCCATATTGTAAATTATCTATTTTGCCTATATCATAGTATCTGAGGGGGAATAAATAAGTTATAAATAAAGAAAAGTAAGTTATCAATAAAAAGTCAACAATAGGTGCAATAGGTGCAATAGGTCACTTATATTTATAAGTGACGATGGGGGAATAGATTAGCAAGCATACATATAGGGTTAGTAGTAGGACAGGAGATGGGAATTGGACCTCCACTCAAGTACTTCCTCGGTGCAAGAACCCTTTGTTCTAATAAATTGGCATTCTAAGATGCTCACTTTTCCAACCTGATCACTGAAGACAAATGTGTACATAAGCAAAAGTGGTGAAGAAAGCTGATGGTTCCCGGCTATCAAAAGAGGTAGCATCTGGGGTCTTAAGGTTTGAAAGTAAACAAGCAGCCATCTAGCTCAGAAACAACAAAGCCCACATGGAAGAAGCACACCAGCTTGTGGGTTCACAAGGTGTCAAAGGGATTGAATATCAGGCTTCAAGAATTCAAAAGCAGAACATTGTGTGCCCACTTTCTTGATATGATTGCTGAAGACAAATATGTGCATAAGCTAATGTGGTGAAGAAAGTGGATGGTGCCCGCCTATCAAAAGATATAGCATCTGGGGTCTTAAATAAGCTGCTGGCTTGAGTAAGCAAGCAGCCATTCAGCTCAGAAGCAACAAAACCCACATGGAAGAACCACACCAGCCTGTGTGATCACGAGGTGGTGAAGGGATCCAGTGTCAGGCATCAAAGAGGAAAAATTATATCATTATTGATGAGGGGAGTACAGATTGGAGACCCAAAGCCTATCAATAGGTAAAGCAACATCCTCTTGCAGAAGGGTTGCAAGGAGGAGATGAGCCAGTTAAGATACAGGATAGTAGCAATGAAATATGCAACCTACCTCTAGTTCTCAAATGCTGCTTCCCACCCACTATCATTATCCCAATTCTACCACATAAATCCAGCTAGACCAGGAGATGTACAGTGAAGTTCGAAACATGGGAAATTTAGGATAGATGATCCCTCAAGACTAGTAATAGGAGTGGTAATACCAGGAGGATGGAGGGATGGTGGAATAGAAAAAGAGAACCAATTTCAGGGATCTACTTGTAGCCTCCTCTCTGGGACACGGACAACAGGGAAGTGAGTGTTGGGACACATTGGACAGTGTACAGTATGAAAATAATAACAATTTGTAAATTACTACCGGTTCAAGGGGGAGAGGATAAAGAAGGGAAATATAGGGAGCTGATACTGGGGGCCTGGATGGAGGGAGGATGTTTTGAGAGTGATGATGGTAATAGGTGTGTAAATGTGACCTGCATACAATTGATGTTTGTATGGATTGTGATGGGAGTTGTATGAGCCCCCAATAAAATGATTCATTAAAAAAAGGATGGAGGGTGAAGGAGGAGCTTATACCAAGGGCTCAAGTGGAAAATATTTCAAAATGAATATGATAATATGTGTACAAATATGCTTGATACAAAAGATGTATTGTAAGTTATAAGAGTTGTAAGAGCCCCCAATAAAGTAATTGGAGAAAAGTCAACAATAACCACTAAAATAGATTCAAAAATCACATCTTCTAGAATTCATATCCTTTTTTAAAAATTTACCTTACCGAATTCACATTCTTATATAGTCACTCTCACACAACCTCAGATTGATATGTGACCAATAGAACATTTGTGAGTTCTATTGATCATATACTCTCTCTCTCTTGCTTTTTTCTCTCTTTGAGTCTCTCTCCATATGGAAAGGTCTCTATGGAGAGTCACTGGGGCTTTCTACCAGCAGTCAGGTACATGAACTTGGAAAGCTAGCCTCTTGACCTAATCAAGCATTTAGATAACTGCAGCCTTGATAACCTTATAAAATATGTTGACCTAGAACCCCTCGTTATGCCACTCCTAGATCCCTCATCTTGAAAGTCTCTACAATGTAGAAAATGATATTTTATGCTACAAGATTTAGATTTAATGCATTGTAGTACAGTGAATCATTGGTATAGTCACATAACAATACTAATAATATGCAATGGTACAATGCCTTTTTTTCTTCATATGAGAAACTTAATGGTGTTGACAAAGTATAAATCTGGGTACAGCAAATCCAATGAAATAACCTTATTCTTCTGAATCAGCATCTAATTACTTGAGATTATATTATTCCTTACTTAAACATTTGTTATCTCTGCTGTGTTGTCACAATTAACTGCTTTTAGAGCCTTTCATGTATTTTCCCCTCATATTATGGAAGCTAATCTACTTTGTAATAGCATCTAGATTAGTGTGTAGCCACACCACTGGCTACCATAGGCTAGCCAAATTACATGTAATATTAAACCACGTTGTCTTGCCTCTTTTTCTCTTGTTTTGGTTTTCCATCTGCCACACTACTTCGTATCCTACTCTGTTTCACTAAGATCTGAGATAGTTCTCTCAGCATAGTGCCCATCAATAAAATCTGGCCATATTTGCCTTTGCACACTAAGCCAGATTCAGGAAAATTCTAAATGGGTTGACTACTCTCACCTCTGAGCACCTAGTTTTGAGCAAAATCCTTTCTTTGCCTTTTGTCCCTTCCAGTTCTCCCAGGGGACTCTAGTTACTTGTCATCAGTATCAGTCAAGTTCACTCCCATGTCTTTCTTCAGCCCTGGAGTGCTCACCTTCATTTGTATCTGATCCAGCCAACTGGTGCTGCCAGTTGCTTAGTCTCTCCACACGTTCTCATTCATGACTGGATGTGCACTTGTCCAGAGAGCTTGACAGCTACTCAGATGGCTAGATCCTACCCTCAACCAATTAAATTAGAATAGCTATGCGGGAGACTTGGTTGTGCATATTTATTAAAAAGTGCCTCAGTAGATTTTCATGAGTGGCCAGAATTCAGCACAAATTTTGTTCACACAGGGAAAACCAAGTTCAAATGCTTGGTTTTGAACCCACTAAACAAAAGCCATCTGGGGGCCAGATTTACATTTGGATGGTCAGTTTGTGACCTCTGCTGGGTCAGTCACGCTGGGAAGTCAGGGGATTGTTTGTGTACTCTCAGAAGAGCCTCCAGATGGGGGAAGGAAACAGTGAGCAGAGAAGTCAGAAGTAATTATCTAGTATGTGTGGTTGCTAATGCAGCCCTGCTCTGAAACATCTGATAACCTCCAGATCATTGTAAGTTTATGGAGAGCAAGCCATTGTAGAAAGATGGCATCGTGCACATCTGTTGCTTAGAAAAGACTGTTGCTGAACCATTGACGTGGCCTAAGCAATGAGTCATTGTGGCCAGTGGTGTTTTCTTCTGAACAATTGTTCCATTTCAAAGTGATTGAAGAGAAAATGAGTGCCCATGCTTACAAAGGTGTGTGTGTGTGTGTGTGTGTGTGTGTGTGTGTGTGTGTGTTTACTGGGGGTGGCAGGAAGATATACAATCTTTTCTTTTATGGGAAGAGGAGAGAGAGAAGAACTAAAAGTATTAGTTGTTTCCATATATAGCACTTTATCTAACCATAACATGGAGATATGTGATTGCAGTTGGCAGCTACAAATCTAACAGGCAAGGAATGTATTTGAACTTTCAATTAGTGTGAATGGTAAGATACTCAAACTGAATGAGAGTTTATTTTAATTGATTTCAACTGTAGAACTTTCACATGTATTCCATTTGGGTGACTCAAATGGTTTGTACTTGATTTCTAACTTAAAAATTAATGGTTTGAACTCAACTAGTAGCTCCATAGAAGAAATGCCCCGTGGTCTGTTTTTGTAAAATACACAGCTAAGAAAACTCCATAGATTAGGTCTACTCCGTTTCCATGAATTTTAATCAACTTGACAGTGATTTACTTTTTCTAAACATAGAGAATACATGCATGCATATGTATATGCACTCATATTTACATATATATATACATGCATGTTTATATGATGGCGGTGTGGGGAATATGTGTTATGCTGCTAACCATAAGGCCAGCTGTTCAAAACCACCAACTGCTTTCAGGAGAAAGACAGTGTTTTTACTCCCATAAGGAGTTACAGTCCCAGGAATTTACAGGGACAATTTTACCTTCTCCTGTAGGGTCATCGTAAGTAGGCATGTACTCAATGGCAGTGAGTTTGGTTTTGGCTTGTCAATCAATCAGGATGTGCATGTTAACTATGTGTGTTCTATTTCTAATTTTTAGCATGTATCCCCAGTAATTGGATTACTTTCTACTTGTTTTGTAAGGCAAATTAAAAAAAATTGTAAATAAAATGAAAATTCACTCAATGGGATCAATTGACAATGTCATGATGAACAGAAAAAACATTGTAAAGAATTTCATTTTACATGAATCCATAATCAATGCTGACTATAGAAGCAGCCGTCACGAACTACGTTGACATATCTGCATTGGATAAATCTGTTATCCAAGACTTCTTTAAGTGCTAAAGCACAAAGATATTACTTCAAGGATTAAGGTGTGTCTGCCCCAAGCCATGGTATTTTTAATCATATGCATGTGAAAGCTGGACCATGAATCAGGAAGACTGGAAAATACTGAATGCATTTGAATTATGGTGGCGGTGAAGAATATTGAAAGTACTATGGACTGCCAGAAGAATAAACAAATATGGCTTGATGAGGAAAGTAAAACTGCTCTTTAGAATGGAGGATGGTGATACTTTGGACATGTTATCAGGAGAGACCAGGTCCTGGAAAAGGATACCAAGCTTACTAAAGTTGAAGGTCAGTGAAAAAGAAGAAGACTGTTGCAATGGATTGTCACAGAGGCTACAGCTCCATGACAATAATTGTCAGGATGGTGCAGGACCTGTCAATGTTTTGTCTTACTGTGTATAAAGTCACATTAATTTAGAACAGTGAGGCTACTGGATCAAGCAACATTTCTATTTTCACCGTTTTAAAAAAAGCAACAAGTGTCCTCAGAGGCAGCTGATCTCATTCCCAGTGAGTGTGGAGTTCCTCATTCCTGAAGTGGGGGATAAGTACCTGAGCTCTGGGCTGGGCCTGTGACTCACTGCCCTGCCTGTGGTCTTTGAGGGCCTTCAGCCTGCTGCCATCAAAGCACAGAATAGCCTCTCTTGCTATCAGACTTCTCCAAGAATGCGGATGTTGCAGTTAGCTCACCCTTTTAAGCTTCTTGCGGTTAACATGCACAGCATTCTTTCAATTGGGGAAGATATGAAATACCCTTAGTTTTCAAGGCAACAATTGGAAACCCAGGGTCATATTTTCTCAGGAGATGCTCGGAAAAACCACTTGACCTTTCCATTTGAAGCCAAGCTCTTAAACATTGCACTACTAACTCTTCTTTTGGTGGCCTGTGTAGGTGACTCGGTCTTGCCGGCCTATTAACTCGGACATCGGCACTTCTAAACTAGCAGGCCATCTGGGAAAGAACACAAGAAGGCTTTACACTCTTGTGAAAATGATAGTCTCAGAAGCCTACAGGGGCCATTCGACCATGCCTTCTAGTGCTACTGGAGGCCAAATCAACCTGAAGGCCATGAGTTTGAGACTTTGTGCTTAAATCTGAAAAGATCACCTGTGAGTTGGAATAAACTTATGGTAATTGCATCTGATTTTTAGGGAGAGTGACTCAAGGTAGCAAAGATTTGGTGTTCTCCTCCAATAAAATATTTTATTTTAAAAATGATTTTAAGTGGGTATTGAAATAGCTTTGTCTGTGTTACCTGGGCTTACCTAGCTTCTTCAACCTCAGTTGTAAATTCAGGATTATAAAGGAACTTTTAGTTTCTTTGCCTATATAATGGGGATGATATTATTGATAGTTTCCTTCCACTCTATTTTTCTTTAGAAATTTAGAAGCAAAGCCAAGAGGAAATGTGCTAACATTCTCTGTTGAAAAGGGTTTTTATTTTACTTTCTTTTTTGTGTGTGAGCCCTTCAACTCCCTGCGCCTACTCCTTCACCCCCTCGCCATTCCTCTCCTTAAAAACATAATTTTCCATCTTCATTTCCATCTCCCTTCACTCTCCTTGGGTACTTTCCTTATATTCACTCTTTTGAAGTTCCCATCAGTATTGCCAGAGGCCCATTTCCACCGTTGTCTACAAAAAACTCTATCCCTGGAGAAGTTTCCTGAGTGTAGCCACTGACCAATAGTATCTACTATTGAGGACAAGGTTCAAGCCTCACCAAGCCAAGGAATTCTTCTCTGAGAATCCCATCATCTGTGGACGCCCCTGCTACTTAGATCCTTGGACCACCTCAAAGATCCTCCCGGCACTCTGTGCTCACCAATATCACGTGCTTGTACTGAGCTTTACAAAGTCATTGATGTGCCTGACTGGATCGTTTATATAGCACGGCACATATTTCAGTTTGTATGTTCCGACAGAGCTCCTAACACAGAAGAGCATTGTTGATGATTTAAATCTGACTCCTGGCACACCTGTTCGAGTAGAACCATCTTCCAGAGAATTGTCAATGTGTTCTGTTTCAAAAGTGGATCGTCACATATTTCTTCTAAGGCATTTCTTGATAAACATGAAGCCGCAAACTTTCGATTGGAAAGAGGAACTGATCATTTTTAATCACCCAGGGACACTGTCTGTCCCATAGTAGGTACTTAATCAATGCTCACTGCTTCCACCGATCAACTAAGTGTTAAGTAATTCCACACTCACTGGCCTCCCATCGTGGCTGACTCATATACAGCCACCCTAAAGGGCAGGACAGAACTGTCCCGAATATTTTCTGAGACTATAATTCTTTACAGGAATAGAAAGCCTTATCTTTCTTCTGCATCAATTGACTAGCATTAGCCAAATATTTTGTATTCATTTAATTCTAATTAACCTTTCCTGTTCCTCCTCTTTTCTGAAAAGTATTGCTCCACCAAGAACAAAGACACGGAAGAAAGATTCTTTATCTGATATTTATCTTATTAATAACTAACTGAAATGCTGTCAGGCAAGATTACAAGGAAAGTGGGGTTTGTGTGCTGATATTTTTTTGTGTGGGGGGAATGACACAGATATGTGAGTAATAAAATTTGAATTTATTTGTTAACATTCTGCCATCAGATCTCCATGGACTGATAAATGCATGAAGATGGCCAGTCAACACTTGCCAAAGAAGATGGTGTTGGCCACCAGGAAGGAGACGTTTTCCCCTGGGACATAGGCTTGGCAGCAGGCCCCTGTGGACCTGCCAGCCACAAAGTTCTAATGAATAGATCCAGCTCCCTATTAAGTCAGAGAGAGAATACATTTTCCATTCCTTGTAGTTTACTGGGACTCTCACCTGTTACCACGAAGTCATTTCTGACACAGGGTGACCCTATAGGGAACAGGATAGAACTGTGCTCCATAGGTGCTGGATTGCTGGGTTTTTGGAAGTAGAGCTTCAGACATTTTTTTTCTGAGATAGTTCTACATGAACACACACAAGTTTCTAACCTTTCAGTTCCCTACTGAACGCATTGATTGATTGCATGACCCAGAAACACCTGGATGCCCCCAGCTATTTATCGCTATTGTCTGAGTATAATTATTTACAACACCCTGTTTCCACCTAACAAATGTCCATGGTTAAAAAGTAAAGGTCTGTGTACTGATATAATATATATGTATATATGTAAAACATGCATATGAGTCTACTCGCATGAATGGCACATGCATTAGCCATGTGTTGCTGTTGCTTTTTGCCCACCAAGAAAGAACAACCTCTTCAGGCCATTTTGAGTAATGAGGGTTTTTTTGGCTTGACATATTTCACCTCTTCTGTCATTTATTTTATTGAATAATTTAGAATAAACTATACATGTTATCTCACTAATTAAATTTATTCTAATGACAGTCCTGAGTTGGGCTTCTCTTAATCAGCACAAATGGATCAAATCCCCAATTTTCAACCCCAAAATAACTCTTTATTACTGTTTGTTCTCAAGAATTCTATTATAATGGTATCTTTTATATTCATATATCTGTAGACACACTTCTTCTTCCCAGTGCATACATTTACAGAATCTTATTGATATCCTTTTTTTTGGTTATTTGGTTAAAATATTTTTATGCACAATTTAGCACATAGTAGCATGGCCAGAGAACATGAAATGAAGTTCAGCCATCTTTGTGTCTAAGGACTATTCTGGCTATATTTCTGCCAAGACAGATCTGACTGTTTGTTTGTTTGTTTGTTTTCTAGAAGTCCATAGTATTTACATTATACTTTGACAACACCAGAACCCAAATCTACCAGCTCCTTCCCAGTCTTCCTTATGCAGTGCCCAGATTTTACATACATATGAGGCAGTTGAAAATTCCATGGCTTTGGTAAGGTGCCCGTGAATCCTCAAAGTGACATTTTTGTCTTTAACACTTAAATAAAAAAAAAATTTACCCAATTTTGATTTCTTAACTAGTACTTCTATGATTGTGCATCCCCGCAAAATGAAATCCTTGACAGCCTCAACCTTTTCTCCATTTTTCATCATGTCATTTATTGGACCAGTGGTAACGAATTTGGGTTTCATGACACTGAATTATAAGCTACACTGCAGCCTGAAGTGTTTCATTTTCATCAGCAAATGCTTATATTCCCCTTGGCTTACAGAAACCAGAATTTTGTTATCTATATATTGCAGGCTGTTAATGAACTTTCCTACAATCTTTGTCCTGCATTCTTTTCCATATAGTACAGCTCACTGGATTTACTCCACACATAGATTCAATGGCAAGGATGAAAGGATGCAAACCTGGCCATTTTCCTATTTTGTACCTAAGCACTATCTGCTTTTTCTTTTCAAACAGCTGTCTCTTGATCCACACACACATTTCATAAGAGCAAAATTAAGTGTTCTTGAATTTTCATTCTTTGTCATGTTACCTGTAGCCTGTTAGTATCGAATACCTATGCAAAAGTAATAAAATTCAAATAAGCATCCGCTTCCTTTCATCTACTTCATTCCAACTCCCAAAATTAAATATATGCATTGAAATTCTTTCACAAAAGATTAAAAAGAAAGTCTACGGAGTGTTGAAAAATTGGCAATGACATAATGGAGAAAACACTAATCTTAAAATTTATAGAAAGTATCAACAAGTAGGTGTGAGAGTTACATAATCTGGTGTCAATTATGACTTGAGGGGATTAAGTGTGAAGAGATGGAGTCTAGTTTATCAATCAGATCACAGCCTATCAGGCATCTCTGTGGGCATGACCTTCTTCTGTGAATTCTGGGAACATCTGAATTTCCTCTCTGGAAGCAGGAAAGACCTCTCACTTCTCTCTCTAGTCTATACATTAAGATGAAGTGGTCTGACAAACAATACAATTTTAAAATCACCAGAAGACATGAACAAACAGTGACCAAAGAAGACATTCAGGCACCCAATCAGTACATGAATAAATACTTGCAGTCATTAGTTATTAAAGAGATATAATCAAAACCACAAGGTGAGATATGGAGAGACTGATAGTAGAAATGTAAAATAGTTCAATCACTGTGAAAAATGATATACTGCTTCCTTAAAAATTGGAAATTGATGTACTATATGGCCTAATAATCCCACGACTTGGCATAGAACCTACAGAAAAAGGGATGTTATGTGAATATACATAAGCATCCTCATGTTTATCACAACATTATTCTTATTAGCAAAAAGATAAAGATAGTGCAAGTGTCCATAAGTGTCCACAAGTGATAGACAAACTAGAATGTACCCTACAATGCTAAAGAATAACAATGCATCTGTGGATATACTCATAACAAGGAGAAGCATGTAGGGCAAAATGACAAATGAAATATCAACCATCAAAGAAGAAACAACATGTAAGAGTACTGCTTATTAAAAATGCAAGAGCCCCCAGTAAAAGTAAGAAAAAAGAAAGAAAAAGATTCACAGTCTCAGATACCTTCCCCAAAATCAAGAAATGGGTAATACACATAAAATAAATATTATTTGACTATTTTAGGGCTAAGAAGAGAAAAGGAGAGAAAATTGCTCTCTAGAGAGTAGATGTATACTAATTTGGGTAAAAGGAAAGGCAGTATTCACAAAGGCAGAGGTGAGTACAAAATAACCCAGGCAATGAACCCAAGGATGAATGCAAGAATCAAAGGTGCCACAGGTAATTACTGTTAGATACACAATCCCACAAGAGAAGGGATTGTGAGTAGATACATACAAATTGTTAAACTGAACAAGGTGAGGAATCAAATAGAATCATACCCATGGTTTAATGGAAGCTGTTGTTACATGCATTTTTGTACATGCTGCACACACATCCCTGAATACAGGAGCAAAGTTGTGGAAACCTTTTAAACAAAGCAAAGCACTTTGAGGAAATGAGTTGCTGGATCTGGAAACTCAGGACAAGATGAAGCAATCTGACCTTGTACATAATCTATATTCCACTCTGGCAAACAGAGACTGAAGTTTTACAAACTTGTGGACAATCACCTATGCAGGTATGACTACAGTTCTCTCCCCGTATGAAACACAGAAGAATGAAGAAAATCAAAGGCAAATGGAAATGAATAGTCCAAAAGACCAGTAAACAAACAGAGCATCAGCCTCCACAACCTTAAGTTCTAAAGAATGAAATATCTAGCTACTTCTGCTGACTACCCTGCATAGAGTCATAATAGAACATCCTGGGTAGAATGGGAGAAACATGTGGAACAAACCTTGAAATCACACACACAGACTAGACTTACTGATCTGATAGAGATTCATGTAACTCTGAAGACTATGACATTTGAAACCCCAAACCAAACGCACTGTCATTGAGTCGATGCTGATTCACAAAAACTCTATAGGACCAGGTAGAACGTCCCCCATGGATTTGGACACTAACCCATCTTTCTCCAGAGGATTCACTGGTTGTTTCAAATTGCTGACCATGGCCTTTAGTTACTCATTAATTCTGGAACTGAACTCATCCTTATGCCTCAGTTTTCAACCAAACAATGGACAGGTCTGTAAGGTGAAAAAAAAATTACAACAGAGTGGCTACCATCCTTAGAATAATTAGCCATGTGAAATTTTAATCATCAGCATTTATTCAGGGAAAAGGTTCAGAAGGCAGAGAGAGAGGTATCAAAAAGAAGGATGAGTAGAGGTGATTAACTCAGGGGAATTGTAGGAGTGCTATGGCATTGGGGGGATTGGAATCAAGGTCATAAATCAAAATGCCTGATTGCTGAATTGATATCCAATGTTCTACATGAATTTTCACCCAAGTCAAATAGTTACAAAACAAAATGCTGCATGGACATCAAGACTGACATATAGCCAGTCTGATGGTAAATATTTCTATGTAATAGTTTAAAATGAATTTGGTGATGGATGCTTTGATGTTCATTTTTGCCATAGCAAGAAGTCCCTCTAGGAAAATGTGTAATGTGTGATAGTAAGCTCATTATACATCATCTACAAATACACATAGCACCTACAAACATCTGCTCAACCCATACACCACACATACATATCACTCCAAATGTTTCAGAAACTAGTTTCATAATTCAGTTTCTCAGATGTAGATTTGCACAATGAACACTTGGTCTGCATTATGATGCCCCCTTCCCCAGCAAGTAAACAAAGCAATGCCATCAGGCCTACCTTTGAACCCATTTTGAATTTATTCTATTTTTTCAATATTATCTGCTTCATTTTAGATTGAGATTTTTTCCTCAATTTTGTATGGTCATGTTGCTGGATTCTTTTTGGTTTGTGTGTGTGTGTGTGTGTATGTGTGCATGTTTCTATATAGAAATCCAGGCTGGGTGTAACTAGAAAGATAGGAACTGGATTAGTAGGTGCCCAGGGACTCAGAAGGGGAGGGAAGTGGAAATGGGAAGTCAACACCAATGAGTGCTAAGAGGAAGAAAATATTCCAAAGTTAACTTGGAGAATGACTGTACACCATTTGCTAATATGATTAGACTATTGAATTGCATGATATGTTAATTAAACCTTGACCAAATTATTTTAGAAAACAAAACAAAACAAAACAAATGAACAACATAGTTACAAAGAATAATTCAATCACTTTTTTCAGTTCCCTAATGATATTCCATATTCGTCAAGTCTTCATGATCTTTACATTGCCTCACTCACCATTTCCTCTTTTCTAGCAAATAACCTACTCTCCTAATTCAGAGAATGTAGTTCTAGAGAGTGGCTCTCCCACAAACTCTATCCATCAGGCTAGGAATTTTACTAGAACCACTCATCTTTCTTTGTCCATCTCAATAGTAAGGGAAAGAGTGTCCTTCTTCCTGCTTAAGATTCATTTCTTTTCGCATACTTTGAATTATATTATCTCCTAAGTTCCTGTTCCATTTATTTCCTCCCTCACTCTACTGAAGAAAGGTCTTAACCATAGCTCACCAAAAACGTGCTTTTTGTTCATTTATCAGATAATTTCATTTAATTTCTCAGTGATACTTAACTCTGTTGACCATTCCTCCTACTTGAAATTCCCTCTTCTCTTGACTTCCATGATCCCATTATGTCTTGTTTTCTTTTCATTTATCTGGCTATCTCAATCTCCTTATCACCTTCTGTACACTATCCACCTATACTCTATAAATATGCATTTATAAAATAAACATTAAATATAAATAAATGTTACTTAATTCACAGTCTCATCAAATATTTATAGAATCCAGTTGTTATTGATAAACTACTGACCAACTTTCCCAGACATAAAAAAATCTTAAAAAATGTACTGCTAATAGACCAGTAACAATACATGTTAATGCAAAAAAAAAAAACAGATTTAGAACTTCTCAAAAGTATGAGAAATGGCAGTATATTTATTTTAAATGACTGTATCTCTACTTCAGCCATTCATTCAACTCCTACAGAGACTAAATTTATAACCTCTGCCTCCATTAAATGTATGTGATTTGGTTATAACACTAAGACTCCCAAAATGGTCAGTTTTCAATCACTGGTTGCCACAGATATTTTTCTTTATAGTTTTAGGATTTTAGCATTCATCCTTTTGGTCCTTGGTCTTGGATACTTGTAAGTACTGAACATTATGTGAGTTCTTGTCAATTTATTTCTCTGCAGAACTTTATTTCCATGCTTTCATTGCTTGGTTAAATTGGTTGGCACACCTCCATCTATTTTCTACTCTTAGAACTGATTCAAAACTCAGTTTACAGATGACTCTTTTCTTCTCTCTTCCCTTTGTATGTATATTCCTTAAGCTTTTTCTTACTCTAAAGTTATGTTTGGTATATTCTATTCTTAATTTAGGAGCCAGAGGAATAAATGGTTATAATACATCTATTATGGTTGAGGAAACCTCTTGAATAAAGTAAATATTGTTAAGCAATTTATATGGTTTTGAACAGTCCTTAGTGTCCTTGGTAACTGAAAAAGATTTCCAGATTTCATAAGAATAGATCTTACTTTATTATGAGTTAAAAGCAATAATCTGAAACTTGTATCTGGATTTAAAAAAAACTTATTTATTATAAAAAAATTTGATGCTTTATATATTAATATGTTAATTCCATTGATAATCCCACTTTTTTGATTCCTGTTAGTTACTAGCAATGAAAAACTGGTTGATGATATTTTAGTTTTTGAGATAATATGCAACACAAAGGATAAAGACAGTGTACTCTGAGTACATTTGTAATCATCAAGAGATGTGCTTTCCTTCGAAGTGGGTAGAAGCAGAATGGTGGGAGTGGCAATGATGATTTCCAGGCTTTTGCTGATTTATTAAATGAAATACACCATAAGATTATTAAATATGACAGAAAGAAAATGCTTTGAGAATGATGATGGCAACAAATGTACAAATGTGCTTGACAATAGATGGATGTATGGGTTGTGATGAGTTGTACGAGCCCCCAATAAAATGACTTTAAAAAGAAAAACAAAACAGAAAGAAAATGGATTTTCTCTGTGAACATATACCTAAACCACAATAAAAATGTGCATTCATTAAAAACAGATAATTAAGGATGCACACATTGTTTTATCAAAATATCAAAAGTTAATCTTTCTCTTATATGCAATTTAAATTATTAATTGAAGATATACCTTCCCAACTAAGGCATTAATTTATTCCTGTGTATGAGATTTACTTAAGAAAAATTTAAAAAGCTAAAGAAAATCACATTTTAATGTGTAAAGCTACAGTTATTGGCAACCTTTTTCATTCTGGTCTAAGAGGACATGACTTCTTTTTTCCCTTGCTGACCAATGCTAATGTTACAGAAATCTTGGAGATTTAATAGTTAATGTCCTTAAGACCTTGTATTAATGTAGAATAAATAATTGATTGTTATTTTCCCTTCCTTCAAGAGTTATGACTTTAATTATGAATGACTTTAAAATCTATTACTTGTACCTATGAATGTAATTTTGTTTGGAAGAGGTAATCAGTTAAGGTAATTAGATTATACTAGAGTCAGGCGTGTGCTACTCAGTCTGAGCAATGTCCTATAAAGGAGAGAAGAGACATGGGAATAGAGACACACATGTCAAAAATATGGAAACACATTATAAGTCCAAGAAATATTACTAAACACCTTAAATTTAGATTTCCAGTCTCCAGATTGATGAGACAGTAAAATTTTGTTCCTCAAAGCCACGTACCTTTGGGTATTTTCTTATGGTAGACCTGTTGCTCAGTGTCTACACATTTGTCTTGGATCCCCCAAGTCTGCTATTTGAAGCCACCAGTCTCTTAGAGAGAGAGAGAGAGGGAGAGACAGACAGACAGACAGACAGACAGACAGACAGACAGACATTCTATGCCAGTAAAGAATTACAGTTTCACAGGGGCAGTTCTGCCTTGTCCAGTATGGTCACTAATAGTGGGCATCAACTCAAACAGTGAGTTGGAGTCACAGGAGTTTGAATCAGTGACTTTGTCACTAGCACTCCAATGTTTATCCAAGAGGGTCCCCATTCCTCATGTCAGAAGATACTCATGCTAAAACATGGAATTTATTGAATAGATGACCGTAAGAAAACAACAAGGACCCTACTATTCCAGAGTGAGACAATTGCAGCCTTTGCCATTTGGTAGCAAGATAACTGCTTCGATTGTAACCTCATTTGTAACTTCTCAAATTTCATGATGGATCAGAATATCATATAAAGAGTCTTGATAGGGGAAAAAATTATAATGTTGATTTCATTCAGCCTTCAGAAAAATTCTACATGAGAGATATGAAACTAAGCCAAAGGTAGCCTTCACCAATGTTTTATTACTGAGTGCTAGTCAATGTCCTATTTGGGGATGATATGGCTTACATGGATCTTACTTTCTTATTCACAACCACGTTATTAACCAAAATGTAAAACAATAACAACAAAGCCATTAGATACTGATAAGGTATATAAAGAAAAATAAAGTAAAACTGACAAAAATAGAAAATTAAGTGCCTTTTAATTTTAGATAGGCGAACAGGATATTAAGAGATGACTGTTGTTTTTGTTGCTGCCAGCATTTTCATAGTTTCTGACTTGCCAAATTGGTAATTAGTATTTGTGATCTCATGTCTTTTGCATTTTTTGAGATTGAAGTAACTATTAAAGTAAAAGGAGAAAAACCACATTATGTGCTCAGTTAATGATGATACAAATAACAATGTAATTTGATGTAGAAAGATTTTATGAAACATGTTTGTTACTCAAACTCTTGGAGTTGATTCCATAGTGGCCTGGGGTCCCTAATTTTGTTACTGCATTCAAATAATCTAAGATCTATTATAACTTGCCAAGGTACAGCTGCATCTATCACATATTTTTCTATTATTAAAGTTGATAATTTTTTCCCTAACGATTTCATTTTGCTTTATAGTGTTAGAGGTCAATAGCTGTTATCACACTGGATGACAGAAGCCTCAGTGACACCAAATACATCGGGTTCCTTCTATGAGGTCATCACAAAGCATTCTTTGCAGGGCAAAGAAAGTAGTTACGTTCACTCTGAAGTAATAGCTATGTAATAACCTAATATAAAGAATGTATTATGAGAGGATCTTAATGAGGCCACCAGATAAAAAGCACAGAAAGTTCTCCTCAGCAAATCCATAAAGAAGCCAAGAAGAGTGAGTCTCGCATTCCCTGAAAGGCAGAGAAACAACATAAAATCTAAATACATCTAACTTTTTTCATAGAATCAGAGATTAGCAAGGCTAGCTTATTCTTATTCCCCTTCACAATATTGCTGTTACTATAGTTTCTTTCTGCTTTTTTTTAATATAGTCCTCCTTTTTGTGAGTGAGTGTAGTATAAATTTTGCTTTATGCCAAACCTTTCGTTTAGGTGTAAACAGTGTCCAGTCACTTAATATTTTAGCTCATACAAATCAACAACACATGTTATTATAGTAAAATATGCTTGCCCATACATGTGTGAATTATTTTTCTCAACAGCATTTTACATTTTACACCATTGCCTCAATAAATGATATCAGCATACAATTACCTTATGTTGCATGGGGATGATTTTTAATGAACACCAATGAAAATGATGCTTCTAAAGTAATTCATACACATAATACATGTATTAATTTTGGACTCATACCTAATACAAGAACTTCTTATGGCATAACTCCACATTGTACTCCCTTCATGAAAAGACCACTGATAATAAGATTGTTAAAACAAAGAGTGGTAAAGAAATTAATTACGTAGTGTAAGGACATCAGAAATAATAGTGACTGGAGTCCTAAAGGTTTATTTTAAAACAAGCATCCCTCTAAGTGAGGAGTTAACTCAGAAGTACATTAGCATGTGTGATTCAAGGATTATAAATTAAAAAATTCAAATTTAGAATTTGAAGAAGGTCATCATTGACAGTGGAAACCCCATGTCCATTTGCAATGTCTCTGTGGATTAAGACTCCAGTGAATACCCTCTGACTGTACTCCATGAATATGAATAGACTTGTTATCAGAATAGAGCAATGTAAATTCAATTATGGAATATGTAGTTAGATTAAAATATCACACCTTATCAGATGATCATTTGATTATTTGGACCCATCTTAAAATTCTTTCAGTCTTTAATATTTGCTACTTTCTTTTCAATTGAGTTTTTGTCTGTTTTATTTAGCCACTATTGTTGAACTTTTTTCCCTTGCTTCTAGTTTTTGCTTTGTATGTTTTTCTGTATATTAAATCCAGAAAAGGTGAATCTAAAGATATTAACTGGATTAATAATAACCTAGAAGAAAGGAAATGGAGGTTGGAAGGAAAGGGGAAGCTAACAGCAGTGAGTATAAGAAAGAATAAGATGCTCATAAATTTATTATTATGAAATTATACAACTCTTCTTAAAATGATTGAACTACTGAATCGTGTGGCAGTCATGTGCTTGTGTTAATTTCATGACTGAGATGTAGGGGTGGAGTCCAGCCTGTTAATCTGGAGATAGCCATTGAGTAGCCAATGAGGCCTCCATGTGGGCATGACTTTCTCCTGAGACTTCTGGGAAGTCTCACGATATTTCCCTCATGGAGAAAAGAAGCTATCTCCTCAGTTGTTGGGAATTAGTCCCAGAGATGATGAATTATGGATAAGACAAGATGGCAGTGCCTGAGGAGCTGAAGGAGGCAGAAGAGAAGCCACACGGTCTTACCCTGATGGAATCAGACCTCTGAAGCTGGTGAAGCCATGTGGAGAGACCTGCCAGTGTTGAGTTGCTTCTGCCACCACTGGATGCTGCTGATGGACCCCAAGCCTTGGAAGCAAGGAGCCATGGGGAGACCCCTGCCAGTGCCAGGATTCTGTATCCACTTACCTGTGACTTCATGAGTCGGGAGGAGACTTTATAGACAGGTATTGGGCATATGCGCTAATATCGGACTTATGATTTTGAACTGAACTGGGTTGAGATGCTTTCTCAGTTTTCCATTCCTTTTGTATATGAATCCTACCATTATATCCATATGCAAGTCTATGATTTTGTTTCTCTAGTCTACCCAGACTAACACAAATTGTATGACATGTGAATTATATGCCAATAAAGCTATTTTAGTAAAATATGTTTTAATGTCTCCATTTTCAAAGCCTTGAGATACAGGAAAAGGATGTTTCAGTTACCATTAAACAAGTGTCTTTGGGTAGGGAAGAGCACAGAGACAGATTTAACCACAATCATAAAGACCTTGAACTGACAAGAGAGTTGGCTTTTGATACTAGCCAATGGAATTGATCACAAGGATCTGGACCCAAAGCAAATAAATTTTAGTGAGCTGCACTGCCAAAGAAGCCCTAGATCTGGCCAAAACACAGCCTGCTGTTCCTCAAGCTGCAAAATGATCCCAAGGATTTAGGAATCAAATCAACAGGGGGTGATCTTCTCAAGTGCTAGGCCTCACAAATGGCATCTTCTCCAAAGTCTATTTGCCTGGAAGAAAATGAACAAGATATATCCTTTTATAGCCTGGAACCAGAGGCATTCTGATTTCTCTGACAAAGGAATACCTTCCATTATCAAGGCAGGTTGGCCTTGTTATTTTTGGTCAGCTAATTATGATAAATGTCATATGCAAGAAATTTCTTTTATTTTTAAAATATGTATATTTAGCATATCAAGTAACTCAATAGCTCAATTAATATTAACAAGGGTTGTGCAGTCATCACCACAATGAACTTTGGAAGATTTTTCTCCTCGTGCTCATTGGTGGTGACTTCCCATTTTTCCCACCCCCCATTATGACTTCCCTATACAGATCCACTGACAGTGACCAATTGCAGAAAAGCCGCAATTGAAAAGAAAGCAGAAAATGTTATCAAAAACTAGAAAAAATTCAAACGGTTGATCTACATATTTTTAGGAAATGTCCCTAATTATCATAGCAAATATTTCCTGTCCTGAACTTACCCTATTCTTAATTCTAAAATAATCATTTTTCATGGTATCTTTTTATTTGTGGAGTCTGGAATTTTTCATTCCCACATAATTTGATAAGGCCCAGTTTTTCAGTGGAATGTTTAGTGCATTTTTATTTTTATATTATGGATTATATTCCAGGGGTTAAGTCTCCTGTCTGTAAAAGAATAGCAGTTTTACTTGCATATAATTTACACATCATACAATTAAATAGTTCAGTCACATAAAGAAGGGTTGTATAATCATCACCATAATCAATTTTAAAACATTTTCTTCATTCTTGTACTCATGATTATTAGCTCTCCATTTCCACCTTCCCTGACACATTCCCAGGAGCCCTGGTGCCATAGTGGCTATTCACTGGCATATGATCCACAAGATCAGTGGTTCTAAAGCATGAGGCATTCTGAGGAAGACAGGGCTTCCTACTCTCATAAACAGTCTCTAGAAAAAAAAGTGGCAGAAACTCATAGAGTCACTATGAGTCAAAATTATTTGATTGCAATGTGAAATGTGTGTGTGCAATTACATATATTTTAAAAGAAAGAAAAGGACAAGCATTAATATTAAAATAAGCCAAAGTAAAAACCTCTGTTGGAAAAAAGCAGAATATATTAAAAACTATATGAAATTTAAAATAGGTCAAAAGTGAGATCAAATTATCGGGTATTACCTTTTATTCTAATTACATCTGCTAGAGTTGAGTTTACAATAATTTCTATGTAATAACAAGGTTATTCTGAACCTTGTTTGTTGTTAGAGGGGACTCACCAGATGCTTAATCCATGCAGTTACCCTGCAAACAGGTTTTGGGACTCCACTGTCATCTATAACCTTCTGCAAATAGGATGCTTACAATTTAAGCTCATACCAGTCCCTCTTTCGGATTTGGGTTTTATTATTTATCATCCTTGGATCACACAGGTTGGTGTGCTTCTTCCCTGTGGACTTAATTGCTACCTCATATAGATTATTGCTTGCTTGAATACAAGACCCCAGGCACTTTTTTTATAGCCTGTCATCATAATTTTCATCACCAGACTTTGATGCAGTTCCCGTATTTTCAGTGATCTCCTCATGAGGGTGAATTGTATCAGCTGTACTATTTCTGCATGCCTTCCCTTTCCCTCTTTTCCAAATGTTTCATGCTCCCTGTTCTCTATTCATTTGATAATGGAAGTGTCACAGGGATGCTTTGTATATTAACAGAATCTGTTACCCAGAAAGGAGAACCTAAGATAAACACACACATGGATGTTGGACTGATTCTGATTTATGATTACCCTGTTCATATTAGAGGAGAACTGTGCTTCATATGTTTTCAAGGGCTGGTTTTAGTAAGAAGTGGTTGACTAGGTTTTCCAAGGTCCCTCTGAGTAGACTGCAATCTTTTTAACTGTTTGTGCTCCACAGAAACTTTGCAGTTGATCTCTACTACTTAATTAGGGTTCATATGCCCTAGGAAAAGAATTGAGAAATAAAGAGAATAAAACAGGTAAAGAAGAAAAGATTAACATGAAATATGTTTTTGAGTGGCTTCTGCTAAATGGAAGTCTTATTTTTTTTTAATCTGCCTAGACTGCCCTCCCTGAAGGATAGGCCATAGAGGAGATGGAGAGGATAAAGAAAGTCCACTTTGGTCCTTGTCTTCCATGGAGTTAGAAAGAAAAAGATAAGAGAAGATGCTTATCATTTGCATTTATTTCCCAGAGACTAAAAGTGTTCTCTTTGGAGTCTAAACATTGCTGCACTTCTGGATGCTATGTACCTGAGAAGCCCATCATGCAGCTCACATCAGTATGAAGAAGGCAGACAGTGTGGTGTTCTGTTTTACCAACTGGGCAATCACTTAGAATTGGGTATTAGAGTAGCAGAAGGGAAATGAGGCAAAGGATAGTCAATGGTTGGAAGCAGCATATCATCGGGGTTCAAGACACTCTAAACTCCACTTTTATCTCTGCGAGGTGAACAGCTATGTCTGACTGGGAAGTCTACCCATCATACAGCAACATTAGACTCAGCTGGAGTCACTGAACAGGTAAGCGTATTGGTTGATTCTTTTGCTGGAGAAGATTCGTGCCATTTATGTAACAAAATGCATGAAAACATGCAGACAAACTCTGGGTGGACACTTCTGTTGCTTAAACTGAGGTGCAGACCATAGCTGTTGTTGCGGCTTTGTGCAGTACCCCAACCATTGTGTTGTGCCCATGCAATTTCAGTACACCAACTTCATGTCCCAGGAAAAAGTTCATTGGAGTAAACCTAGCTATATGGTCTCAGTTCTCTTGGAGCGAAAAAGATTGGTTCAGGAATGATCAATAATTCAAACCCAAAATTAATGGATCTGTATCAGGCAGATGAAGTGCAAGACAATGATTCCATGGAAACTTGGTTTGGATTCTGACATAAACTCAATGGCTATACACTCAATGTAGTAATTTAGGAGATTTTTAAGTGTGATTCGAGAATTCATGGACTTTCAAGTTCCAGCTAGAATCCAAGATCAGATGTTCCTAATATCATTCATTGCAGGAAGAGAAGGACAAAATGATATTTTGACCAGCTAAGCTAAAGTATAGTCAACTAAGTCATAAATGTTTAAAAGAGGGAGGTATTATTAGAAGCAATGTGTGCAGCCTGGAATTGTAATGGTAATTTCAAAGGAAAGGGAATCTGTTTACCCAGTATTGACCATATGTCAGAACTAGTGGATTTGTGAGTCAATAGTACTCTCAGCCCCAGAATGGTGTAGAACATTTCAAAGCCAATCAAATCAATCCACTTCCCTTTGCTTAGATTGTATACTTTTCAAGCAAGTTTAAAGGAAACATAACCATAAGCTCCTTAGAGATATTTTTCAGTGTGCATTTTTCTTCTGCAAGACAACTAGAAAATTAAGGCATATCAAATAAAATCCAGTTATTATCTTACCAGGTGTACAGTTTCATATATGATAATTAGCTCTGAATCAGTAAAGGAATGATAATATTTTGCATATAGCCATTCCCAGTAAAGTTAAACTTTAGAAATTGTAGTAGTGATATGTTAAGTAGGCACATTGATTACAATTCCTGTTTAATAAGCAATAGTTTTCCTTCTTTTATTCTTCCATTTTATTTTTCTTCCTTCTCTTTATCCTTCAGGGAGAAGTTTGATGCTGTTTGGGAAGACATATGATATTATCTATTATCAGTTGCTCATGATTCTGTAGTTCACAACACAATACATTATGTACAGTAAATATTCATCATATTCTGAATCGAAGACTATGTGAATGAGTTCTTTAAAAACAATCAAATGTTAGATGATGATAATTTAACTGAAACAGAACATTAACAAAAAGAGTGATAAAGTTTGCAAAATGCTTTTCTGATGTAAAATTCCATTTGATCTGCAAAACATACAGGGTGATATCGTCTCCATATTGTAGATGGCAATCAGGCCCAGTTAGATTTACAAAACATCTCAAAATGGCTACAATATGAGCTCTGGAGCACAGAATCTTGGCTCTCTGATTTACTAATTGATCGATGCTACATTCTTTCATCTACAAATGGATGTCAGAAGAGACTGAACTATTCCCTTAATCACAGAGTAGCTAAAGCAAATGGAAAAAACGATGAAGTTAAGGAACTGAGTAGAAAATATCAAAGGAAAGCCCAAGAAGGCAAAGCCAAATATTTTAATAAAATGTGAAAAGACCTAAAGTTATAAAACCAAAAAAGAAGAACACACTTAGCATATCTTAAACTAAAAGAACTCAAGAAAACGTTCAAGCTTTGAGTTTCAATCTTTAATGTTTCTATTGGCAAAAAATTGAACAATTCAGGATGCCTCAAGAGAAGATGGAAATAATAGAATCACGGTAGCAAGAATTAGTCTATAGTCTGGAGGTAGCACATCAGCCGGAGTCAATGGTACTGATGGGAGAAGTCCAAGCTGCGCTGAATATCTTAGTCAAAAACAAGGGTTCAGGAATTGATGAAGCACCAGTTGAAATGTTTCAACAAGCTCACGAAGCATTGGAAACACTCCCTTGTCTATGTCAAGGACTTGGAAGATAGCTACTTGGCCAGCTGAATGGAAGAAACCCATGTTTGTCTCCATTTCGAAGAAAGGTGAACCAACAGGATGCCCAAATTATAGAAAAATATCATTGAAACCACATGCAAGAAAAATTGTTCTGATAATCACCAAACAAGAGTTTGCAGCCGTACATTAATAGGGAGCTGCCAGGAGTTGAGGCTAGATTCAGAAGAGGTGGAATGTGGGATAGTATTCCTTAAGTTTGATGGATCTTGAATGAAAGCAGAGATTACCAGAAAGATGTCTATTTGTGTTTTATTGACTATGCAAAGACATTCGATTGTATGTGCCATAATGAACCATGAACCTCCGATAAGAATAGGAATTTCAGAGCATTTATTGTGCTCCTGTGGAACTTTTACGCCAATCATGAGGCAGTTATGTGAACAGAGTAAAAGAATACTTCACGGTTTAAAAGCTGGAAAGTTGTGTGTCACTATTGTATCCTCTCATCATACTTATTCCATCTGTAAGGTGAACAAATAATCCAAGAAATTGAACTATGAAAAAGGAATGCAGCATCAAGTGGAGAAAAAATACTAGAAACTTGTCGTGCACAGATGACATAACTTTGTTGAAAGTGAGGAGTACCTGAAGCACTTGATGACGAAGATCAGGGACTGCAGTCTTCAGTGTGGATTATAACTCAACATAAAGAATGCAAAAGTTCTCACAACTGAACCAATAGGTAACATCAAGATAAATGAACCAAAAGTTTAAATTTTATAGGATTTTTTCTTTCTTAAATCCACAATCAATTCTCATGGAAGCAGAAGTCACGGGATCTAAAAACACGTTGCATTATGTAAATCTAATGCAAAGTTCTCTTTAAAGTGTTGAAAATCAAGACTTCTTCAGAACAATGAAAAGCAAGAATGTTGCTTTGTGGACCAAGGTGTGCATGAATTAAGTAATGTTATTTTCAATTGCTTCATATGCATGTGAAAGTTGGGCCTTGAATGGAATACTGAAGAAGAATCAATGCATTTAGGAGATCCATATGGCCAATAACCTATGAAAAAATACTCCTGCTCATTAGCCATCAGAGAAATGCAGATCAAAACAACCATAAGATACCATCTAACACCTTTGAGGCTATCCCAGATCAGAAAATCAGAGTGCAACAAATATTGGAGGGGCTGTGGCAAAATAAGAACACTTCTACATTGCTGGTGGTCATGTAGATATGTACAGCCACTATGGAAATCAGTCTAGCGATACTTAATGAAAATGGAAGTTGAGTTACCCTATGATCCAGCTATCCTGCTACTGGGTATATACCCAGAAGAGGCAAGAAATAAACCACAGCCAGTGGTATGCACACCAATGTTTATTGCAGCACAATTCACAATTGCAAGGAGTTGGAAGCAATCTAAATTCCCATCAGTAGATGAATGGATCAGCAAACTATGGCAACATACACACAATGGAGTACTATGCCTCACTCAAAAGCTCTGATGAGCATGTGAAACACATTTCTTCATGGGAAGAACCAGAGGAAATTATGCTAAGCGAAGTCAGTCAATCACAAAAGGAGAAGTACTGCATGAGCACCCTGAAGCAAGTAGAAACAGTATGGTGAGTATAAAAGAGAAGACTCTTATACCATAATAGCTGGCCCAAGATGTAGGGTAAGGGTAAGTGGGAAGACCAAACCCAGGGAGGTACATGCTGGGTACAACACAGTAATGGGAGAAGGATGAGGGGGGGCGGGGGCGGGGAGGACAGGGATTAAAAGGGAGTTCAAAAGTGAAAGGATAACAGGGAATAGGGTACTAACTCACCCGGGGGGGGAGTACCGGTCTTGCCTCCACAGAAAACAGAGTGGATGAGCAGTTCTTACCACAAAGTACCCAACCAGGAGGACAGCATGAACACATGGAAGGATGCAAGAAAAGAGAGAGCTACAGAGCCACACACCAGAGTCAGATTGACCCCATCCCTAGAAGTGGGTGTGGCAGAGAATAGGTTGGGAGAGGGCCCAGCATGCCACACCCACAGGGACAAAGACAAGATGGGAGGAAGAGGAAGAGAGCAGGTCCAGTCTGCACACCAACAGATGATGCTGAGAAGACTACACCCCTCTGGAAACCTAAAGGGTCACAGAAAGTACTGGACAAACAACAAGAGGACAGGACATACTGGCTCTTTACTGAAGCTGACAGCGACATAGGACACTTCGGGAGTCACATGGTGGGGACGCACTGCAGACTGATCCCTCCCCCAAAATGAACCAAATCAAGAAGGGAGCACTCCTGGTCAGAGAATCAGGAGTAAAAAATGACAGGTCCGACGGTTCCTGGGGGGCTCGGGAGAGGGAATGAGAAAGGGGCGTGAACAGACTTTTGGATAGGGGGAGCAACCAGTGGTTCCAAATCAATGGAAAGGAGTGTGTGGGAGGCCTGGTAGGGATTAAGCAAGGACAAGAATATGTGAGGAAGCACTAAAATGCCAATGAAGGTGGAGCATGATGGGGGACAGGAGGGAGATGTAAGGAAATAGAGGAAAGAGCTAGAAAGCAAATGGCACTTGCAGAGTTCTAAACATAGGCATGTCCACACATCAGTACAATTATCTATTATAAGGATGGAATAAACTTAAGAACATATCTATCGGTCAAATACTAGGGGAGCAAGTGGACCTTGGGCCCTCATCCAGGTGCTCCCTCAATGTAAGAACACTTTGTTCTATGAATCTGGTATCCATGAGGCTCACTGGCCCAACACGATCACTGAAGCAAAATGAGTGCATAAGCAAATGTGGTGAAGAAAGCTGACGGTGCTCAACTATCAAAGGATATATCATCTGGGGTCTTAAAAGCCTGAAGATAAACAATAGACCATTTACCTGAGAAGAGACCACAGCCACACAGAAGAAGCACAACAGCCAGCGTGGCCACAAGGTGGTGAAAGATCTAGGCAACAGACATCAAACAGGGTAAAAAACACATATCACTGTGTGCACACATCCCCAAGGCGCCCACTGAATACATGTGGGAGCATGAGCAAGAGTGGTGAAGAAAGCTGATGAGGCCCAGTTATGAAAAGATACAGTATCTGGGGTCTTAAAGGCTTGAGCAACAAGAATCCATCTAGTTCAGGAGCAACAAAACCCACCATAAAAAAAGCTCACTTGCCTGTGCGAACATGAGGCACTGAACCCGTCAAGTATCAGGCATCAAAGAACAAAAATCAAAAGCAATGGACCAATTGACTTCCAACATGATCGCTGAAGACAAAAGGATACAGAGGCAAACAGTAGAAGAAAAGATGGTGGCCAGCTACCAAATGATTGAATGTCTGGAGTCTCAAAGACTTGAAGATAAATGAGTCACCAATCAGCGCAGAAACAGCAAAGCCTACATGGAAGAAACACACAAGCATGTGTGATCAAGAGGGGCCGAAGGGATCAGATATCGAGCAGCAAAGAACGAGGATCACATCATTACGAATGAGGAGGAGAGCAGGGTGGGGACCTATGGCCCACTGGTGGGTAATTGGTCACCTCTTTACAGGGGAGTCACGGGGAGGAGACAGTCCAGACAAGGTGCAGCGAGGCAGTGATGATACATATAACTTTCCTCTAGTTCCTGAAGCCTTCCTTTCCCCAACTATCATAGTCTCAACTACACCTTACAAATCCAGATGGACTGGAGAAGGTACACTAGTAGAGAGGGAAGCTAGAGATATGGGGAAACCAAGATAGATGAGCCCCTTTAGACCAGGGGTGAGATTGAAGCTGTTGGATGGGTGGAGGGAAGGTGGGGTAGAGAGACGGAACCAACTGCAAGGATATACACCTAAGCTCCTAATTGAAGGACGGGCATCAAAGGAGTGGGCTGGGGGAGAGGTCGGACAGTGCAAGATATGATAGAGCAATAATAATTTATAAAGTATTGAGGGTTAGTGGGGAAGGAAGAGCAGGGGAAGAGAGGAAAGGATGGAAAAGTCGATATAGGGGCTCAAGGGGAAAGGCGGATGTTTTGAGAATGATAACAGCAGTGGACACATGAAGGTGCTTGGCACAGTATGTTGATTTATGTATTGTGAAAAACGATGTACGAGCCCCCAATAAAATGATTAAAAATAAATAAAAACTATTGTAAAAATATTGTAAAAGAATATTGTAAATACCGTGGACTGTTACAAGGACTAATGGATCTGTCTTGGAAGAAGTATGACTAGGGTTCTTCTGAGAAGCAAGGATGGTGAGATTTTGTCTTATGTGTTTTGGCTATATTTTCTGGAGAGACCAATCCCTGGCCAAACCCATTATGCTTGAAAAAGTGGAGGAGCAATAGAAAAGAGGAAGACCCTCAATGAGGTGGATTGACACAGTGACTACAACAAGGGACTGACTCATAGCAACAATTGTGAGGAGAGTGCAAGAGGTGTGCAGGGTTCTGTTCTCCTGTGCGTAGGACTGCTACGGCTCAGGACTGACTCCATGACACCTCACCACAATAGAGCAATAAGATAGATGGGAATTAATTATGATATGTACTTCATGACTTTAGTGTGAGAGTTAAATAATAAAATTTATGTAAATGCTTAGGACAATTCCTAGAGTGTGATAAACATTAACTCAATGTTAGTTAGTATTCCTGTATTTTTGTTGAATGCCTTGTATGAAGGGAAACTCCAAAGATTTCCTGACAGAGTGGAATTAAGAGATAGTGGATTTTTTCTCACAAACTTTTTGAAGCCCTCATATATTATATCATAAGGTAGTGTTCTAAAAATGACTTATACAAAGAGGGCTATAATGAAAATTAGAAAAGGTTCTGATGGAAATGGAGCCTCATTGAACTGGGAACTTAATTATAGTCACCAGGATCTTCTGCATTTTTTCCCCGTATGCAGCCATATAATCTCTCATTTTTGTATCCCTTCTGTTAGTCTGTTCTACTCTTTTGCTTTTCTCTGCAGAAAAAGTCTCTCCATGCCCATCAGTAACAAATGGTCAAAGTGATTGTCTTATCTTTATATTGACATCTTCTTTCAGCCTAAGTAACCGCTATTGTCTGATTATAGTGTCTGTGTCTATATATAACTTAGAATGACTCAATGAGGTAAATCTAGCTGTCTTCACCACCCAATAACCTCTACACTTAGGTCAACAGGAAATGTGCGGTTGGGTCTTATGGTTCCAACATGAACATCAGTAGAGACCCACTTCTGCAGAACTTTCCTTTCTCAGGGAAGGGAATGTGCAATCACCCTCTAAATATTCCTTCTTCGAAGTTCTGAGCACTGCAAAATAAATTCACTCCAATGATTTCTTCTGACTACAAAGACACTTCTGTCCAATCTTATGAAGAAAACTTTTGGAGCACTTGTTTGACAGTCTGTATCCACAAAAAAAGCTGACCAACTCATTTAGAGGCTCAGATTGAGTCCTATTTTTCTAACAGAAGTTCATGTCTTAACTACTTGCATTTGTTGCTCCCATGGATTGGTACTGAATCAAGGTCATCATGTTGAAAGTCTACTTTTTCCTCTCTCCCCTTCACTGCCCCTACTTCCCTGGACTCCTTATCATGCAATTGTTTGCAACAACAAATCACTTCTCCTATTTTACTACCATTGTTATTAATGATATTATGACAACATGTGCTTGGAAAAAAGATGGTATATCGTTATTCACGACCATGGGGTTACTAAGGTTTTCCCTGTGAAAAATGTTCACTTTCCTTTGACTTTAGCATATTTCAACAGTGTTAATGTGCTTAAATTCAGGATCAAAAGCACATGAAGTAAAAGGTTGAACTAGTTATAATTATGCTTATTAAGTAAGTATGCCTTTCTAATCAGATGTTTAACACCCACAGGGAGGTCACATTTTAATCTATATTTTAAAGGGCACTGGAACATATCTATTAGATTCATTAACCAAAAAATATTGGGTTCCCATATTGTGAAATGGAAGTTGTTGATTTATTTGGCTCCTTCACCTTTATACTTAGAGGGAATTCAGCATTAGCTTCTTGAGCCATTCTTATTTATTATACTTTTATTCAAATGACCTCATGACACTGAATACTATAAATTTGATAATATTTTTCTTCTGTGTAGATAAACTATTTTAATAGACTTTCTGAAATGTGTTGTCTATCTTAATGCTGTTTAGAGAAAATTGCTATGAAACATTTTGACACACATTTTGCTGTAAGAATCATCCCCTACTATAAACATAAGAGTAATTATTTAGATGAACTTGAATAAAATTAGGGGGATCCCTTAGATTTGATTATATTATCTACTTAGAAATAGCCAAATATTCAAATCATATATAAAACAAAAATATTCCCAAATAATTTTTATCTAAAGTAGCAATGGTAGAAAAAATTGGGAGGTACCAATGTACATCAGTGAATCAGTGTGGAAGATATTGAAGCAATTGAAAAGGAAAGGTACGAATGAAATTCCAATTTTTGACTCAAGTTTTGGTTTTTGTAATCTTTATAATCTAATTTATTTTATTAGATTCAATTCTGATTGAATTCATGTTCCTCTACATTTGCAGAAACAAAAAGAAGCTGCACAGAACTAAGGTGAGGTGAGTCAGCTGCATGGGGCATGACAGGCTGCTCATTGCCAAAAACTTGTGCACCAAGATGCTGCAGGAGCAGGTGACAAAACCATCCCCTTGTCTGCCACAAATCAGTCCTTTTTGGTCACACATTGTTACACTATATTTTCAGAACCTCTAACTACAGCGATTCTCAACCTTTCTAATGCTGTGACCCTTTAATACAGTTCCTCAAGTTTTAGTGATCCCCAACCATAAAATTATCTCCATTGCTGCTTCATGACTGCAGTTTTGCTACTGTTATGAATTGTAATGTAAATATCTGATAGGCAGGATGTATTTTCATTGTTACAAAGTGAACATAATTAAAGCAGTGTTTAATCAAAAAACAATTATATATTGTGAAATACCCACTTCTAATTACAAATAACTGAATTTTTTTCTTGAAACATGGCGGAGCATGGGTAACAGTCTTTGCATCAAGTACTACTATGTGGGCACATCTGCATGTGGGTGGACCCACCTGGAGACTAATAGAAGAGCTGTGTCTCTGTTCCTAAGACCATCAGAAATATGGGCTCACAACCCACAGGTTGAGAACTGTTTTCTACTTAGACTATGAAGTTTGATTCACAGTCTGACCTGGTGGAACAAATTACAAATGCATTACAAATAGACATTTTCTTCTGTTTGGACAGTTGATGGATGTTCAAAATGAGGTTTGTCATCAGTCAACATTTCACCTTTTTTGCATTGAGAAAAACACTCATACACTTGAGTTTTTACCATAGTACTGTCCTTGTAAGCTGTGTTCAACATCATAGCGGTGTCTGTAACATTTTTCTCAAGCAGGAAATAAATGTGTTGTCCTAAGTCAGTCACCACAAAAAGAAAGGTTTAAGGGAAACTGCTTTTATGAAAAAAAATCACTGTGACCAGAGAATCTTCTTAAGTGATTCCACTGGGTGCACTAACTCAGAACGAATTTCTCAATTCTCACTCAATGGAAAATATGTGTACTGCAAATGCTGCAGCAGCAGAGATTTTTCCTTTTGTGAGATGTATATGTGCTTTTATACTGTTATATCATATTATTATATTGTATTATGATGTAATATATTTCTCTATCAATATTTATAAATGTTATTTGTATAATATATATTTATGCATAGATATTAAATTATTAAGCTATATTGAAGGTCTAGTGGTGCTGTCAAATTGCCAATGGACTGCTTATTCCAAGTTCAGTGGTTTAAACTCACCAGTCTCTTTAAAAGAAAGAAGAAGATATACCCTCCAATCTCTAACAAAGATTTATTGTTAGAGAACCTTGTATAGGATTGTTAAAAGTCAGATTTGATACAATTGACAGTAAGTTCAGTTTGGGAATCTTTAGAAAGATTCTAAGAAAGCAAAATTCTGAAGGCAGACATACTTTATTATTTAAGCTAAAACATGGTTTGGTATTTAAGGTTTAAAATTTATCTCAGGGAAATAATTACATGGGTTCATCAGGGCTTCACAGATCTAGGAATTCTGGATTCTATGTAATTTTACCCTGGGAATAATCAAATTGTTAGGTACCTACTACTAGGTGAAGTCAAGCTCCTAAACCAATTTAGTGTTCAACATTCGTGTTATCCTTGAGTCTTAAATTATAAGCCAATAAAAAAAAAGTCAAGTAAGTCAACATCATTTAATCAACTTAGGACATTTCCTTATGTACTGCTAAGGGATAAAGAATAATATTTAACTAAGAGATACCACTATGCAGCTTTTATTTTTAAAAAGCCCCAAACAAATTTACTACCATTGAGTGTATTCTGACTGCAAACCATCAAGGAAGGAGAATAGCGTGGCCTGACGTATGTTTTAACAGGTTCATTCTGGCTACTGGGCTGGGCATACATTCTAGTGAGAGGGAGAGGCAAGGAAGCTGTTTAGGAAGCTACCGGAATTGTACAGGAAAGGAACAAAAGAAGACTATTGAAATCATTTAGTCTTGGACAACAATTTGGATTTGGAAAGTATAGTTAGATTTGAAGATAGAACTGCAAAGATATTCTGATTGGACATGTGTAATGTGAGCTATAGAGGCATAAAGGTGATTCCAATGGGGATGGGAAATTGGTGGAATTCAGATTTAACTTTTGGATTTTTAATATTCAGACATCTAATAAATGTTTGCATTGCTGTAAGAATCTTTCCTATGATCTTTTCAAGTCTTTCCATCCCTGTTCATGAGGTTATTTGTGCATTAGTATCATTCTCACCTACCATGTAGGACATAAAGGTTTGATTACCAGCCCAAGTATTGCATGCACCACCACTACTGATATATCAGTGAATGTGTGTTGTTCTGAGGCTGTGTGGTGCAAACAGTGACTACTAGGCCATTAACTAAAGGGTTGAAGGTTAGAGTCCACCCAAAATACTCAGTGATCTACTTCTGAAAAATCACGTACGGACAATTTTTATGGAATACAGTTCTCTTCTGACATATACAGTGTTATCATGAATTTGAATTGACTAAAGGGAAACTTATAGATGTATCGAGAGAAGGAAATAATGAGGAATAAGGTTTAGATAATATAGGACATACCAGAAAATTATGGTATGTGATACCTTGGGATATTAGCCACAAAGTCAGCAGTTCAAACCTACCAGCTGATCAGTGGGAGAAAGATGAGGCTGTGTGAAATCCTATATACAATTAACATGCATCAGAATCCACTGGATGATAGTGGATTTTTAAAAAAATGCTAGAGAAATAACCCCGTGGTGCAGTAGTTGAGCACTCATATGATAACTGGAAGGTAGGCAATTCGAACCCATTAACTGCTTCATGGGAGATGTATATGGTTCAATAAAAATGTAAAGCTCTATAAATACTATGGGACATTCCACTGGGTCATGTACAGTTGCTAGGTGCCAGAATTCTCTGGATAATAACAGGTTGCTGGGTTTATTCATTTAAATACTAGATGAGAGATTTTGACTTTATGGGAAATGAAGTAGTTAGTAAAAGGTCTTGCGTCAAGAATTGATAACCAAAGAGCACTTTTTTAATGAAGAAGCAACCATGTTTTAGACTCTTCATTAATCATACAATGACATGTCATATGAGTTTAATATGGCTAAGGTTTTTCAATTTAGTTGGCTGCAGGAAAGAACGGAATTAGAGATCATAGTAAGGAAACCAATGTGGGACAAAAAGTGTAAGATTAGGGTGAACTCAGTCACCGGTAGTGGCAATTAAAATAGAAAGAATAGCTGTGAGAGATACTCGAGAGTAATAATTGACAGCACTGACAGGATGAATGGATGAGGTGAGAGAGAAAGAGGAAGAGGGTTGCTGAAGATAATTTTGAAGTGTCCGGCTTGAATGATTAAGAGAATCATGATACCATGGACAGAAAAGGGAGAGGAAGGAAAAAAAATTGACTTGGAGTGAAGGAAGATGAACTCTTTTGGAGATTGTAGCTGTCTGTTACAAATGATAATTACAAAGAAGAGTAACAGACTTTTTTTGTGTGTCTTTGTTTCTTACCTTCCTCTATACAAAATGATTTCAGAGAGGAGCCAGCAAACTCATGAGTTACATAATAAAAAGTATATGCTATGGTCACCAGTTTGTTCACAAAGATTATAATTGATATTATAATTTAAGGGCACGATTTTAACATAATTGATTAATTTTATTTTACCTCCTCCATAAATCTAGATAATCATACTAATAAGAGATGATAATTAGCATGGTTTTTGGATGACGTCTTTGTGGCACTGTGGATTAGGTCTTCTTGTCCTAACAGCAGCTCAATGGTTCAAACCCATTAGCTACGCCTAAGCAAAAAAGATGAAGCTAGCTGTTCCCATAAAGCTTCCAGTGTGGCAAACCAGATGTAGGGTGGCCATGAGTCTGAATCCACCTCTCCTCTTTCCATTGATTACAGGATAGTGGATTAAATGTTGCTATGAATTCTAAATGACTTGACAACACCTAACCACAATCGGAGTCTAATAGACTTGCTGGCAGTGGACTTGGATTGGTTTTGGTTTAGAAGTGCTATGGCCATCTTAATGTTCACACCCAGCCCAGCACCATCTACCCATTTCAGATCTAACCAGGCAGTATGCATCCAGTTTAAACATATAGTCAATTCAAAAGGAAACAAAAAGCAAGGAATGGTACAGAGGGTTGAATAGAGGTCAGAACCATCCATTTTTGCTTTTACTTTGTGTTTGAACTTGTGCGTTTGGTATTGGTCTAGATAGTTCTTAGTTGCATTGAAGGTTCCGTAGTAGGATTGCTAAGATTCCATGTCCAACCCATGTATCTTTCCCACACCAATCATCCATGTGTCAGGAAAAACTGAATATTGCTACGGTACTCAACAGATTTCAGTGGAGCTTCTAGACCAAGGAAGACTAGGGAGAAAGACTTGGAAATGTCCTTCCAAAAAACTTCCAACGAAAACTATGAATTGCATCAGCTTGAATATGCATATGGCGCCAACCCATTGCTTCGTTCCTTTGCACATGAGGATGTGCACTGAATGGCAGCTAATAATAACAGGAGGCTTCCATGAGAGGATTCTTTGTCCAGGGGTACCCTCAGTCAATAGATTTTTGGCTTGTCTTTCAGCATGATTTTCACTCTACCTGCCAAGCTGAAGGGATTTATTTTATTTTTCACTTTTATTAGCCAAACTGCAATTCTCTCTGTGAGCATGCACAATGCACTGTGTGGCAATTGCTTTTTCAATAGAGAAGGGACCTGAACTTTGAGGGTTATGCCTCCTTAAAAGGAAAGGAGGGAAAGTGAGGTAAAGGAGGCAAAAATTTTATTCCTTTCAGTGACATCTTTATAGCCTTTTCAAAAGTTTTCGATCTTTCAACATATGTGTAGTATGCAGTTTTGTCTTCACTTCTCACAAGCACCCTCAGTTCTCCTGTACATCTTTGGTTTGAAGGTGGGGGGGGGGAGACAAAGGAAAGATAGACTTGTTTCTGCTATCTTGCTGCTGTGGCTTCTCCATGAAGTTGAGGTATAAAGACTCTAATTCCATAGTACTAGAGTTGAATTGAGCTTGTTACACGAGGCAAAAGCTGGAAAGCTTGTTCTTGCAATGAAGTCGGATAGACTTAGGTCTCTTCGATGTCTACTGAAAATCCTATATGCATATTTGGTCATATATGTGTGACAAAATTGTCTGGCCTTTGGAATTAGGAAGGCGTGGTGATCTACATTTTGGAAATGGCTCAGTTTTTGAGACCTGGGTATAAATTCTCCATCTGATCTGCAACTGGGAGATTTGATGGCTTAGGCCAGGAGCAGAAGACAGGCAGGAAAGCAGAACACTGACTTGGTTGCTTGGATGGGACCCAAATTTGCAGTAGGCCCTGGAGAAAAATTAGCCTCACACAGTCTCAGTTTCCTGGTACCTGATGCCACTGGCCACTCTTGAAAGATGCTTGGGGAGTAAATCATGGATGGCATAAAGATAATCTCCATTTGCTGTTTATTTTCTCTTCCTGTCAGTCCTTTGCTTTGCCTCCCAACTGACTTTAGGGGTTTGATCTTGGGAAGAAAACAAGGAACCACATTAAACAAAAGGGTAGAGAAAGGTGTGTTGCCAAATTTAGTATCCACTCAACCTTGTGGATTTAGTTTCCAAGCAACCACCTGCCTCTTGAGCTTTTAGTTTGTTTGTTCTGGGCAAAATGAAGTTTCCTGTTTTTAAGAAAAACAGCTTATAAAAAATGCTTGAAAAGCCTCTTGGACATCAAAACACCCCATACCAAACAATATTTTGATGATTTGACATGTAAATGAGTCCAAATAACGTGAGGAACATTTCCTATGAAGTATGTGTGGTTTCAGGAATTAAGAGGGTAGTGCTTACCTAAATACACTTGGTTAGAGAAGAATCAAAATCATTTGAAAACCAGTTTTAGATGTTTTCTAATTTTAAAATGAGGCCAAATGCAACTACTATCAGTTGAAAAGCAAGAAAATATGATTACAATAAGCCACGGATGTGTTTCCTTTTTAATTCATGTACTTCAGACTAATGTAGTCAACACAAGTTTCATGAAATGATTGTGGCATTGCTTATGAGAGCACTAGCGCTGTCAATCTATATCCGTAGAGGAAGACGAGTGATTCTGGGACCAAGCAACTCACATTCTTGCTCACTTATGTGCATGTTCAAGGTGTGTCTCCAGAGACAGGATATTAGAAATTGGTGGCTGAATGAGTAGTTTTTTTTGGTCTGTTTTGTTTACAGATCAGAACAACCTATCTATCCAACAATTCTCAGATTCCTAGATTCAACTTCTTAAACCATCTAGATTCAGAAATGGCAAAAGTGGCTATCTTGCTTTGATAGCTTGCTCCTCAGATGTGCAATTTCTTTCAGCAAAGAGTTTGTGTGTAAGTGACTTGTATTTGGGAACTCCACAGTGAAAATGCTTCCTAGAAGGAAACATGCTGAGATGTTATCTCACATACTGTGAACATATATGAAGAGAGACTGACTTGTCATTGGAAGAAGGCATAATACTGAAAAAGTGAAGGGTCGGGAAAAAAGAGAAATCATCGAGGAAATAGATGGACAGATGGCTGCAAAATGGACTAAAACAACAAAAATTGTGAGGATGGTTCAGGACTGTACGGTGTTTCCTTCTGTTTTGAACAGGGTTACTCCGAGTTAGAATACACTTGATAGTGTCAAGCAACAATGGATCTTGGTGGTTCAGGGTAAAATTCTTGCCTTCCATGTGGGAAACCCAGGTTAGGTTCCAAGCAAATTTACTGATCAGATTTCTGTGTCACATTCAGACAAAGATAAACTAAGAAGACTTAGTGATATACTTCCAAAGATTAGTCAGTGAAAATCAGAGGAATTACTATGGACTAATTCCCAACCAATCGCTGGCATGGCTGCTCAGACAAGCATTCTGCTTTGTTATATAAAGAGTTGCCATGAATTGGGGCAAAATCGATGGCCACTAACCAAACTAGCAATGTGAGAGTGTAATAAGGGAAACATTGAATGTAATTATAATAATTACAGTTTTTTAATTTTTTTCACCTTACAGTACAGTGAGATCTGTTGACACAGAGATAATATATGAAGTTCTGTGGCATAAAACTTTAGGAGGCCATCCATCACAACAGACTTTTCAGATGAGGAAAAAGGCCCACTTTTAGAGTAGTAGCTATTATTTTGCTATTATCGTAGTTCTTGTTTTTATTGATATTGCATACCATTAAGGAAGATTGAGAATTTTTACTGAGGCACAGGTGTGAGAACAAACAGAAGCACTCAAGTGAAACAGAATAATTTGAGGCAAAGTCATAAGTATGCTAGGCAAAAGCTATTGCCAAATGTGTCCCCAAAGTAACTTGTCTTATCAAACAGAAGGAGCTATATGATTCAGTCAAGTAGGGAAGCTGAGTGTCAAGAAACAAAATGAATTTATTTGTGGAAAACTTTTTCAGAAGCTGTAATATGTTTGATTATGTAAGAGATGGCATAAAATGTATTGCATTTTCTACTTGACAATTTTGACATATAGTAAATTTGATGATTTTGACATTGTTCCCAGATTGACATATCAGTAATGGTTTAAAAGATTTAATGCAATTTAACTTGCAAATATACATTACCTATTCCTAAGATAGTGTCCAGCACAAAGCAAGCATCCAACAAACATAGTTTGTTCTTGGCTGCTGTTTTCTTTGAGTTATGCATCTGATTTTCATGACAACTCCGTAGACAAAGTGGGCAAATACCAATTGAGTGAAATAAAGTTAAGGGATTTTGCAATTTATTGGATGGCCAGGCTTGCAAGGTGCTCAGATGCAGTCAATTTTATTAAAAAGCCATCCAGTTGGTTCTAATGCAGGGTAAATTCATATGTATCATATTAGGATTGTGCTTCGTGAGTTTTCAATGCCCGAGTTTTCAGAAGTGGATCTCCAGCCCTTTTTTCTAAAGCAACTTGAATTTAACAACTTTTAAGTAAGCAGCTGAGTACATTAACACTTTGTATCACCGGGAATCAGTTCATTTAAAGGGAGGATTTTTCATGTTGGGCCGAGGTGTTCTATATTTTCCCTTCTGATTTGAGTTACCTTACAAAAGCTGTGCTAATTAAATTTGCGATCAGGAAAGCTGGGAAGGAGCATTTATATTGAGTCACAGGATCTTAATAAAAGAGTCTCAATGCCCTGGAATGATAGCAGATGAGTACAACAAGAGCAAAACTATACTGTCTTATGCTTAAACTACCAAATCATTTGTATACATTTAAAATGACAGAAATCAGATTTTCTAGACATGTCTTAAAAATTTTTTAGGGGATGGAAAGTTAAAAATATAAAAATAAGTTTAAGTATTTCAAACAAATTGTAATTTCAGCTTGTATCATTAGACATATGGTAACTAGATTTAGGAAAGTTCTCTTTGATCCGCACAGGCCAAGTCACATGCTATAATACTTTATCCACTTCTTAAGCTATACTGGTTAGTGATGGAGTCCAATTACTGCTAACAGGAGGCCTATAACCAAGATAGTGAATAGACTTCAAAAGTGAACCATAAAAAATAAGTATATTCAGAGCTTTTAGTTTAGTGAAAGGAAGAGTCAAAAGAAGGTATGGCAATTATATTCAACGTTTTCATTTGGAAGGAAAGAACTTAGACTTGGTTTCTGTGATATCATATGGTAGACCTAGACCCAATAGTCGCATGACAATCTTTTCATAAATAGTCATTGAAAGCCAGTTCTGTTTAGACCTTATGCTAAACACTTAGGAAACAAATATGAGTAATCCAAGGTCCCTTTCTTTTTTTGTTTGTTTGTTTTGGGGGCATCACTTCCCTCTGGCCCAGCCTTGCTGCCAGATTTGAATCTCCAACCCAGTGGGCCACAGTCCTGCGCACAACCACTACACCACTGGGGCTCAGCGCAAGGCCCCTTTCTTAATGTAGGTCACAATATATTAGGAGATAACTACTTAGGCCCTCATGACACAGTGTGTTATGTTACGTGGCACACTACCTGAGGAATATACTTTGTGCAAAGAGCAATTAAAATTTCCCTGAGTGTCTCTTCTCTTTTGATCAAGACTAAACATCGTATAATTTAATATTTAATATTGTATAAAATTTTTAAAATTAACTTTTTTTAAAAAAAACAGCATTTTCTAGTTCTTGTACCACAGCTTCTTTCCCTCCATCTTAACTTTTTAAATTGGTCATGTTTTTGGTTTCATGTCTCCGAATAGCTTGGTCGTATTTACAATTTGGGGCTTTATTTATTGACATGACTTTCAGAGGATGATGATTTAGTTCTACTTCTACCACACATGTACACCCTTTCATCTACCACCGTTCTGGGCTGATATATTTGGGTGAGATTTATGTTTTGAAGTATCATGACTATGAAAAGAGTATTTGTGGATGAGATGCATAAAATAGAATTGCATTTTCTTTCCCAAATAATCTTCTGTTCTTCATTGTTAATATGTTCCTTATTGTTAGATCTGCTGATTTTATGTGTGTTTCTTAAGACATTCAAAATCATTACACTTCTGTTCAATTTCACCTTGCAAAATGTTTTTCAGAGGCTTATGAGTGACTCAACCTGGATTAGTTGCTACTCTGTGCAATCTCCAAGTCACTAGTCATCCTGGTGTTTTCGTTTCTCCTGGGTTTGATCTCCCTCTGCCTGGATCCCTGTTTCTCTACTTCTTAGAAACTTTTCTTTGAGAGAGGATCACTCTCCTTAGTAACGTTCCAAAGCAGGAGAAATTAAGGAATACATTTTGAGACATAGGCGATCTGATCACATCTTTATTTTACCCTCATACTTGATTGTTTATACTAGGGTCTAGAAATCTGGTCTCTAGAACATTTCTCATATGCCTTTTAGCTCCATAGTTACTTCCAACACCTTTGCGAGTCATGGTCTTTTGTTGGCATCTATTTGCTCGGTCCCTCTTTGGCAACTTTTAGGATATTTAGCGCAATTTCAGAATGAGTTTTCTAGGTATGGATCCATTTTTGTCTATTTTAGAAGGCACTTAGTCTACTTCAATTTTATCCTTTCGTTTTGGCTCTGTTTCTTGAGTAATTTTCATCTTTTTATTGTGGATTGAGTAACAATTTACAAAACAGAACATAGTTTTATAATAAAAAATTCATGTTCCTTGTTGCTCAATGCATCTTTGTTTCATGCACTTTGGACATGTTATCAGGAGAGATAAATCCCTGGAAAGGGACCTCCACATGATCACTAAGTGGAAGGGTAGTGAAAAGAGGATGGCCTCGATGACATAAATTGACACAGTGGCTGCAACAATGGGCTCAAAAATAAGAACAGCTGCGAGATTGGTGAAGGACCAAGTGTTTTTGTACAGAGAGGCGCTATGAGTTGGACCCATCACTTCTCTCATTTCCTCTCTGTGTCTCCCGCTTCCATTCCTCTTTCTTCCCTAACTCTCTTTGTCCTTGGGTATATGTTGCCCTTTGGATTGTTATAGTATTCTAATTGTGCTATACTAGAGATACCATCAGAAAGCATAAATCCTTATTCCCTCACAGTTTAATAAGCTAGGAATCAAAATTCAGGGAAAGACTCTCTCTCTCTCTCTCTCTCTCTCTCTCTCTCTCTCTCTCTCTTGGTTCTGGGGAAGGTCCTTGTCTCTTTTTGCTTTCTATTCTTGGATTCCTCTGTGTTCTTCACATCTCTCTTATTCGACTGGTGTTTCCTTTCTTCGGTGTCTAATCTGCAGTTTTATATCCTACAAATGATTGGCTTAAAACATCATATATATTCCACCTAATTGCTGCCACTGACTTTATTCTGACTCCATGTAGGACAGACTAGTACTATAGTTCATAGTGTTTACAGTGGCTCATTTTCTACCAGTAGATTAGCGGGTCTTTTTCTAAAGACTCTTTACTGAGAACATTCATGTCAGAAGTTTTCAAAAAGTATTAATTACATGTATACAATTTGAAGCAGGTTGGGAAGTTTTAAGAGAAAAGCTAACTTGAAAAAGCCTTTGAACATTAAGTTGTTTTTTTCTTAGCAGCGAAAGAAGTAAGGAGAAGTAATAGAAGCCACAACAGAGTTGTGAGAGTGTTCATGGAGAATTCAGACGATGATATACATAGTCCACACATTTGATGTTGGCGAGTGTGCTATGTTGTAAGGAAAGAGGCTGCAAACCAAGCATCAAAGCAAATTGTACTTAGGTAAGTTGGTTATGCGTTGTTCTTTTATCTACATGATCTACAGTTCAAAACCTGCTGTCTATTCCAGTCAACAGTCTCGGAAACCCACAGAGGGTCCCTGTGTGAGCAAAGATCCGATGGCAGTGAGTATGGGTGGGAATGGTAAGAAGTCAAAAATGATTCTGCATCTAAATTGGGAAAGTGGGTGACCAGCAATTAATGAAAACTATAAGTGGGATATTTTTACTATAGTAAGTCATACACATTCCACAATGGACTGGGGTGCCTCACATAAGATGTGTAATCCTTCTTCGTATGTGCTTAATCTTACAGAAGTAGGAGAGTTCAAAATTGTTCAGCCTATGGAAAAGGTCAATCATTGTGGCATGTATATGTACCTTTTTAAAGCCACTTAACCTTACTTAAGTTTTGAGAAGCATAGGAAGGAGGAGGAGGAGCAGGGAAGAAAGAACTAAAGTGAGACAGAGGAAAAAGAGATACAAGTATGGGGGCAACGAAGAAACCACTCACAGTACTGACATCATCTCTGAGCTATAAAGTTGAGCTTTAAATCTGTAAGAGTTGTTTTTCTTCTATCTCAACAGGGAGAAATGTATTGAGCTCTCAGGGTCGTTGATTAACATGTCTACCAGATGGATCCCGGTCTGACTGCTAGAAAAGAGCATTCCATCTCTGGGTTTAGGATGCAACAATGCATTATTAAATCTGTTTGTAATACAATGTGCAAGATGACATCATGTCCCTAGGTGTGCATGATCTCACCAAAAAATGTGTGCCCTGCTGTGTAGGAGAGTGAAACCCTAGATTATAGATGGTTAGGCAGAAGTTACAGTGGCTTATTAAGAACTTCCTACAAACTTCTCTCTTCCTTTCAAAACTAAAAAGTGCTCTTCAAAAGAGAAGGGAAAGTGCATAGGTGTGCATCCAAATTATGCATTAGAAAGTTCAGGAAATAGCAGCTTAAATAAATGAAAAGTGGAGATTGCCTCAAGAGATTGTGATGCTGAGCCTGGTATTGTAGTTAACCATGGTCATCTCGGAAATCAAGCCCAATGGGAATTTAGAATAGCAGAATTGAATGCAAGGAGTTTGTTACATTGGTGGTCAAGAAGCTAAGAAGTCAAATGGGACAGTGAAACAACTCAGAAATGAGCAGGAGTAGAAAGATGCTACTGCTCTAAGCTGTATCAAGGAAGCACAGCAGGCTTATGAGGTGGGCAGAAGAATTTCAACTGCTGCCAGAGAGAGAGAAAGAAAAGAAGTGCCTGGGAGAGAGAAAGTTCACACCACCTGGCAACTCACCACTCTTTGTTGTTCATATTTGAGCTCAGAGAAAAGTCAGCTATCATGGAGGCCTGGGAAATTCTGCCTGCAAATCATGGTCCTTGGGAAACAAAGCAAAGTAGAGTGAGAGAAAAGAATGGAGCTGAGAAAAAATAGGACAAGAGTCAACACAGCAAGGGAGATATTCTGAGTCCGCAACTGCCTGCCTGCTCTGAGCATCATGACAATATTATCCATCAGATTCATTTTTAGGGATGGGAGAATGAGGAACTAACTTTATAGCTGAATCAGAATTATCGTTTACATTTTAGCAACAGGTCTTCCCAGTAGGCCTCCTCTTCTTTGAGTTACTATGCAGTAATAAGATTATGCACAAATAAACACGATTTGGCCCTGAAAAATTAAAATTTGTGTTTCATACCTGTAAGCTGTGTTATTGGTGCTGTCATTGCTAACACTGATATCTGATACTCATGCATTTATTGATAACCCAGTAACTCACTGCTATGTATTCATATGGTTTTCATAGGTTGATCCTGTACCCAGACATTTCTACTGCAAGATTGAAGTCAGTGCTTTACAGGTGGCATTCAACAGTTGATTGTTAAAGCTGTGTTCTATTATTAACTAACATGTAATTAGTTCATTAAAAAATACCTCAACTGAATAGTGTGTAACTCAATACAATCTACCAAAGTGGAGAAATGCACAGTTGCTCACAAATGGGAGCAAAATTACAGTGTAGGGAAACTGAAAAGGAGAAGATGCCAGCTGGCAGGACACTAAGTGTTTCAGATTACTGTGTGTTTATGACCTCTGTGTTCTAGAAAAAAATTAATTAGATTATGCTATTTGAGAATCTTGGAATGCTGTGGCTCTGTGCCAAGCTTATCAAAACCACACATCTGACATTTAATTAAGCTGTTTTAAATTTCACTACAATTTCTCAGGTTTGAAAGAGCAATAAATGTAGGAACTAATAAATAATAGTGCAAGAATCCTCAGATTCCCTCATATGGCAGCATTCAGTGTAAAATTATGGGCTATTCCAAAGTTTATGCCATCCTTGTTTGATTGAACATAAACATGATGTGAAGCAGTGCCCTGTGTTCATGTGTATTTGGACAATAAGCCAGTAAAATGGGGAGACTGTTGTAGAAACACATAGCGTTATCCTCTTAAAAAGCTCAATCCTTTCTCTACTTAGTCATTCTACAGCTAAGGCTCAGGTCCAAATGGGAAGCAATAAGAGAGTTGCAGCATAAAGAAAGAGAGATGGGAATGGAAGACTTTCATGAATATTTGCCTCTTTTACAACTCACTGACTGCTTTTCTAAATAGCTTCCTTACAGAGAAGAAGAGTATTTTGTCTTATAACTAGGCTTGAAGTTCCTTTCTTGGCTGCTTTGTAAAATTTCCTGAGGATTTTTTGGTAATATTATGGTTAAGGCTGAAAAATAAGCAAGACATTGTTTTGATCTCTACACATGTGGGAGCCAGTGTGGTACTACTACATGGGCCTGCAATTGACATGTCTAAGCGGGTATGTCACCAGACAAACAAACTGTTACTAATTAAAATAACTATCTGACCATATTTATCTCGAGAATATTTACTCCATTGAAGAAAACAAACATGGCATTAAAGTTCTGTTTGGGTTTTTGATTTAAAGAGAGCATTTAGGAAGTCTTAAACAGGACAAGGGCAAGCGCCCAATCATCCAGGTGAGGGAAACCGCCAACACAAGGTCAAAACCATGTTCAAGGACTTGCTGAGCTACAGAGCTTTAAAAAGGACATGGTGCAGCGTATGGGGGGGTGGGTGGTGGTGATCAAAGAAAGCTATTACAAAAGCATGGTTGGAGACATACTGATATCCCAGAGTTACTTTTACGACTCCCAAAGGTGGGTCAGGGCCTTTGTGGGGAAGCATTTGCACTGCTAGAGGTGCTTACAATATTGGTACAAGAACTTCCCCAGGACAATCAGGAGATGACTGACCTCCGGTTCTCTTCATCAAGGACACACCTAGGCAAGTCCCCAAGAGACAGCGCTCCTGGGTTGGCTTGGGAGGTGGAGGCAATCCACTTTCCAAATTACTCTGTAAGAAGACAATACTATCCTCATCCTTGGTGCGAGGCAGAAATAGGTTACAATTGTTTTTGAATACATTTTTGTTTTTTTTATTCTCACTCATGTATTCAGTTGTTCATTCATTCTGCATATCCTTAGCAAGACATTGTATTTGTGCAAGATACTGTTTAAAGTCATGGGCGATTTGTGGTAAGCCACACAGACAGTCTTCATTTTTATGGACTTTATGTTCCCATTGGAGATATTTTGATATACAGCTAAATAACAACAGGTTGTGATAAATGCTGTGAAGAAAAGTAAGCAGGAATAAGACAAATAAAAGACATTTTCGCCCTCTTTTCCTATTTCTTATTTGCAGTATTTCAGAGACAAATGGAGTAGCCTTTTTCAAATGTACACCCCATTTACCAAATGAGCCATTGTTGGATCCATTTCCGTGTCCTCCCTGGGAAAAATGGGTAATGAGCTTAGGTGCTGTGAAGATTAGGTTCAACTGCTGGTCATGACACGCATCCCCATTCCTTTTCATCCTCTCCCCTCACTTCATGGGTCAAGGGGTGTCCTATTTATTTCTCAACCAAACACAAATGGCAGATCTGATATTCTGGAATACAGTGCTAGTAACTGTAGGGCGTTAGGGATGCAGAAGGGTTAATGTCTTGCCTTCAGAATTTATTCACATCATCAGTGCTAATTGTCACATGCATGGCGGAGGTTAAAAGTGCTTTGGAGAGTTCAATAGATGCCAAGATCATCAGGCAATCAAGGGGTAAAAAAATAGGTATAGAGGTAGATCTGCTTGGATGCCCAGTGAAGAGTTAGTAATAATGAGTGGAGCGGAGACAAACAATTTCAACAGGGAAGAGATGACTAATAGGTCTAGTGCTTCAGCAATGTTAAGAAGATAGGAAATTGAAAATGGTTCCCTTGCAAGTCAACATCCTTTGAATCAAAGTCTGTGTCAGTGAAAAAAAAATTACCTGGGTCAAAAATAACATTCAACAAATCGACTGTTTTATATAAATGATATAAATTTCATTGCTATTACCACTGACTCAAGCTCATTCATTTGTTCATTCAACAGATATTAATTGGTGGCCTAATTAGCTCAAAATTTAGGCAATGAGGAGACAGTGAAAAAGGGTGTGTTCTCCTGGGAAGAATGATCTAGAGTAGATTTAAACAATCTATAAATATGGAACACGCCAAATGGCCATAAGCCCTGCATATTTAAAAAAGCATGCAGGGGGTAATTTTCATGTCTGAGGAAGAGAAGACTCCCCAGTGCCTGGAACAGGAGATCAAGAGGGTGATATGCAAGTAACAACATCCAAGAAGGTGGCATCAAACCCTTTCGAGATATGTAGGAAGAAACGCAGATCTTAGACTTTAATTGTCAGCATAAGGGAAAGCCAGAGATGTCTAGGGAGGGGCTCTAAGGCTATGTGAGTATCATATCTCTGTCTGAGACATAGAGAACAGATTGGAAAAGCGAGCAAAGTGATAATGTAGACATGGCCTAAAGGTCATCATTAATCTGTGAACACTAATATTTAATCTGGTTAAGAAACTTGTTCCAGCTGACTGTCTAGTACTTCTAGGCCAGTGAGTAGATGACTAGCAGACTGTTATCCAATAACGAGTTGACATTCTTTGTGTAGACAATGACACTGTTCCCTCTGCTTTTTAACTGGTACCTTTGAAATATAAATTCTGCAGACAGCCTCCAACTTGTTTTTCCTGTCTGACGAGCTCTGCAGTCAATTTCCAATGACAAAACATAAATTAGCATGACTTGATGCAGTTATATTTGCTGTTTTATTAACACGAGGGATCTGTTTCTACATCTGGATGTACCCCAAGCCAAGGGGGCAGGTTTTAGGCCCCAAATAGCTATGACCTTGATCTCACTTGTGGCTTTTGCTGCCACTCCTACCTTCCAGTCTTTAACATGAGAAGAGTGTTTCTGCCTGCTCCTCAGTCCATACTTTCATATTCAAATATTTCCTAAAGAACCAACTAGTGCCTGCATGACTTTGTGGATCATGGACAAATTATAAGGATGAGGCATGACTATCATCAAAATCATCCGATTGACCCCAATGAACTCTGCTGAATAAATATTTTCACAGTGACTGAATGCCAATGAATGCCTTGAATTCATGCAGCTTGGTGACATTTCCACTGTATAAACTTTACTCTGACAAACTTTATCTTGGAGAACCCATGATAGGTGTTGAAGTTGCTGTGAACATAGGAAGCTGAATTGGCCAAATTATGTGCCCTTGGAGAGGAACATTTCCTGTGTATTAAGAGGGGGTGGGGGGCAGGGGGAAAGGCCGGACATGACTAATATGGCAAGAATGTCCTCATCTTCTCCAGGAAGGAAAAAAAAAAAAGGATATTAGACAGACCTCAGAGTCAGGTAGAGCTTTACAACAATCCGTAGTCCCAAACCTCAGTAGACACTCCGGCCATTAACTAACCACACACATGTGGCACAAGGAATGGAACAACCAGGACTCTGAAACCACAGGCATCTCTTCGCTGAACTCAAGGAAACAGTTTCACAGGCCCAGACAGAAAAGGGATGTGGTGAGTTTCCTAATGGTTCTGATTTATAGTCAAGTAGGTGTAGAATTATGGTACATAGAGTAAACGAATAGTTTACACTTCTCCTCAGCAGCCCCCTTCCAGAAGCTCTAGCTGCTGCTGGTTTCTAGAGAGAGACCCAAAGTGTCGTTACCACTGCAATCACCATGCCTGCTCTTTGTTCCTGTTACACAGCCACAGGTCCCAGGAGTGGTCCTTCAGGAAGAGCCATAAAACCCTGGCCTTTGGTCGCCAGCCAAGGCAGGGTGTGATGTTTTTTCCTGTTTAATTAAAAAAAAAAGAAAGAAAGAAAAGGGCTCACCCATTTGCTCTAGCCAGCTATCTGAAAGTTCAAAAGGTAAAGAGCACTTCCCTCCACAAATAAGCCATGGAATATATTTGGAAATGGCATTTTCATCAGCAGTTGCTGGTTTGGGGCCACTTATGCCACTGCCGAGGAAGGTGAAATATGGGTGCTTTCCTGAAAGAGAAAAGAAAAGGATCTGAGGTTTATCATTATATAGCTATTAGAGGGGCTCTCGGAGTTTGGGGGCATTTTTCGGACATGAACACAAATTAGGACCTTCCTTAGATGAGTGCTTTCAATCCTTCTTGGGACAGATAAGGTTCATATTTTATTTTTTTGATTTTAAAAATATTTTAGTTAAAAATCTCAGAGATAGTGCATACTTTTTCCCCATTCAGACAGGGCCCTGGTAACATAGTGATAAAGTGCTCAGATGAGAGGTCAGTGGTTCGAACCCACTGTGTTAGCCCAGGTAGACTAGAGGAACAAATTCATAGACATGCATATGGATAAAAGAGTATGGTTTATATATAAGAGGAATAAGACATTAAGAAAGCATCCCTATCCAGTCCAGTACAAAGTCATAAGCCCAATATTAGTCCATATGCCTGATACCAGTCTATAATATCTCCTCCCAACTCACTAAGTCACAGGTCAGTGGGTGCAGAATCCAGGCACTGTCAGGGGTCTCCACATGGCTCCTCACTTCCAGGGCTCAGGGTCCATCAACAGCATGCTACTCCAGCTTCAGAGGTCTGGCTCCATCAGGGCTAAGCCGCGTGGTCTCTCCACCGGCTCCTCCAGCTTCTTGGATGCTGCCATCTTGTATTGTCCGTGATTCATCAGCTCTGAGACTAACTCTCAAAAACTGGGTAAAGATAGCTTCTCATCTTCACCAGGGAAATATCACGAGATTTCCCAGAAGTCTCAGGAGAAAGCCATGCCCACATAGAGGCCTCATTGGCTGCTCAATGGCTATCTCCAGATGAACAGGCTAGACTCCACCCCTACACTTCAATCATAAAATGAACATAAGCACATGACTGCCACACCCACCTTGCAGAAGAAAGATGTGGCTTTTACTCCAGTGGAGATTGCAGTCTTGGAAACCCAATGGGACAGTCTAGTTTATCCCCTATGGTCACTGAATCAGGATCAACTCAAGGGCCATGGGCTTTGATTTTTGTTTTCATTCATTCTGTTAGTTTGAATTGGTTTTTAAATGCATTTTTAAAAAGACTTTCAAAATGTCTCTTGAAATGAGGCATGTAATAGTGCTACATATATAAATTTCACAATTTCCTCCGGTGTGAAAAAATATATGTTAAAATGAATCCATCCTCACTTTGAGACTTTCTTATGATAATCTATGATAAAATTTTATAAACCAGCATGCCCTTAGAAAAAGTCTTTTTAAAAATTACATTTTTAATTGATAATAACACAAACATTAATTCTATATTCGCTGCCAAGAGAAGCCTACTAGCAACAACATTTCTTGTGCAAGCAGCTTTCAGAAACTATTCAAAATATTTTGAATGGAGACCTCAGCGGGAGGATGATAATTGTGGGATTTCCTCTAAACAAGCCCTTTGAGTTGGCCCTTTTCAGGATTTGAATATTAAAGACACATATATCCTATGTGTCCATCACATACTTTATCTCTGTCTATAGCATTCTGGGCTATTTTTAGTAAAAGGTGAAAGATTTATACTATCTGAATAGAAAACAGAGGATATCTGGGCTATTTTTACATTATAGAATTCTCATTTTTCATACCATGAAAAATCTGATAATATCCTTAATATAACCTCAAAAGTCTTTGGGATTTGTGCATATTTTGTATATGACTTCCTATGCTTTCTTGTTTGAATTGAACTATCCGTCTCTTCTCTATATCTCATGTCTTCAAGCTAATTTGGTTTTCTCTACCCTGTATCACACTGATTGTCAGCTTTTCAAAAACACCACTGAATCAAGGCTATTATAAGTATTCAAATTTATGATAGCCAAAGAGAATTGCAGTGTGGCAAGGAATAGACAGCACATTCAAAATTTTATTAGTCTTCACTTCATATCTTTGATTTTCTGAGCCACATAAAACATTTTGCCGATTGCCTTGGACTGAATTGTGTCCCTCCAAAATTTATGTAAATAAAATTTTAACCTTTATGCCACAGGTTATAATTTGCTTTGGGGATGGTTTATCTCTGTTATAATAATGATGGAGGATTAATGTAGATTGCGTTTTACGTCAATCTCTTTAGATATAAAAGAGGTTAAAGAGAGATGCCAAGCCTGGTTTCCTTGTTCTCAGAAACTCAAAGATAATAGAACCTTTCCTTGGGGAAATTAAAACTTTCTTTTTTATATACTAGCATAGGTTAAGGAGAGAAAGGGTTCCCCTAGTCTAGGGAATTCTCAATTCAGATTTCTAGCCTTCAAAGGAGTTTTGATAGCATTGTAGGCAATGCAGTGAGTGATAACCACAGGTCTTTAGTTCAAACCCATCAGGAGGTCAATGAGAGAAAGATGAAGCTTTCTGCTCTCATGAAAATATTGCGTCGCACAGAATCTGAAGGTGCCGTTCTGCTCTGTGCTAATCCCACTCAACTCACGGTAATTCATTTTGTCAATCTAGAGCAACCCTCCGGTAGAACTACCACTATGGGTTTCCGAAATGATAACTCTTGATTGGAGTAGAAAGCCCTATCTTTCTCTCTCCAAGAGGCTGGTGGTTTCAAACTGCTGACCTTTTTGATAGCAGGGCTCCACGCACTGTGCTCTAGAATTGCCATAGGTCTAAATTGACTTGATGTCAGAGAGCCTTCTAAACTGTGAGAACATAAGTTTTTGTTTGTGAAAGCAACTCATTTGTGGTAGATCTGTTTTTAGATAAATACCACCAGACTCTTCTGAGAGTCACTTGCCATTCCTCTGAGTCAACAGCTAAGATAGATCCGGGTTCACGTAATGGGCGTATCACTATGATCACAGCTGAAACAATCCTAACTCTCTTTTTTCCCTTTGTATATCACTCTAGCTTAACGTTTAGAGGCTAGCTGTGTCTCTACTGATCACTATCATGGGTCCAGTCGATATAAGTTACTGGTTTCCGTTCCCAGCTCTTTTATTATTAATATCATCAAAGATGCACTAGCTGTCCCCAACCCAGTTTGGGTTGGCAGGAAAGGGGTGGAGAGAGGGTGATCATGCTTCCTGGTTACAGCGCTAGCCCAGGAGTGGCACACACCACTTCTGCTCACATTGGATATTCAGTCAAATGGCCAGAGCTGTTACAAAGAAGGATAGAGAACGAAGTCCTTACCTAGGCAGCCACAATGTGATTTTGGTGAAAATGTGCCCGTCATGTTCTTCCCCTTGTCTCCCAGAAATGTCTCTGCTTATGCACATTTTCATTTTTTTTTCTTGCCTTTCTCAAAACAGAGAACGCTGGAATTCCTATCACAATTTTTAATGCAGAACAATCCCATCCTTCATATTATAACACTCTCTTCCCGATCGTCTTTAGTGACCTCGACTTTTCATACTAAAAAGGCTGGGCAGCCTCTGTGTATGCACTGGAGAATAGCTGGTCCAAAGGGTTGCTGCCCCTGAGATAGATGCTTCCTGTTCTGGAGAGCAGTTACCAAGCATTTATTCCACTGCTTGTGTGAGTGTGTTCGCCTTCATGCATAAGCGTGTAAGTAGCAATTTACAAGAGTGTTTGATTATAGGGTGGGTGAGGGAGGAATGTGTTCCATGAAAGGGAAGCACTGAAAAGGAGAATCGGTGAGGAAAAGGCATGAGAGAAATTCAGGAGTGAGAAATGGATCTAGGTTGAGTGGCTCATGACTACATAGAAAAAAATGGAAACCCAGGCAAGAATTCCTTTGGGTTGCAAGTGACAGAACCAATACAAACCAGAGGAAGCTAGCAAAGGAAATTATAGGAGAGGCCATAAAGACAGTTTCTGATTGAAGATTGGGTGGACCACGGCTTTCAAAGAGTTCAACCAGTTTTTGCTTTTATCTCGGTTTGACCTTTATCTTCCCAGATAACCTCTCTTCAGAGGCTTTCTAACATAGGCCATATATTACCCACAATACAATGTTTGCATTATTGCTTGTGGCCAAGTTGCCAAGATAAAGTAGAAATGTTATTCCAAAATCTCATCATCCTATGCAGAATTTGCCAAGTAAGTGAGAGAGGCCCAGTTTTACTAGCTCAAACACTCCAGACAGAATTACCATTTGCACAAGTCTACACATTGGTATACTGCATATGGAAAAGAGAAAGAACGTTTTAATGAGAGATTTGTTTTTGAGAATTCCTACCCCAAGAGCTCTCCATGCTGTGGGCTCCTTTGTGAGCTACTTCTTCTATTTCAGACCTCTCTGTGATGATTCTCAGAGCAAAGAGAGGAAGGACCAATGTCTGAAGCACACGAGAGTAAAAGCGGAAGCGGCCTCGCACGGGTCATGCTTCAAATGTAGAACTGACAAGGCCTAGAGGAGATGAGAGATGTGTCTTTTCTGGTAGCCTAGGGCAAGGCCGGCTAGGAGAACAGTTCACGTGGAGCAGCCTGCATCCTCCCCAGTAAGGCCAACCTGCAAGGATGGAGGGAACCCCGATAATAAGAAACAGCAGGCAATTGGTGTATTAAAATCCTGTACAGTAGAATACACAAGAAATCCACCTACATGGGAAGCTGCAGAAAAATCATCCCCAATGTAAAGACAAGATGTGGGGGCCATATCTGACTTATCTTGGCTAAAAAAAATGCCAGGCATGTCAGCGATGCCTCTAGCCTCCATGCCTCTTAACTCTGACACCAATTGACTGCACCACATCACTCTACTTCTGCTCCTGGGTCCGGGAATTTATTACAATGGCCACACAGAACTCACAGGTGAGGGTCATGATCATGGGCTATATATAGAAGTTAAGGGACTAAATTACCCAGGATGCAGTTGTTTTGGACGTGTCCTTTTCTCCATGATTGCAGTCAAGGCCCTCTCTGGTGCTCACTCTTTTGGTCCGGCCTCATCTCTGCTTGGGCGATATTACAGAGTTTTTGAAGGGCTGCTGAAATAGCCAAATGGCACGCAACTCCATCAAAAGACTCAGACTGCACATATTCAACTTCAGGTCTGTGGGTCAGGAAACCCAGCTCCCTCAAGTAGACAGACACACTCCTCCTTACAAGCCAGCCTCTTGCCCAAAGAGCTCGTCTTCACATGTTCTGTGGGCTAGGCATCCACTGCTCTCTTTCAGGATCTGGCTGCTGTTGCTTGTATGCTGCCTTTCTGGTGTCACATCTGTCTCCTGGATCAAGGAGTTTCACTTTGCAGATATCTCAGGGTCACATTTCTGGCTTTCCTCTCTCATTCTCTTTTTTTATTCTTTAATTTTCATATAAAATTAATTTAATCAGGGCCTTTCCAGCTCTTATAACATTTCATACATCGATTGTATGAAGTGTGTTTGTACCTATGATATCATCATCGTTCTCAAAACATTAGATGTACCTTTGGAATCTGCTTCTTTTTTTCTGGTCCCTCCCCCACCCTCTCACTCTCACGAATCCTTGATAGATTTTAAATTATTATTATTTTCACATTACACCATTTGCTGTCTCTCTTCACCTACAGTTCTCTTGTTCATCCCTTGGAGGTGAGGGTGGGGTTACTATGTTGATCATTGTGCTAGCTTCCACCTTTCTCGACCTGTCCCCACTCCTCCCACCTACCCTCATGGTATCATTACTGTTCCTGAGGGCTTTGTCCGTCCTGGAATCTGTGTGTCGAGAGCTCTTATTTATAACAGTGTGCATGCTCTGGTCTAGCTGGATTCGAAAGGTAAACCGAGGTCCTGAGGGTGGAAGGAGGGGAGCATTAAAGAGCTAGAGGGATGTTGTATGTTTCATGGGTGCCACAGTGCACCCTGGCTGGTGCATCCCGTCCTTGCGACCCTTCTATGAGGGGATGTCCAATTGTCGACAGAAGAGCTTTGGGTCCCCAGCATTTTCTCATTTACCAGTAGTCACATCCTCCTTCTTGCTTCTGAGATGCCTGATTTTAAACCCAGCAACCTGGTCATCATAGTTAATACAGTTAACAGTTACTCACTGCTAAATCATAGAAGCCAATCAGTGTCTTCCAGCAACTTCCTAGTCAGATCCATCAGGAAAACAATAGCTATTTGATGGGAGTAATGGAGGTTATGGCTCTAAGAGGCATATTAAACAATTCACTGCATTTCACTACTAAAACATCTTATTATTTTCCCAATGAGAACTGGTAGTTTTGAACTGTTGACCCTATGTTTAACAGTCACCTACTCTACAACATAAAACAGAACAAGAGCAGCACCACAAAATGCCAAACTCCCTGTTATTTGAGTTGATTCCCACTCTCAGTAACCCACCGAACAGTGTAGAAACGCGTCCATGGGTCTCCGATTTAAATCTTGATGAGAGCAGAAAACCTCAGGTTTCTTCTATGAAGTGACCGATGGTTGTAACCTGCAGACTTGGTACTTATAGCCCACAGTGTAGCCCACTGTGCCACCAGGGATCCTCCAAAAGGTACAGTAATGTAGGGGAAGTCCATGTTGTTCTGCCACTTTCCTTAGCAGACTTGCAGCCTGCAGCAGACTCACAATGAGAGAGTATTTTCTTGAAATCAAGTTCACAGTTTTATTAACAGTCTGAACTCAGCACTTTAATTCCTAAATTGGAACATATTTGCAACTTAAAGCCACCGGTGCTTCAGTGGTAGGATTCTCATCTTTTATGTTGGATTCCTAGGTTTGTAGGAAAAAAAAAAACTAAACTAAAATGTTGCTAAGACATTTGAAAGTGTTCCATGGAATTTCTAGGACAAGGGTACAAAGAAAGGCCAAATGATCAGTTTCTATAGAAAAACAAACAACCCCTAAATAGCCACTGAAAATTTTGTTACAATTACAGGATAGCAAGGGATTGGGCAGTGTGTGGATGCATGAGAATGATTATATAGTTGGATGATAGAAATGGTCTGGGTCAGATAGAATCTTGAATGAAGGGCAATGTAACAGTGAAGAATTACTAAACCCAAATGAAGGTTAAACATGATGGTGGGAGCTGAGGAAAGTAAAAGGAAATAGAGGAAAGAACCAGGAGGCAAAGAACATTTATAGTGGTCTAAATACAGAGATGTACATATGTTTATATATTTATATGTAGTGAGAGGGATATAGAACTATGTACTTACATCTACATGTGAAGAATGAAGGTAGCAAGCGGGCCTTGGACTTCAAGTACTCCCTCAACACAAGAACACTTTGTTCTAATAATCCAGCATTCTGTGTTGATCACGTTTCTGATATGATCACAGGGTACATAAGCAAATGTGGTGAAAAAAGCTACTGCTGTGCAGCTATAAAAAAATATAGCATTTGGGGTCTTAAAGGCTTAAAGATAAACAAGCAGCCATCTAGATGAGAAGCAACAAAGGCCACGTGGAAGAAGTACACCAGCCTGTGTGACCATGAGGTGTCAATGAGATGAGGTATCAGGCATCTAAGATCGAGAAAAAAATCATACCAATGTGAATGAGGGGGGAGGAGGGGAAGGAAGTGGAGACCCAAAGTCCATCTGTTGACAATTGGATGTCCCCTTAGAGAAGGGCCACAAGGAAGAGATGAGTCAGTAAGCACGCAGCATGGCTCCCATGCAACACACAACTTTCTCTAGTTCTCTAATGCTTCCTTCCCCCCACTATCATGACCTCAATTCTACCTTCCGTATCAGATTAGACAAGAACATGCACACTGCCACAGATAAGAGCCTGCAACACCAGGAATCCAGGGTACATAAACCCCTCAGGACCAATGATAAGAATAGAGAAAACAGGAGGATAAGGGGAGGGTGGGGCAGAGAAAGGGGATCAATCACAAGAATCAATATATAACCCCTCCCAGAGCAAGGAACAACAGAAAAATGGGTGAAAGGTGACAGAGGATGGTGTAAGATATAACAATAGTAATCTATAGCTTATCAAGGGTACATGAGAGAAATAGGGTGGGGAAGGGAGGGAGAAAAATGAGCTGATGCCAAGAACTCAAGTAGAAAGAAAATGCTTTGAAAATGATTATGGAAATATATGTAGAAATGTGTTTGACACAACGGATGAATGTATGGTTTGTGATAAGAGATGCTAGAGGCCCCAATAAAAGTAATTAATAAAAAGAGAGAATCATGAAAGACAGAGATAATCTCACTTGATTACATTAGAATTGCTATGCTGAGGGGGGAGGGGATGGGGGCCCATGCTCCAGACCTAGCTTCTCTACCCATCTCTGAAAGACATTTTCTGCAACTTCTTCCTTTCCTTTCTTCCTTTCTTTTCTAACTTTCTTGGAAAACACATGTCCTTTTAATAAGAGTCAAAGAAATTTACCAAAACAAAATGAGAAAGTAAATAAACTAATTTCAAGTCAAAACCTACAGATTTAAATCACTGTGTTCTCCTTCCAACTGCTAGGACTCTTTTCCACATATTTTAGGCACTTCTCAGGTTCAACTCAAGGTAAATTATTTTGAAGTATGACTCTTTTTTCCAGCCTTTTTTATTTTATGTAAAGCAGTAATTGCAGACATGGCTGAAGTCACAGTGGATTTCAGAGAAAATCAGAATGAAACATGGTACAATACATACATACATACACACATACATACATACATAAATAAATAAATAAATAAATAAATAAATAAATAAATAAAAGAATTAAGCATGGTAAGAAATTTTTTTAATAGCTACTTTATAAATATTTATTACTTACATTAAGGGAAATCTTTTAGTATGCAGAGTTTTTGTACATGTTGATGAAATGCAAAAGCAGCTTAAAGAAGGACACAATTTTCCATGCCAGTTCTATGGCAAACTAAACACTCTGTCCTCCCTAGGAGTCAGCTCAGTAGCGTGTGAAGACGGTAATGTTTCCAAATAGTGTTTTAAAAAATAAAATAAACTCCCAATCATCATTTAAAGACCATTATACACTTTGAGGTTATCAGTTTGTTCTTCTACCTATCTATCATCACCTACCTACCTAAGTACCCATTCCATGAAACTGTTCACACTATATATGTGTTTTATATAAATGTATATGCATGTATATATATATTTGTATGTATCCTGATTATATGATAGACTTAGTGTAGACATGAAAATACTTATAAAAACATCTCTCATCTTGTCTCACTCACTGGAATGGAATGTGAGTTCCATGAAGTGTTTCTCAAAGAGGTTAATATTGCTCCGCTGGTGGCACTAAACTAATCCAATTCCAATCCAACTCAAATCTGACTCAGAATGACCCTGGAGTACAGAGTAGAACTGTTCCTGTGGGTTTCTTAGACTAAATTTTTATGGGAGCAGAAAATCTTATCTTTCCTCCTCAGCCCCAGATCAGCTGATAGTTTCAAATTGCCCAACCCCCCTGTGTCACCAGGGCTTCTACAATGATTCAAGGGCCTGCGGAGGACTGGATTGTGAGGCCCAAAGTACACAAGTTTCTCATTGCCAGGGGTTTAGAAAGGGGTGGTAGGCCAAAAATACCTGGGGCCCTGTGCTTTGAGCATCGTAATTTGTCTCACTTGTACACTTTTGTGTGACCAGTGCCTAAAAAGCACCTCCTGTATACTCAGAGCTCACAATATGGCTTGATTTGATAATCAGCATTATCAGTGCCCTCGTGAAGCTCCAGGTCCAGGGGAGGGAGAAAGGCATGTAAAAATAATTCAGTGTGACAGACTCAGTAATACAGAGAATCATAAAAGCCGGCAGAGGGCTGGGCTGAGGGATGACTGGATGAGACTCCCAGGAGAAGTAGCAATGTGGAACAAGGACAGGGGGAGACAGTGCTGCCCTCTCATGCTGTTGTTCTCCTTCACTGATTGTCTCCTTTTAAAGTTCTTGGTTTCATGTCTCTCTCGTGGTGGAAAGGGACAAGGGCATAGGGTGTCGGGTCTCTGGGGCTGCATGTCCCTGGGTGGCCGTTGCAGCAGCTCTCCAAGTGGTATGACTTTACAGGATCTCAGCAGAAGCCCACAGGACAAAGGCAGAAGCTCTCATAGTGCCGTCAGAGCTGGGAAAGGCTGTCATAATCATATTACAGGATCCTGAGCTCCAAAGCAGAACCCCTCTTGGAAGCTATACATGCAGGGAAGGAAATGGGAGCTTCACTGTGTGTGGACAACTCCATGGGGTTAAAATATGATGAAGCCTAACTATGTAAACATTGGATTCCCAAGATAACGGTGATGAAACATTCTGTTAGGGTTCGAGCCAGATTATAGCTGAGTGTGTTACTTCATCTTGGAACTTGGTCCAAAATGTTGATTTCTCTTATAAATCCCGTAGTTCCCCCACCCCAGGAATAGCCTTATCCACTAAAGAGAAGCTTTTCCAAATTTTCCAGAGAGTTCAGTGAGACATATCTTAGTCCCACCTGGAAAAACCACAGACAACACGTGCAGACTGTTGAGGGAGGCTTGGGAGAATGCCACAAGGCTAGCTTGGGGCCCGGTAGTACCCTGCTGAAGCACACAGGCAGCACGGGCTCAGGCTGAGCGTGCCCACTCTCACATGCACACAGAGGAGAAAAGCACCAGGCCATTAAACATAAAGGAAAAATAATATCACAGTTGGTTGAAATCACATCCAACTGGGGCCAGGGCTCGATTTGTAATCCTTCATCCTTTCTGGTATTCATTCAGCTGCCATTGACACCCCCACAGGATGGATTCTTTTTCCAGGGCAACAAATGCTCAATTCATCAGGGAACAGAAGCCCTGCTCCTGGGCTGTTTCTTCAGGATCTTTCAAGCGGGTGAATATAAATGGTAACCAAAGACATATAATTTTCAGAAGCGAACATATTTTCACCCTGGTTTTACGGATGTTGATTCTTATCGCCCCCTTCCCCAGGCAGAGTCACCCTGCTCTGCACCATGTTCCCGGTGACTTCAAAGGGAGCCTGGGAGGGGCGCCGGACAATCTCAGCCTTTCTCTCGCACCCACTCCCTTAAAGAATAATATCTGACTGCGTTTTGGGTGAAAGTTTGTACAGTCAGGTACCTTCCTATTTGACTTCTTCGATTCAAACTGTTTGGTGACATGAGCTACCTATGTCAGTGACATGTGTGTCAGCCTTCTCATTTAATGTGTTCTGATTGTTCCTCTTCCTGAGCTCTAAGTTAGCTGCCCCTACCATCTTATCTTTGGCTCTGAGTTATTGTTGACCCATTGGTCACACTCTGGAGGATTTTCAAGTGGGCATCAGTCTTTTTATTAATGTCCTTTACTTTGGGTGATATTCTACTATGTCTCTACAGTTGTGGTTCTCAACCCTCCTAAATGTCGCGGCCCTTTAATACATTTCTTCATGTTGTGGTGACCTCACAGCCAGAAAATTATTTCTGTTGTAATTCACAACTGTAATTTTGCTACTGTTATGGATTTAGTGACCCTGTGAGAGCGTCATTTGACCCCCAAAGAGTTGTGACCCACAGGTGGACTCTAAAAGGTTGTCTCAATATTGGTGTGTTTCTAGGTTCAAAGAGTGACTCGGAGCAGTGGTCTCAGGGATCTTTTCATGTCTACTCCGTATGCCTGCTTTTAATTTTTAAAATTGATATCTGCTCCATATTTTCCTCCCATTCTATGAGGTCCGGCACTTGAGGCACCCCTCTAGTCCTTCCAGCCTTTGGGTTAATAGCTTATGTAGATCTGTTTCTTCTTTAAGTTTTTGATGTTCTTATTTATTTGCTTTTGGTAAGTAGAGACTCATAGTTGTGTCTCATGTGGCCAATTGGAAGCTTTTAAGATACTAGACATTACTCAATTCACTAGAAAGTATACTTTCGTAAACTATGTTATACCACTACTACTTGTCTCTCAGCCTGCCAAACTGTGGCAGCCTGTGCGTGCCATGCTGCTGGAAGCTATGTAACTGGTATTTCAAATACTATTACAGTCACCCAAAATGAACAGGTTACAGCAGGGTTTCTAGACTAAGAACAGACTATGAAGAAGTAATAGTGTGGAATTAGCTGTTGACTTTGGTGGAATTACCTGAGGAATACCTTATACGTAGCATCAACACATTCTCAGACATTGAAGACCAAGTAAAGATAAACAAAACACTGTAATGAATAGAAACACAGCACTGTAATGAACAGAAACAGAACACTGTACATAGATGAAGATGCATTTGTGTGAACGGCACAAAGGAATATGGCTTGATTTCAATTCAGGAACAAATGTATGTCAGGATTGTGTCCTTTCACCATACTTATTCAGTTGGCATCCTGGGAAAATAATTAGAGAAGCTGGATTATATGAAGAATAATTCAGCATCAGAAGTGGAGTGAGGTTTATTAACAACCTGAGATATGCAGATAAGACAAGGGCTGGCTGAAAGGAAGGAGGTTTAAACTGCTTGCTGATAAAGGTCAAGAATTGCAGCCTTCAGTGGAGATTAGAACGCAATGTAAAAAACAAAGAAACAAACCTCACAACTGTACCAACCTAATAAATGGAGAAAAGATTGAAGTTGTGAAGAATTTAAACTTTGGGGGATCCAAAATCAGTGGTCCTGAAAGCAATAGTGAAGAGATCAAATGACTCAATGCATTGGGTCAAGCTGCTGCACCTGAGCTCTTTCAAGTGTTGAAAAGCAGGGAGGTTACTTTGAGGACTAAGGGACCCCTGGCCCAAATCAACTGTGTTAGACTGGGTGAACAAGAGAAACAAATCCAGAGACACTCATGTATGTATAAGAAAGAGGTTTATAAAAGCCCGCAAGATGGCGTCTGGGAAGGATTACCCACCCAGAGCGCCTGCTGCCAGACCAGAAAATTAAGAGGTAAGGAGAATGAGACTGGAGGGCTGACTGCTAGAAGTAGAATAGAGGTAGTGGGGTCTGGCCCAGACTCACACTTTTTAAATCTTCTCACTCACAAGGCAAACCAAGAGGCACTGGAATATTCTTGGTTCATTGCGCTGAGCTCAGCTGCTCCTCCAGACCCGAGCCCCTCCCTTGCCCTCGTCCCACAGTGAGCAGCACTTAGCCTACGCTGCTGCCTAGAAGCTCAAAGAGAGTCTCTGAGAGCTAGTCATACGACCCCGCACCAGAGGTCCCCACACTGTTAGCTACTTTGCACTCACAGTGCACGAGTTGGCATGTGTAGCCGTAGATTTGTAGCAAGTAAAGAGAGGCTGGGAGGTTGACCTGTGTCAGATCGCAATTGGCCGAGAACATGTGAGTAGCCAGTGGCAGGGGCGCGAATACGGTTCCAGTTGGCTGAGAAGAAAACAACCTCTCTGATATTACTGACCTGCCTGCCACACGGATGCTCACCCTCCGGTCCAGACCAATAACAGCTATCTCCTGCTGCTGGGCCATCGGGACTGGGCACCTTCAAATCTGTAAGCAGCTGCATGTTGGCCTGAGGGCAACCCGGCGCCAGGTTTTAGGCATTAGGACAGAGGCTAACCCAGGGGGCTGTCTGCTTCTGATGAAAACATGGTGCTCAAGGAGGCCTGTCTCATTTAGGGCAGTTTCTAGCCCAATGGCCCAGTCTCTGGCAAATGTGGCATCTGGCACCTGGTTCAAAGTTCTGAGAAACCTGGGAGAAATTTGACAGGAATTGGGCATTAAGTGTGGCCAATGCCTGGGCATGTTGGATGTCCCTGTTTCTTTCCTCCTGAGCCCAAACTTCCCCTTCCTGCTCCCTATTATATAAAAAAAAAAGTCATATTAGCACAGACCATCATGTCCTCTAGGGTTTCTCCTTCAGATTTCTGTGCTAGTTTTTGAAGCTTTTTGTGAATGTCTAGGGCAGCCTGTGTCAGAAATTTGTCCCTGATTAGGACTTGCCACTCATAGGAATCTACACCTACAGCAGTATTTTTCAGGGTCTCCTTTAGACGCTCTAAAATGCCTACAGGAGACTCCGTAGGTTTCTAAAGAAATGCTGCCCCTTTGGCATAATGAATGGCCTTTTGCCTACCTGTTTTCAGTCCACTTGTGATACACACCAGGAATTGTGTCTGTGCCCACTTTTCCTGAGGATCATTGTGATTCCAAGCAGGGCCAGTTGAAGGTACAGCTGCTGCCCCCGCTGGGTACTTTTCATTCATCACATGTAGTTTCCTCTGCAAACTTTCTAGCACCTTTGAGTACTCGTGACTTCTCAAAGTCTGTCATAGTCTGTCCCAGTGTTACCACTACATCCTTCCAGGTTAAGTCATAGGCTCGGGTGAGGTGCTGAGAGTGTTCTAGATACTGCACAGGTTTGGTAGAGTAACTGCCCAAGTCATTTTTAGTGTGCTTAAGTTCAATTAGGGTGAAAGGGTTGTAAACTGGCTGGGAACCAAACTCCCCAGCTACCTCTACTATGGGTAGAATGTTTAGGGCTTGTTTCAGGCTGGGAGAATTGTTGCCCTTAAATCCAGGGTCCCTAAAAGGGTCCTGGGTACACTGGGAAAGAAGATATCTACTGCTCCTTAGAAGGAAAAATGCTCTAACATATGGCATCTCTGCCTATTTCCCCATCTCTTCACAGAAATCTTTCAGCTGCATCAGGGTTGGAAGGGAGAGCGTACCATTCAGCGGCCATATTTCTCCTTTTTCTAAGCTATACTATGGCCAAATAGAGTTGCAAAATGAAATCAGCTTATGTTGGTCCAACATCTCTGTATTAAATCAATCTCAACTACTCAGAATATATTCAAGGGGGCAATGCATAGGTATTGAACAGGTAAGACCCATCTAGAAAACACAAAACAAGGAGATTGAGAAAGCTTGATGCCTCAAGGTCAGTAAGCACAGCTTTAGTGTGAACCTTTGGGATGCCATGAATCTGAGGCCACAGGCAGGTACCCCTGCCCAAGGGAGGAGTTGGGACGAATGGCTGCAGCTGATGTTAGATCCAGCTATTTTCTAGATTGCAAACTAACAGAGTCACAACTTGGTGTTGTTTTATAGCCTTCAAAGACACCTGCTGTCAGAAGCAGACTCTCAAATTTCTGAAGGGAGGGATGTCTGTTCGTCAGCATGGGAAACCATTAGAGAAATTGGCATTTCTGACTGGAACATCATGGTGGAATGGTAACTAAAATTTCTTCCCAAAAGTGTTGGATGCAGCATAACTGAAAGATGAACATTCACAGTCACTCAGGCTAGGCTTCCAAAATACCTTTGGTGTGGGCCCAGACCATGGAAAACCTGCCGGTAGCGAAAAAACGAACCCATGTTGGTAAAGCAGCGTATTTATAAAATCAGAAGAAATTCAGAGGGAAAGGGGAAACGATGGACCCTGGGATAAGCAGGGCTAACTGCTGGGACCAAGCCACCAGATTTCTAGGCATTGTCCCTCCACATGTCTGGAGTGGTGGGCACCTTCTTGGTTAGGGTCACATGCTTCATTGCCCTACAGCAAAATGTCCCAAAATGGTGGACACTTAGTGATGCCATTTTGGGAGGGAATCGAGAGCCACGTGACTGGGAAATTTGGGGCTTCATTTTGTGGCCTAGCTGAAAGTCAGCAGGAGGCCACCCACCAGAGTCAGAGTCCTGCATAAACCAACAGGGTTCATGTAAGCACATACAGTCTTCTTGCTGGTCAGAACACAAAGTATGCCACAGAGACTCAAACAAGCTATGCATATCAAACGTCTCCCATCCTGCAGTCAACAACATCCCAGGTCTCTCCAAGAAATCAGGACTATAGAAGGCATGCTAGCTCCTGGGAAGGAGACACAGAAAGGCAAATGTAAAGTCCAGTAAGAACAGGCTAAAAGGCAGACATGAAAGGATGTGGCTGGGGTAATAAATTATGTGTCTTCGTATGAGTTGGTTCTGGGGGCCATCCGAATCCGTGGTGTTTTGCAGGAGTTTGGCTTGACTCTTTTTCCAGCTACTCACCATCTACCACCAGTGGTAATGTGAAAAACAGTCCAGAAGGTGCCCGAAACCCATAGTAAAATCACGATGTGAGGGCCTGCTCCAGTAAAAGTATCTAAAGCCGGTTTACCTTTTATATCTGAGTCACAGCAACAAATATATATGTAAGACCTCTCAAGACCTTATCCCAGTCTTTGGCTTTGCATGGGAAAGAATTTAAGCCAAAGCCTGGTTTGCGATTCAAATGAGTTTCCCAAAGTGTGTTAGAGGCACAAATTTCATAGACAAGCATATGGATATAAGGAAAAGGTTTCTATACAAGAGGAACAGGACCTTGAGAAAACATCCCAGCCCAGTCCAGTTCAAAGTCACAAGTCCGATATTAACCCATATCCCCAAAATCAGTCTTTAAAGTCTCCTTCTGAATCACGAAGTCACAGGTCAATGGATGCAGAATCCCGGCACTGGCAGGAGTCTCCACATAGATCCTCGCTTCCAGGGATCAGTGTCCATCAACAGCTTCAGAGATCTGGCTCCATCAGTGCAAAGCCGTGTGGTCTCTCGGCCAGCTCCTCTAGTTTCTCAGATGCTGCCATCTTGTCTTGTCCGTGATTCATCGTCTCTGAGACTAACTCCCAACAACCAGAGAGATAGCTTCTCATCTTCACGAGGGAAATAGTGTGAGATTTCCCAGAAGGCTCAGGAGAAAGCCATGCCCACACAGAGGCCTCCCTGGCTGCTCAATGGCTATCTCTAGATTAACAGGCTAGACTCTACCCCTACATTTCAATCATAAAATTAACATAAACACATGCCACACAAAGGATTAAAGAAATTTCAGGTTCACAAAGGCACCCATGAGATCTCTCATCCCCATCTGTCAGCAGGACATCTGCTTGAGAGAGAGAGACCCGAACAGCTCGAGGCTCCTGTTTTTCAGTCTTTCGGTGGGGAGGCATGGTTGATGACTCTGGTGGATCCCAATGGCTGAATTGAATTCACTTGGCCTAGATGAGGCAATCCAACTGCAGCATTCCTGGTCAGAAACCGGCACATTGGAGCTCGTGTAATATACTATCCTTTCCTGACTGATAGCTCAAACCCCTGAGCATGCGCCCTCAGTGCTAGCTACCTATCAGAACCTCTGCCTGACTTCCACTGTGATCTTTCCTATGGGGTTAATTCTGCCCAACTTCTGTGGGACCTTACACTAAAACAGGCACACTAAAACAGGCACACTGCTCCCTCCTGGAGTCAAGGTTGGAACCCCTCCAGGCCCGTGGTCAAGCAATCAAGGTTCAGCTATCTCCTTATATTTTCTTTTCTGTTTTCTCTCTCTTCTTTCTCTCCCCCCACAGTCCATCTCTGTGTGATCAGGTTTTTTTCTCCTTTCTTTTTTCTTCTTTTTCTTTCTGTCTATTCCTATTCTCTCAGTGGCGCCCTACACCAAAGTGGGCACACCCACTCAATAAATTTGAGGAAATAAATTTATCTCTCTCTTTCCTTTAACACACCACTGCTGGCTTCTGGGCCACTACCTTCTGCCTAGCGCAACTCCATCCAAATAATTGGGGGAGATCTATCCTGCCCCCTGTAGGAGTGCTTCCCACCACCCAATGCAGCTCTGCCAGTCGCCTCCAATGCTCCACACTGCTATGGAAACTTCTACCTCACCTCCACAATGATCCTGCCGACTAAGACAATTCCACCCAGTACCCATGGGCCTCCTCTATACCAGAGCAGAAACACTCACCCTCCACCACGGGGCAGGGTTTCAACCTCTCCAGCCCACGTTCAGGGGATCAGGGCTCAGCTATAGCTTTGTCCTCTTTTCCTTCTTTCTTCTCTCTTTCCCAGCACAGCCAGTCTCAACAGACCCGCTGGCGTTTGGCTTGCATTGGCTCCTTTCTCTATCTTTTCTTTGTCTGTATTCCTTTTTTCTCTTTTACTCCTTCTCTCACTCTCCATTCCATTGTATGCCTTGACTGGCTTTAGGCCCCCTACCCCTCTGTCAAGGGCAACTCTGCCCAACCAGTGGGAGGAGCTCCAGCCAATTAGGAAAATGCCTCCCAGCATCAGTGGAACTCTACACCAAAGTGGGCACATCCACCCAATATATTTGAGCAGGATTTAAAACCCTCTATTGAGTGAGGCCCAGCTATCTCTTTATTATTTTTCTTTTCTCTTTTCCTCCTTCTTTCCCCTTCTCTTCTTATTCTATCTCTTCTTTCTTTCCAGGAATAATCTTAGCAGGCTCAGTTTTTCTTTTGAGTCCTTTATTGTTCGTTTTCATTTTTGTTTTTTTCTTTGTTTTCATTTTTGTGCTTATCTTTGTTTATCTCTTCCCCCTCTCTTTCTTTTCACACACCACTACTGACATCCAGGTGACTCCCCTCCACCTGTGACAACTCTGAATGCCACATTAGTAGAGATCCTGCACACACTCATTGGCTTTACACATAGCTGGGGAAGTGACACGTGCCATCCTCTGCATGCCAAATGGCTGGGGGATCTCCTGTTGCAAGCCAAGTTCCTACAAGTGACTGGAGGAATTCCTGCTGCCCTTTGTGCTGCTCCACGCTATTGCTGAAACATCAGTGCAACATCCACAATGATACCTCCAACTGCCTTTCAGGTTTCTCTACTCTAATGTGGGTATACCCACCCATGCTCCACGGCATTCCCATCGTAGGGGGCACTGACACCTGCCTCCCAAATCACTCCAAGTATGGTGGGCAACACTGCCACAGTTTCTGGGAAAATAAGTCAGTGAAGTACCGCCCTTGTAGGCCCACAACATCCTGACCAGAGTCCTGACAGAGGACTATCCAACTCAAAATACAAATAACAGAATACTGGTTGACTAAGGTAAGAGTGAAACCACAGGGAGATAAAGTGGTCACCCGACACCCCCTCCCCAGACCCCAGTGCAGCTAGTTGGATGTAGTTTGAAGACACAATCCCGAGTCTTCCAAAAAGAGAACCCAATGCTCTTTGAAATCTAGAAGATGGTGCCAGGATCTGCTAAAACAACACATAAATAGCAGTCAGTCCCCACACCCTCAACGAAAAAGCAGGAGAAGCAGAAGACAAAGCCAGAAAAAGTCATGTATCTAATGACATGCCTAGAAGAAGCAGACATTGAACTGCCATAGAAAAAATCTGCAGAATGGTGTTTGGACCCATATAGGATATGAGGGAAGCAATACAGGAAAAGGATGAAATGATAGAAGAGCTAAAGGCCATGTACCAAAGGAAAATATAAGTCCTAAGGAATGAAATAATAAAATATAGTATCAAATTAATAAACAGTGCAACAGACTTGAGGAGGCAGCGATAACAAAGCACCAGTGACTTAGAGCATAATAAAGATTTCAACACACAGAAAAGGCAATCAAATAAGACAATTAGAGAAACTGAAGAAAACCTGAGAGTCATGTCTGATGCTATAAAGAGAAACAATGTGAAAATAATTGGACTACCTGAACAAGACACAACAAAGAAGTCAGCGGGAATAATGACATGGAAATTGTCAGAGGAAAACTTTCCCAGCTCAATAAATGAAAATCAGGCAACAATTCAGTCAACCAAAAGAACACCCGTTAGACTGAATCCAAAGAAGAAGCCATCAAGTAATGTAATAGTTAAATCATCCAACTTTGAGTTCACAATTGCAAGGAATTAGAAACATCGCAAATCTCTATCAAGGGACAAATGGATCAAAACACTGTGGTACATATTTACAATAAAGTACTAGGCATACCTAAAAAGCACTGATGAATGTATGAAGTGCATAGCTGCAAGGGAAAAACTGGAGGAAATTATGCTAAACGATGTAAGCCAAACTCAACAGGACCAGTACAATATAAGTCTGCTGAGGTAAACTTTAAAAATGGGGTATAGGGGAAAAACTACTACATATATGCATTCTTGGGGTGAGATCTAGGTACTATGGCAGGGGCCAAACCCTATCCAGAGACACATGCAGCAGTCAACATAAGAGGGAAAGAAAATAAAAGACATGGGGTGGGGGGACCAGGGCACTAACCTACGTAAGGAGAGGTTATTGTTTATATCTCCACAGCAGAAAGTGAGAAAGATCAGGCTTCAATCAAGTTAGCCAAGACGTGAATATAGCATACTAGCATGTATCTGGGATGCTATAGAAATATCTGTGGGGCCGGACCCAGTCCCAACTTTGTGGAACACTCCCCCTCGCCCTATCCCCCGAAGAAGAATGCACTTCAGAGCACAACACTAAGCTATAACTTTGGAGAGGGGTATGTCTGATTAGAGCATAAGAGAAATGAAGACAGATGGAACATGAGAGGAGTACATCCTAGCCCACCAAGACCCAATGAAAATATGTCTGTTCAGAGCAGACAATGCACAGAGAGGATCAAAGACCCAGCTGCACCACAAGACACAATATCCTTCACTGAACCATAGGGCTACAAGTGACAACACTCAAAAGAGTGCAGGAATTAGTGCTTGATCTGATTCCCACCACACTGGGGTAAAACACCAAGGGCATGCTACAGAGCAGTCAGGGGAACAAAGCGATGGTATTTGTGGGAATTCCAAAAATACACTTGGAACAGAGCGTGGCATCCCATCAGACTCAACTGGAAAACACTTCTAAAAGTTAAAAGACAGACTTGTAACTATTTGTAGACTTTTCCTTTTTCATTATTGGTTTTCTTTTTGTTGTTATAATTTTTGTTTGATTATTGTGGTTGTTGTTTTCTTGGTTTTGTCTTCCTTTCATTTTTTTTATTATGTTTTGTTTTTGTGCTTATTGATGTCTCTTGCATGTCTATCTAGACAAGATAGGCAGGATAAATAATGTTGAGACACAATCAATGGGACTGATGATTCCAGGGGGGGTCACAGGAGAAAGAAGATGGGAGAAAGAAAGGGAGTGGTAAACCTATGCAGGGAATAGGAAACAAGTGAACTAAAATCAATGGAGAGAAGGGCATAGGATGCCTAGTGGGGTTTAATCAAAGGTAATGTAACAACTAAGAATTACTAAATCTGAATGAAAGCTGAATGTGATGGTGGGACAAGAGGGAAGTAAAAGGAAATAGAAGAAAGAATCAGGAGGAAAAGGAAATTTATAGAGGTCTAAATACAGACATGTACACATGTAAATATATTTATACATGAGAGGGAAATAGATGTATGTGCTTATATCTATATGTGAAGAATTAAGGTAGCAGATGGGCCCTTGGCCCTTGACTTAAGTACTCTCTCAACACAAGAAGACTTTGCTCTAATAATCCAGCATTCCGTTATGCTCATCTTCCTGACAGGATCATTGAAGACAGAGTGGGTGCATAAACAAATATGGTGAAAATGCTGATGGTGTCCAGCTATCAAAAGATATAGGATCTGGGGTCTTAAAGGCTTAAAGATAAAGAAGTGCCCATCTAACTCAGAGTCAACAAAACCTACATGGAAAAAATACACCAGCCTGTGTGATCATGAGGTGTTGATGGCATCAGGTATCAGACATCTAAGACCCAGAACAAAATCCTACTAATGTGAATGGGTGGGCGTGGGGTGGAATGTAGAGTGGAGCCCCAAAGTCCATCTATAGGCAACAAAAAAAAGCCCATCTGTAGGCAACAAAATCCTCACACAAGGTTCACAAGGAAGATGTCAGGGTGCAATATAGCACCAATGAAACATGCAACTTTCCTTTAGTTCTTTAATGCTTTCCTCCTCCCCACCCCTCCTTCATCATGACCTCAATGCTACCTTACAAATTGGCCTAGGCTTGAACATGTACACTGCTACAAAGGAATCCTGGATAGATAAACTCCTCAGGACCAGCAATGAGAGTAGAGACACCAGGAAGATAAAGGGAAGGTGGAGGGAGAAAGAAGGAATCAATCACAAGGATCGATATATAGCCTCTTCCCTGGGGTATGAACAACAGGAAAGTGGGTGAAGGTGACAAAGGATGATGTAAGATGTGAAAGTAATAATCTATAATTTATCAAGGATTCATGAGTGAGAGAGGGCAGAGGAAGAAAGGGGATTAGTGAGGAGCTGATAATAAGGGTTCAAAAAATGCTTTGAAAATGATGCTGGCAATATATGTATGATATGTATGTATGTGACACAATGGATGAATGTATGGATTGTGATAAGAGATGTAAGATCCTCCATTTAAAAAATGAAAAGAGAAAATGTAAACTCCTTCCTAATATATAATAAAAAAATTAAGACAAAAAAAAACAAAAAGAAAGCTTTATTTCAGAGTAGTTGTCTCTCAAGAACACATCCCAGCTCAGTCTAGATCAAGTCCATAAGTGTGATTTTAGCCCATAAGTCTGATACTAGTCTATAAATCTCTCTTCAGACTCCCATAGACACATGAAGTGCTACAGAATGCAGGAAGACCTCAGGTTGATGGCTGAAAAGTCTTGTGGTTCCAATGGTGGTGAAAACATCACAGAGCTGGGGACAATCTCCTCCACATGGCTCACTCAGGTCTCAACGTGGCTCTGCATGGCTTGTTAACAGGAAGGTGAAGCAGACAGACAGAGAGAGAGTGTGTGCGGCCCACCTCCAGGATCAAAGAGAGAAAGTTCCCAAGATCCTTAAGAGTAGGCGATGTCCTCGAGGAAGCCTCAGTAGGCTGTAATCTGAATTTCAGCCTAGAGTCCACCCTTCCACTTATTTATCAAGTTGACATGAAATTATATAATGACCACACCATGGTATTTTCCATTGCCTCCTATGCACATAAAGATTGGACATTGAGTAGGGAAGACCAATGAAGAATCAATCTATTTGAGTTTTGATGTTGGTAAAGAACATTGAAAATGCTATGGAGTGCAAGAAGAACAAACAAATCTGTCTTGAAATAAGTGCAGGCAGAATATACCCTAGGGGCAGGAATGGTGAGACTTTGTCTAACGTACTTTGGACTTGTCAGGAGGCCAGAGCCCAAAGGATGACATATTTTTTGAAGTATAGGACAGTGAAAAAGCAGAAGGCCCTAGACAAGGGGGATTAACACAGTGGCTTCAACAATAGGCTCAAATATAAGACTTGTTTGGAAGGCAGAGGACTGGTAGAACTTCATTCTGTTCTGCATAGGGTGGCAATGAGTCAGAATTGTCTCAATAGCGTCTAACAGCAATAACAGCACGTTACACCACTTGAGTTGTCCCATGAGACCACAGTTTTAAGACTTCAAACCTGGGAAACCAATCTCAGATGTTTCTGTCTGAGGAGTATTCGTATTTATGCCTGTACCCACCTATTGGTATTTACACTGCAGTTTTAATTTGCATCTCTCTAACAGCTAACGGGGCCTCTGATGGCACAGTTTAGTAATTTGTTTAACCCACTTTCAGTTGTTGTATGGGAAGGAGAGGAGGTAATAAAGGTTTAAATCAATTTGACTCGCTGCTATGGATGGAGTGTAAGCTGACTCACAGCAACTGCACACGACCTGGTAAAACTGTCCTTGTGAGTTTCCGGGATTGTAATTCTTTTTAGGCATAATAAGTCTCAAAATTCTCCCTTGAAACAGTGGGTGGTTTTGAACAGCTGACCTTGTAGTTACCAACTTGTAACTACTATACCACCAAGGATCTTTCATAAAGATTTAGGGTCTTGGAAAAGCTATTGAGCAGTTCTATTCGGTCTTATAGAGTCACTGTGAGTGGTCAATGACTCACCAGCCGTGAGTTCGCTTTTGGTTTGCTTATTTGTTTGTTTGGATTGTAAACATTTTTCATGCATTTGTGGAAAGTTCTGTTTATGTCCTTTGCATATTTTTCGAATTGGCAACCACTAACCTCTCTGAAAGCAGCTAAATGGAAAAGCAAATGTTTTATCTAGCTAAGAAAGACAAATAACAAAGACTTTTCTTTTCATTTGAAGATTAGCTAGAGGACAGAAGAGTGTTGTAGAGGCATCACATTAATGGCTATCATGATAGTGAGACACAAAATGTGGCTTTCCAGGGGTATGCCAGTAAGAAGCACAAAAGTGCAGCTACAGCCCTTACACAGTAAAGTCTCTTCCCCAGGCCAACAGGGGAAAACAAGAAAAAACAAAAACAAACAAACAAACAAGCAAGTAATTTTAATGTGAATGTGAGTCTGTTTTGTGAAACTGTTTGCGTTGCACCAAAGCCAACTAGCAATGCCATGTTATAAAGTGAACCCGTTTGACAAATCATAAAATAGACTTTATACACTTTAAATTTAAACATAAAAATGCTCGTTGTTGCCCACACTATTCTCACTTACCTGGGAAATACCGATTTATAGACCGATTCTTAAGGTTACATTTTCTCCTAGTATCTCCAATAATACATTGTCCCTGGCCTTCTGATGCTGTTTTTAGGTACTACCTTGATTATTCTGCCTCACAGCTACCACATGTGACAGAGGACAACTTTCTCATTGGGTTTCCCAGGGTCTATGGTGAACTGGAGCAGGTCGCCGTGTCTTTTTTCCCACAAGGCCTCTGGGAGAGTTGGAAACACTGATCTCTTTTTTTTTTGGGGGGGGGGGCAATAACTGCCCTTTGGTGGGAGTGGAAGGAATCCACTGATCTTTTAGTTGGTAATTGTGTGCTATCTATGATGTAATGAGATATGAGGTGGGGTGGGGAGGGAAGGGGAAGAGTGTGAAGAACAGTCTACCCCACTGTCTTCTTCCTGACAGACTCACTTAGTAGGCAGGTATAATAAATACAAACTATAGGGTCATTAGAAATATATTAAAATTCTGTTTACTGTACCTGGAAGGCACATGCTTTTAAAACTTGGTTGGCAAACTGCTGTGGTTATTAGCTACCAGAAAAATTAGCTATCAGCCAGAAAAATCATGGCAACCCCATGTACAGCAAAATAACACAGCGTCCCCATCTTGAAAAGTCCCCAAGATCTTCTGCAAATCAAACAATCCATTGTGATCATAGGGTTCTCCTAGACTGATTTCTGGAAATAGATATCCAGGTCTTTCTTCCTAGTCATCTTTAGTCTAGAAACCCTACTGCTTCATTCCTCATCATAGCCACATGCAGTTCATCATAGTGGGGTTGTAGCTTTATATTGTCCAGGTATAATGCCCAGGAATCAAAGTGTTCACACATTATTCATCATCCAGGACCTAACTCACATGTATCTCATCTGTTAAGAGGTCCTGACATCTGCTAGATGAGGTGCTGGCTATCTGTTCACTGTAATTTCCTGTTTATCCTAACAGAGTTTTATTTATCACCTTATATCATGCTAGAATATTCTGTATTTTTCTGAGTTAAGGTGTAAGAACTCAAAGTATATGGATTTCTCATTTCTATTTGCATTCTGCAGATCCATTGTTTATTGATATTGTGCTTTGTGCATCAACAACCCTTTCTAAATAAGTTTTTGTAGTATTTGAAGCAAATTGTATAAATATGTCTAGCAAGAGAAATTTTCACATGTAAGAGTGGAAGTTTAGTACCAATCCATCAGGAACTTGCCAACTGCTTTGCACACTCCATTACTTAGGCCCTTCAAGTTAGTAACTTTGACATGTTTTTAAATGAAAACCTAGAACTGCTAGTCAAATTCATTACATATATGTGCTCAATGATAAACTAAATCATACCGGAAAATATTCCAAGAAACTTGGGTGGAAATATTATATATCTACCTTGAGAAAGGTGCAACCCCTCCCCCTTCTCAACCACCAAAGTTAATAGACATTTTGGATGAATTTGTTATCCAAATGAATATAATTGGTGGCAGCCATAAACAGTACTCCACATAAAGGTGCCATTAGTTGTAAGTTCCTTATATTCCCTTGGAAATATTTCTTTTGTAAAGGAAATTGAAAGAATTCATATCTCATGTGCTTGTTTCTTCCTCCTGGAGAAGTTCAGAATGCCTCCAGTGTTTCCAGAGCTGGGGAATTTAGTATGTTGAATATGTGTGTGCATGTGTGTGTGTGTGTGCACATGCACACGTGTGCCTACTGCTCTCTCTAGGGTCACAGAATGCATGTGAAAATCATGGGTGACACTCAGACACTAATGTTCATTCACAATTTGGAAGATGTAATTTTTTTTTCTTATTTAGCAATGCAAAATAGACTTAACTCTTTCTATGCTCTGGAAAAAAAATTGAAGTTTGAGTAATTTCGCTCTATATCCTGAATTGCAATGGTTTTCATTTGAAAAGGGAGCATGGGAAATTTTCCAGAACTACAGCTCTTTGTTGTGACTTTCTGAATAAGGAAACTGGAATTTATCTTCCCTTTTCTGTCATGCAGGACAACACCATTCACCAACTCTTCTCGGGGCAAAAACTCCCAGGTAACACACAAGAAAAAGAAAAGTAATCGTTGATTAATTCTAAATAGGTTTTCAGAGAACTGGATTATAAACTTGGTGCCAATGGAATGTTGAAATAGACATCAGTTAGGAGACTCGTTGGCAAAGCATTTTGACTTTGTTCCTATTAAATGGAATTAAGAAAGATCTGCTAGCTTTCTGGTAAGATGATTTCAGTTAACCTCCCAAATATTTTCAAGTATGAAGACAAAAGAAGAACCATTCAGAATACTTCATGGACATTGTTTTAACTAGAATGAATTATGGTAGCTGCTGCTCTCTGATCAAGACCTTCCCCAAGAATTGTTAATACTACTATTAGTAATGGTGAGTTCTATTATTCTAGTCTGGAAAGACTATTTAAAAGTTGATCACGCAAATAGACAATTGATCCTGTGATCTTGCTCTTTTTGGCAACCAGTTTCAGCTACATCTGGTCTTTAACAGTAAAATTGTTGGCCTATCTCAAAGCTTACCACTCAGATAGCCACATACATTTTGTCCACAGAGGAATTGCTTTCCCCAAACCTTGAACAAACCAGTATAGCAATATTTCTCTCATTGCTAGATCTCATAACCACAGAGAATTCTCATAAGTCTCCCTGACGATCCCCTTTGGCATAAGATATTCAGAAGTTAAGAAGTGCTACAAAGGGATCTGGCAAGGATATTTACTTGTAAATGAGATTTCTAGGTCTAAATTCTAGCACTATTTTTGAGTATCATTTGTGCAAAAAGAAAATACTTTAGATATAATATAGTTAAGAATATGCATATTATCTCTCTATATATGAATATATAAACTTGAAACCAACTTTAAAACTTACAATTATATAAATTATATGCTTTTTTATTTACTTGAACAAGTGTCATAATGACATTTAGAACAACTTGCTCTTTTATAATATATATATATATATTCAAAATTTTAATAAAGGTTTACCAAGTACCCATTCTATGTCAAACATATTTTTAAATATGTGATATAAATCATCTCTTAAAGAAGCAAAACAAGTTATCCAACTAGGGAATTTATTTATTATTTTTAAACTATCAATTTAGAACTTAAGTAATTTGCTTTAAAATCTTTCTTTAAAATGCTTGCTTTTATAGAACATCTATTGGATTATCTTATAAACACCTCATAATACATGTCCCCCCATTAATGTCTCATAATACATGCCCTGCCCAATGCTTCCTGGATACCAAGTTCTTTGTACTCTGGCCACATTAGATGATGTATTATCCCCTACAAAAACTAAGGTTTACCTGACTTTATAGCTCTTCCTGGAGAATGCTTCAGCCATGTTGTTCATCCTTAGAGGAAATTGGAAACTGATATTTTATTTGCTCCTACAATGCTTTATATCTTTATCTATGGTTGCATGAATTGTAGACATTTACCTTAAAGATTCACATTAGATATTGAATTCACTTTGTGTTGCCCATATCTAGGACCCGGTGATCTAGTATAGTGTTAATATGTGGCTTAACAGATGTGCAGTGCATGAACAGGATGTAACTTCTTCCTGTTTCCTATCATGCCTCTTAATCTGTAATGTTAGTGAAAAATTACATTAAAAGTTATATGACTGTTTGCTGGGCCTGAGGACATGGTACTATAGTCTTATTTTAAGAAAGAAGTTTTGTTAGCCTATATATCACATACATAATACAATAGCACAGAAATATTAATAAGAGCTATAAAATCATCTCTACAATGAACTTCAGAACAAATACTTGCCTGTGGTACCCATTGCCATCACTTCCAACCCTCACTATCATACCCCTCAAGGAACCATCAATCTCTTTGCCTCTGAAGCTCTGTCTATTCTGATTTTCACATATATGAAACCAGGGAACAAAATATTGAAAAAGAAAAGTAAAGAAAGGAACAACACTCTACTTTGAATAATACATTGGTATTTACATCGCTGGTCTGTGAACAAAGGGAATTCAATGGAGGCTTAATCTATTTGTGGGCCCTGCAAATGGATTTTGAGCTCCCACTTCATATGAAACCTTTCAAGAACAGGATATTCACAATTTAAGCTCTAATATTATTCCCACCACCAGGTTTGGATTTTATCATTCAAAATATTTGGATCACATAGACTGGTTTGCTTCTTGCAAATGAGTCCATGGTCTTGAGGGACAACAAGATCAATTGACATGGTATAGTTCACAAAAATAATATTCTATATTTTTTGTTTGGTGAGTAGTAGCTGAAACCTTAAAAGTTCATGAATGGCTACTTACAGTGCTACTTTTAGTCTCTCTACATTAAGACAAAAGTCAAGTGAAGGAAACCAAAGACACATGGAAATAAATAGTCAAAAGACTAATGTACAAAGTGAACATTAGTCTACATAGTTCTGACACCAGAAAAACTGGAGTGTGTCTTGCTACTACTACTAACTGCTTTGAAAAGGATCACAGTAGAAAATCCTGACAGACTGGGATAACAATATAGAACAAAAACTCAAAATCACAAGAGAGATCAGATTTACTGGTGAGGTAGACAGGTGAAACTCACTACAACTAAGTCACCCTTGAGCCCCAGAACTGGACCCTCTTAAAAAGCCAAAGAAAGAATTCAAAATTTTAGGAAAGAAGAAAGAATGAGAAAAGGAAACACAGGAAAGAAATGTGATATGTAATAATACATTGAGGGAATTGCAATGCATTCATTGAAACAAATGGATTGTTGAATTTAAAACTGTTGATTTTATTTATAAATCATTCAATTCACAATAATTTTTTAATTTAAATCACTCTATGGTATTTTGTATGAACATTTAAGAACAATCTTTAAAAGATTTTCTCAACAAATATTGAAGGACCAAGTAGAAGAAGCTGGTCAGTTATATCAATTGAAGTTCATGAAAACATGGTGACATGAATGAGCAAAGTCCCCAACACAACAAAACAAATAAGATGTTAATTTATATACTACCTGACAGGAGAGATACCATGATCATGAAGTTAATTTATTCAAAGAATATTTAAACTTTAATTTGTGAAACCTTCTAATCATAAATACACGAGATGAATATTTTTAAGAAATAGCAGTATTCTCAATATCATTTTGGTATTTCCTACTTTGAGAGCCAGAATCCATTTGAAATCAGCAATGATATCCCCCATTCTATATGCTCATCTGAATCTGGTTTGAATTCGGGATGATTCTTTTCATTCACTGTTCATATTTACCTGTGTTTTATTGACCATGCAAAGACATTTGAATGTGTAAATCATAATAAGTTACAGATACCATTATAATTACAAAGAATGAGAATTTCAGAACTTAATTGTGCTTATGTAAAACCTACACATAACCCAAGTTGTGGCAGTTTGAAGGAAGAACATGAGTAGATTCTGTGTAGCTTAAATTCAGGAAAGGTGTGTGTCAGAGTTACATGATATGTGTTCAGTCTTTATGTTGAACACATAATCTGAGAAGATGGACTCTATGAAGAAGAATGCAGCATCACAATTGGAAGATTTATCAACAGTTTGCATTATGCATTAGGCATAATGTCAAGGATTGGGCATTAAGCAGAACCTGGCTTGCTGCAGGATCTTGAAGCATTTTCTAATGAAAATCACAAGCTATTCATCCTTAAGTATGAATTACATCTCAACATACATCAAGCAAAATTCCATACAACTGGAACAAAACATTGACAATGATTTCATCTTACTTGGATCCACAATCAAAACCTATGAAATCAAATGTTGTATTCTGTTGGGTATATCTGCGGCAAAAGACCTTTTTAAATGCTAGAAATCAAAGATGCCATCTTGAGGACTGAGAGTTACCTCAATCAATTTTCAATTATCTCAAATATGTGTGTGCTAAATCTTGACAATCAAAAAGGAAGACAAAAAACACCAATTAAGAAACAAAAATAAGAAAGCCCCAAACTGATGCATTTGAATTATGGTGTTGGCAAACAATATTGACTATACCATGGCCTGACTGGCATAGTATTGTTTGGCTCTACACTCATATACATGGAAATAGTTTAAGAGATCAAAAGATGGGCTGAGCCCCGGTGGCGTAGTGGTTGTGCGCGGGACTGCGGCCCACTGGGACGGAGGTTCAATTCCAGCAGTGGGGCTGGGCCTCCTACTCCCACCACCGGAGAGCAGTGATGCCAAAAAAAAAAAGGAGAGATCAAAAGATGTATTAGATAAATCTGCTGCACCCCAACTCCTTAGAGTATTGACAACCAAGGATGTCACTTTGAGGTCTATAGTGGGCTTGACTCAAGCTATAGTATTTTCGATGGCTTCTTATGCATAAGAGAGTTGACTATTGAATAATAAAGACCAACGAAGAATGAATGCATTTGAATTGTGGGGCTGGAAAAGAATAATGAAAATACCATGGACTGCTAAAAGGACAAACCAATCTGTCTTGCAAGAAATATGACCAGAGTGCTCCTTAGATGCAAGGATGGCAAGAATTCGTATTACAAATTTTGGGCATGTTTTCACGAGAGACCAATCCCTAGAGAAGGACATTATGTTTAATAAAGTGGATGGGGCAGTGAAAGAGAGAAAGGTCCTTAGAGAAATGGATCGACATCACTTCTGCAGCAATACCCTCAAGAAAAACGATTGTGAAGATAATACAGGAACGGGCAGCGCTTTGTTCTCTTGCATAGAGGGTTACTCTGAATTGCAATTGATTCAATGACGTCTACCAATGACAGCCATACAAACTGCCAGAAGAATGGACACAATCTAGAGGAAGTACAGTAAAGATGCCCCTTAGAATTGAGAAAGTTCCACTTTTATCATACGTTCTTGAGATCTGTCATCAGAAAGAGTCAATGTTGCAAAAAAAATGCCTTACTCATTCCACTAGAAGATCAATAAAAACAGGGAAGACCTTGAATGAGATGAATTGGCACAGTGGTTGCAACACTGGTCAGAGCAGTGATGGTGAGGACAGCCAAGGAATGAGTAATGTTTTACTCTGTTTTACCCAGGGCTACTCTGAAGGGGAACCAATTCACTGACATCCAAGAACAAGAAAAGCTTTTGTTGTTACTTATGATCACATTGCACAAAAATATTTCCTTTTAAAAGAATTAGTACAAGCTACTCTCAATGAGGGGAAAGTTGAAGATATCCCATGTACCTGACTTTTCTAAAGGGCTATGTCTGCTTCTCTATTATTCCTTCAATCAAGCACTATTCCTACTATTTTATACTTGACATCCCACCATTCTGTCATCCACTATCATATTTCAGAACTGAAGAATTTTCAAGGAAATGGTTCATGTGGTTGTGGAGGCTGGCGAGTTCCAAATAAAAAGTTCAGAAATCCATCTGAATAATTTTTCGTATTAAAATCAAATCAAGCTGTTGACTCACGAGGCTCTGGAAGCTATTGAATCAGTTCCTACAATAGGCTGCTGACTCAAGTTCCAAGAACCAGTTGACAAAAGTGGTGACTTGAGTTGCATTTCCTAATAAGATATTCAAAATACATTACACCTTAATCCTATTTTATTAGTGTGGCAGATAACTCACTCTAAAATGGTATTCTAATCACACATGTAGAGGTTAGAAAATAAAAGATATCACAGAACGGAAGACTGGCTAGAAAGGCTACCTTAAGTCATTAACAACATTGATCGACCCTTATTAGTTTTGGTTTCTATAATTTTCAAGCACCTCATCTAAAAGAGTTATGTATTCCAACTTATGATCAGATTCTTCCTTTTTTTTTTCATTTCCCAAGCTCAACCCAGAGTTTATCACAAATCTGAGTAGGTGAAAGATTCATTAATATGAAGGAATAAAATAACTTCCTCCCTTCACCCAAGAAAAATTATAGAGAACCTGAAGACTATTATAAATTTGAGGATATTAAAATAAGTAAAAAGACCAATGCTCTATGTTTAACCATTTGAAAACAAATTGACTAGTTTAAGTCCTATATTCAAAATGATGAGAATTTCTAACTTTTTTTTCCTCTCCAATGTGAGCATAAGAAGTCAGGACTATAATCTCCAGCAATATTGAAAAAGTGCTCTCTGATGAAAATAAACCAAGAGAAAAAGCCTGAAGATACTCAACTGTGGGTCCCCTAGCATAATATTCTAAGATACCAATTTACAAGATGTTCACAAAAGTTTATAAACCTTACCTTATTTAAATTGTCCCTTAAAAATTTGCAATGAGTAAATTATGATTCAAAAATAGCTCCAAGCTAAAAATAGAGGTCAACAAACATAAACATATAATAACAACTTGGAGACCAGATAGATCACCCAGGGAAAATAATGTGTCACATAAACTATCATCAATATTTCCAGAATGTTAAGATTTTGCTTTTATATAAAGACAAAATGATATTATGTAAACAGAAACAAAGAGTCTATAGAAATTTTAAAAATATTCTATAGAAAATAAAAATGCAAAACAAGTTTAAAGGATAAAAATGAGAACATATGGCCTTCCAAACCAAAAATAATAAGGAAAAGAAGAAATGGAATGAAAAAAAATACTGGAAACATCAACAAAAAATAGGTAACGTGTTCTTGTTCTTGGTCGATGCCATCAAGTTGGTGCCAACTCATAGCTACTGTATGAACAGCAGAATGAAACATTGCCTAGTCTTGTGTGATCCTCATGATCTGACATTTGAGCCCATGGTTTCAGCCACTGTGTCAATGTTTCATATCAAGGACTTCCTCTTTTTTGATGCTCCCTTACTTTACCAACCATGATGTGCTTCTCCAGGGACAGGTCTCTCCTGATAGCTTATGTTGTATGTGAGAGGAAGTCTAGTCAGCTTTGCTTTTATGCTCTGGTTGTGCTTCATCTGAGACAGGTTTCTTTTCTCCACCAGCACCACATAATTCAAATGCATCATTTCTTCTTTGGTGTGTGAGGCTGGGTTGACAAAGAGAATAGATCCAGTAGCACTCACATAACTGTAAGAAAGAGCTTTATATCAAGAAGTAGTTATATATTGAGAAAATATTTCAGCCCAGTCCATATCAGGTCTGTAAATCTGATACTAGTCCATAAATCCCTCTTCACATGTAGTCACATTCAGTGGTACAGAATTCAGGAAGATGATAGGCTGGTGGTAGCAAAGTCTTGTGGATTCAGTGACAGTGGCTCTGGCAGCTTTCTGAGTGACTCAACAACCGAAAGGTGAAGGCAGAGAGAGAGGTCTTCAGAGACCCATTTATCTTGGCCACACATCCATATGGTGTCATCAAGCTGAGACTAAATTGATTCCCAAGACTCCGTCCATAAATTCTTATAGGTGCCGTGTTGTCACAAAAAATATTACATTTGGTCTTCATTCAATGTCCAACTTTCACATATATGTGATGCAATTGAAACTAGCATAGCCTAAATCTGACATTACCTCCTTGCTTTTCAACAATGTATAGAGATCTTGTGCTGCAGATTTACCCAACACAATGCTATGCTTAATCTCTTGACTACTGCTTCCATGATCATTGATTGCGAATCCAAGCAAGATGAACAACCTGACTACTTCAATCTTCTCTCTGTTATTGTGATGTTAATAATAGATCCAGTTGTGAAGATTTCGGTCTTCTTTAAAATGAGTTGGAATCCATACTGAAGCCTGAAATCCTGGATCTTCATCAGAAAGTGCTTTAAGTCCTCCTCACATGCAAGAAGCAAATATGTGTCATGTGCACATTGCAAGTTTTTAATAAGGTTTCTTCCACTCCTAATGTTGCAGTCTTTTCCATATCATCTAGCTCCTATAATTGTTTTCTCATTATACTGATTGGATAAGCATGGTGAGAGGTACAACAACTGTCCTTATTAAACCATGTAGTATTCTCTTGTTCTGTTTACATAATTGCCTCTTGATCCATGTATAAGTTCTATATGGGCACAATGAAGTGTTCTGGGATTGCTATATTCTGAAAGATATCTAGAGTTTTTATGGTACATAATATCTAATGTCTTTACTTAGTCAATAAAATACAAGTAAACATCTTTTTGTTATTCTCTAGTTTCCACCAAGATCTTTCTGACATCAGCCATGACATACCTTATTCCAAGTTTGCTTCTGAGTCCAGACTAAACCTCAGGTAGCTTCCTATCAATGTACCGCTGTAACTATTTTTGGATGATTTTTAGTAAAATTTTACTTGCATGTAACATCAATGATGTTGCTATTTAATTTACTTATTCTGAGTGATCAGCTTTCCTAACGTACACATATATATTTTTTTCTAGTCAGTTGGCCACATATCTGTTTTCCATATTTCTTGACATAATCAAGTGAGTACTTATAGTAGTTTATCAGCTTGTTGAAACATTTCAATTGATATTTCATTAATTCCTGGAACCTTCTTTTGAGGTAATGTATTAAGTGCTGCTTGAACTTCTTTCAGCATCATTGTTTGTTGCTTATATGATCTAGAAATGATTTAATGTCCATGAAGTTGCAGGTGTACCTCAAAATATTGCTTTGCTAAGTGTGATGGTAGCTGACCAGCCTGAAGCATCTGGAATCCTGGTAGGTTACTAGTGTAGTAAAGAACCCCCTAGCTCTATTAGAGGATGCAATGTCTAGTGTGAGAAAATTGGGGGAAAACTAATTGAAATAAATTATTTAATACAACACTCAACAATTAAAGTAGTTGAAATATCTACCTGTGGAGAGAAGAAAAGGAGCCTTGGTTGCGCTATTGAGTAAACATCGTACTACTAATAGTAAATTCAGTGGTTCAAAACCACCAGATGTTACACAGGAGAAAAATGAGACTCTGCTGCTGTAAAGATTGACAGGTTCAGAATCCAAATATATGGTAGTCATAAGTTGAAATTGGTTTTGTGGGAGTGGATTGGATGAGTGGGAATTGACTCAGTGGCAGTAAGCTTGCATTTATATAGAGGACAATCATAGGGGATGCTATTTCCATAGAACTGTTTTATTTTCTATGTTATGTGCAAACACAAGAGCAGTAAACTAGATTATAGCAGTAACTAATTAAAAAAATCTAGAATACAGAGGAAATATTTTCACATGAACAAGAAAAGACAGAAACCCAATAGAAGACTAATAGTACACATACGCAATTCAAAGAAGACAGTGTCAAATGTCTTTAGTGAATACATTGAGGCCCCCATTTATAGCCCTTTTCCATAATCACTGACATCAACTTGATTGCAACTTATAGTGACCTTAGGACAGGCTAAATACTCTATGTTGGCAAATATCAGCTAGAGGATATCAGGAAAAGTTTAGATGAGAACAATCTCTGATTTTTAATTCCTGTGACCATTTACATTTGAGGTAATTACTTTTGACATGGTTAGATTTTAATCTATCATTTTGCTATTTATTTTTATTGTCTCATTTTTCATTTTTCTCTTTGTATTGCACTTTATATGACTTTGCATTACAAAATCATACATGATTTTGAACTATGATGCAATTCTTTGGTCTTTTAAAAATATTGGTACACTGAATTATTGGCAACTTTTGGCCTAGAAATGCTGAGAAAAAGTATTACTGATATACCAAGAATGCCATGAACTGAAAACCTTTGGGAATCTTGTATTATAATGAAACTAATATTGGACAAAATGTTCCCAGAAACTCTCTAAGAACTACAAAGGCTACTTTGAGAACAAATTTTCCATTCTTCTTCTCAAGGTCAAAAGAAATTTCTTTTTAAGTTAGTGTGCCTGGGGAATATTTTTAGGTCCAGTTAATCACACATATTAATATACATGATACATATTAATATAATCACATCCTCCATGATTTCATATATGTTCATATAGATAGATAGATAGATAGATAGAAAGATAGAGAGAGAGAAGGAGAGAGAGAGAGAGAGAGAGAGAGAGAGAGAGAGAGAGAGAGATTCTTATTGAGTATGATTCACACAGCTAGGTGGGAGGCACCTCCTGACTCATAAAGCTGAAGTCGTCAATGAACTCAAGACTGGTGGGCTGGACAGACTTTTGGCCACCGAGGCAAATGAATCTAAGATAAGTTGACAAACTGCAGAAGACTCCCAAAGTCAGCAGACAAGAACAGCACATCAGTGTTTCCGAGTCCAAAGGACAGAAGGTCAAACAGCAAAGTGGTGTAGGATTCAGCCTCAGCAAATTTGTTAGTAAGGTTTTCCACAACATCTGTTTATATTGGAAGTAGGCCACACCCCAAAGATTACAGTATGTTATCTCATCATGGAGAGATTATTAAAAAACAAGCAACTCGTTGCCATCAAGTCAATGCTGACTCAGAGCAGCCCCCTGTGGCTTTGCAGACTGTAACTGCTTATGGGAGTGCAAAGAGCAGTCTTTATCTCACAGAGCTACTGGTGGTTTCGAACTCCTCACCATGGAGATCATAAAGCAATGTGTGATCATCACACCGCCATGGTTCCTTTGGAGAGATTACTGTGTCTCAATTACCAAAACACTATCAAGTCTATCTCAGCTAATTTGACTATCATAAAAAATAAATGAAAACGTGATTCTTTTTCATTTTTAAATTTTTTTTAATAAAAGTGCAGCATCCACTACACAAAGGAAATAGTGATTTCATTTTTGGTTACAATAATGTGTCTATTGGATAAGCAGTACAACACTACATATATCACCATAGAGCTATCAATGCGTTAGTAACTTCATCGAGAAGCTTAATCAAGTTATTCAGTTAACAAATAAATTGTTGCCTAAGATAGAGGTATGCCCCTGAAAGATAGAGCCTCTCAGTCACTGGGCAAAGATGAGGAAGAGAAATAGAGGACTGTGCTACTGATTTCAGTATGTCAAGATTAATATGGATAATGAGATCCAGAAATGCATCTTCCCTTTCAGGAAAGGAAGGCCCTGGCCTTCTGTTATCACTTCTGGAGGTAGCATCAACCGGATTTTGGACAACAAAAGAGAAAACCAAATCTAATGTTCTTTAATCAACATCAAATCTCAGAGATACTGTAGGACAGAATAACATTGCCTTCTAGTGTTTTCGAGACTGCAAACTTTAAATATTTGCAGAAGCAGTCAGCCACATTTTTCTTTTTTTTTGCCACAGAGCAGCCATATTGTTTTATCTTCAGTTTCAGTATCATTCAGTTCTGTGTTGTAGAGAACTACCCTGGCCTCTGGAGTTCTGTTCCCTTTATCATAAGTGATTTATGTGCAGCCTCTCCTTCTCCTTTTCATGAAGGTTTCTCTGTCCCAGTGCTAGCTCTGTGTAATGACAGTGGAACTAAAGTGGGCTATTATGCTTGGATAATTCAGACAAGTAAACACTGGCAAATGAGGGGCAGTTACTTGACTACTCAACATGTACACAATCTTTTCACTCTTACGCTGAATCCACCCAACCCAATCACATTCATCTTGAAACTCTGTGCTTGCTGGTTTGAAGGAATACTGTGAGAGAAAAGTCCAGGTCATTTACAGAAGTATGGCCAAATGTCATCTCAGATGTCAATGAACAGAATAAGTAAGTGAATATACAATGACTTAAAGTTAGGGGAAGTCTATTTTCCAAAGTCTCCATCAAAACAGCTGATCTTTTTGATGCTACATTGGACAACCTCTTTTTGAAGTGAGACTTTCTCAAAAGATTGAGACATCTAATTAATGAATTCCAGAAATTCAGAATGAAGAATAACACAATTTACTATATTATTAAATAAGAAAGAAAATTGCTAAAAAAAGTCAGGAAGCTAAAAGATCATTGGTCTCAAATCAGAAGACTGGTGTCAGGTACAAATTTTATCATTTATTGTAATAGGTTACCTTTATGAATATATATATATATATATATATATATGTATGTATACACACTCATTTTTTTCCTAATTGATATCTAAGACTTTATTAGCTTTTTCTTCCAGGATAAAGCTCCAAGAAGTCAATCACTTCTTTTTTTTATAAAAATGTAATCTGAGTGAAGTTAATTACAAATCCTAAAGTGCTAAAATCTTGCCTAATTGGCTTTTTTTTCAAGCAAATTCCATTCAATGAATATTGATGGTAGAGAAGAAACATGTTGATTGATGTGCCCTAGTGAAAGTGACAAAGACTGATGACAGAGCTTGTCAGCAGAAACCTAGCTCCTATACCTTAAAAATTATAGCAAAAACTTTCTTAGTAATAAGTAATGCCATTAATTATAATACCCTAGAGAGCAGTGCTGCTCAAGATCTCCTTAAAATGTTGTAGAATGACCTTTCCACTTTGAAAATTAAGTTGCCCTTGATCCACGCATTGGTGTTTCATATGCAAATGAAAACTCAATGGTGAATAAATGGGACACAAGAAGAATTGGTGGATATGAATTAAGGTGTTGGTAAAGAATATTATTTATGCTATGGATGGCTGAAAAAAATCTATCTCCGATGAAATACATCTAAAATGCTCCTTCAATGTGAGTAAACTGAGATGTCCTCTCATGTACTTTGGACATGCTATTAGGATTAGCCAATCCCTAGAAAAACACATCAGGCTTGCTAGAGAATCATTGAAAAAGAGTAAGATTTTGAAGGAAATGGGCTGGTACCATGTCTATAGCAATGTACTCAAACCTAATCATAATGATTATGACTATGGTACAGAAACAGGCTGTTTTATTCTGATGTGTATAGACTCATAAATCAGAACTAACTCAATGACACTTAACTGCAGAGACAAAGTAACAGAAGAAATTATGTACAAATTCTTTATTTTATGTGTGAAGATCTTGAGACTTTCTGATTCTAATGCCTCTGTACTTATCTCAAATACTGTCTACAACATTTGGGTTGATGGAATGCAACAATCTTCTATATGGAAAAGTTAATGTTTTCTTGCATACAAATGGGGAGTGCTGGTTGGGTAGAGGTTTTGTGATGGGCCACTCACCACCAGGTCAGCAGTTTGAAACATCAGCCCCCTCCACAGGAGAAAGATAAAACTCTCCTCGCTCATATAAACTTGTAGCTCAGAAACCTACAGGGACAATTCTACCCCCCCTTTTCTTAATAGGGTTGCTGTGAGTTGGCAGCGAGCTTTTTATATGTTTTGTAATAATACTTTGACTTGCTCTGTTTTTCTAATGGATTATTACCAAAATGATATTATTTTACTGTATTAAAATGGGCCCATATCACACTGCAAAATTTGAAATTAAAAAATGCAATATAATGTCAAGGATTCCTTTTCCAATGTTTGTTTATATTTTGGCATCAATATGAATGAGTGAACTGCTAATGAAAGAGAAGTGTACAAATGTGCTTGATAGAGATGATGTATTGAATATTATTATAGTTGTAGGACCCTCCCCAAAAATTATTTAAATAAAAAAGAATATAAAAAAGAGAAGTTGTACTGACAAATCTTGCAAGAAAATGCCTTCTAAACATTACATGACAGAAGGGTACCATCTTTTTTTCTTTTGGTATGCAAATATACACATACACACATATATATATATATATAATATATACACACATTTTCAATCCTAGGTAATTGTGCAGAACTAATTCAATACAGAAACTAGGCTTGCAAAATCATTACAAGAACTAAACAATAGGCTCTAGGATAAATTTCCAGGAATGACTTTGAGAATACTCATGAGTTCTCACCAGAATGCTGCTACATTTGCATCAGTTGAAAAGGGGAAGGCTCAGAAAGCTGGTATTGTGATTAATCTTCATTTGTATAAACACTTTACCTGTAATCCATACAACAACCCAATAGTCATGGTCAAGTGTAGTGTACTCTTCATTTGTTGTGACCATGTGAGTCACAGTAGAACTATGCTTTATCACACAGGGCATGATATATGGATGTGGCAGTCATGTACTCTTGTCAATTTCATGATTGGAGTGGAGTGGAGTCTAGCTTGCCAATCTGGAGATAGCCAGTGAGTCCTCTGTGTGGGTAAGGCTTTCTCCTGAGAATTCTGGGAAACCTTGCTGTATTTCCCCCATGGGTTGAGAGACTTACAGCTGAGTCCTTGGGAGACATGGCAGCTGACAAGACACAAGTCAGGCTCTCTGTGTGACATCCCAGAGGAGATGCCACATGGGCTTACCCTGATGGAACCAGACCTCTGAAGCCAGAAACGCCACGCAGAGATACTTGTTAGTGTAGAGATTCTCGAGAAACCAGAGAGAAGCCCTTGCCAGTGCTGAGATGCTTTTACCATCACTGGATACACAAGACTGTATCCACTGGCCTGTGATTGCCCTGGCACCATTGCAGGCGCTCGCTGAGTCTGAAGAGGACTTATGGATTGGTATCGGACATATGGGCAAATATTGAACTTGTGGACTTGGACTGGACTGGGGTGGGATTCTTTCTCAATTCCTCTTGTACATAAACCTCTCTTATATAAATATATGTGTTTATGAATTTGTTTCTCTAGTCTACCTGGACTAACACACTGGGCCAGGTTGTCCTCACTCCCACAATTGTTTGTTTTAGGCGACTGAAATTGATGGCTATTCAATGTTCATCCAGATAGAGAAAGAAGAATGTACAACCATAATAGACAGAAAATGCAAGTGCTTCAGGTCTCAGATTGCTAAGGTGGTAGAAAGGAGTAGCAGGTAAAGATGAATTCAAGGTTAGAAGAATTAAAGTCAAGTAATATATTTAGGAGTGTGGACTTGAATTGGGAGATAAGATGGAACTTTCAATGAGTTTTCAGTAGGCAACTCACTTGAAAAAATTTATATTTAAGAAAGTACCTCATCTGAAAAGGACAGGATGGAATTAATATTAAGAGTTATTGGAGGAACATAAGTGAAGGAAGAAGAGAAAACAGAAAACCATGAATTCAACAGAAAAATTTCTGGTACTCGTTTAAGTAATCATCATGTTCACTTGCCTCTGTTGCCTTTGTTCATAATGTATTTCTCCACAGTGTTCTTTGGCAAATGTTGACAGATTAATTGAAACCCAACTTTAGCAAACTGAATTTTGAACTAATCTCAGAGGATCACACTTTTATATAATCCTTGTATAACTCTTCATTACTCTTGAGAGTTAGTGGAATATTTCAAACATGATTTAAGGTTACTCTTATAATTATAATATATGGAAAAGGTGAAAACATTTCTCAGATGTAATCGAAGTCCTTAGACTTTGATTTAACTTCATAAAAGGGTGATTTTCCTGGTTGGGGTCTGACATAATCAGGTAATTGCTTCAAGAAAAAGTCTAAAAATTGGAGACAAATGAAGGATCAGCAGATACTGATACTTGAAGACATGTACTACCACAGCAGGTGGCTTCAGAATACTGTTCTCCAGTCCTACAGCTACAGCGTTGAACAGCCAATGAACCTTACAGAACACTCTAAGCATCAGATGGAATTGAAGCTCTGGCACATAACTTACTCAAACCAACCAAATCCACTATTATCTAGTAAATACTGACTCATAATGACTCTATACAATGATTTTGTGACTACAAATTTAATGGCAACAGAGAGCCTCATCTAATCCACAGCACCATGTGGATGCCTTACTACCTTGACTAGAAACAAAGAACTCATGGTCACTCAGCCAATTCTGACTCATCATGACCTCAAAGATAGGGTAGAACTGCCCCTGCAAGTGTCCAAGACTAACTGCAGAAAAGTCTAATCTTTCCGGTGGTTTTAAATTGCTGACCTGTGCAGCAGCCCAATGAGTGAGTCACTACACCATCAGAGTTCCTCACTACATTGAGAGTGGATATAGAATTTTAGGACTAATAAAATCCATGTTTTTTTAAAAACACTTTTAGAAAATTTTGTTCTAGTGTAATATAAAACCAGCACATCAACTCAAATGTCTCTCTTATGAGACTTGCTTCATAATTTATCTGTCCTCCCTGAATGGAAGCAATCATTCTTCCTTTTTTCTTTATTTCTTTTTTAAAATCATTTTATTAGGGACTCATACAACTCTTTTCACAATCCATACACCCGTCCATTGTGTCAAGCACATTGGTACATTTGTTGCCATCATTATTCACAAAATATTTTCTTTCTACTTGAGCCCATCGTATCAGACCCTGATTTTTTGCCTGCTCCCTCCCCAGGCCTCCGTCACAAACCTTTGAAAATTTATAAATTATCAATATTTTTCTCATGTCTTACACTGAATAATGTCTCCTTTCACCCAATTTTTTGGTGCATGTCTCCCAGGGAGGGGGTTATATGTCGATCCTTGTGATAGGTTTTCCCTTTCTCCCCCCACTTTTCCCTTACCCTCCTGGTGACAACTCCTGGTGTCACTTCTCTCATCATTGGTCCTGAGGGGCTTATCTTTTGCTCTTAGCTGTACCATTGCACATCCTCTGCTTTAGCCGTATTTATAATGTAGAATTGGGATCATGATACTGGGGAGGCGGGGGGCAGGGAAAGGGAAACATTAAAGAACAAGAAGAAAATTGTAGGTTTCAATGATGGTATACTACTCCCTGACTGGTTTATCTCCTCCCTGCAACCCTTCTGTAAGGGGATGTCCAGTTGCCTACAGATGGGCTTTAGGTCTCCATTCCACACTCCCCTTCATCACAATGATATGATACCTGATCCTTTCGACACCACTTGATCACAAAGGTTGGTGGGCTTTCTTGCCTCTCAGCTAGATGGATGCTTGTTTAGCTTCAGGCCGTTAAGACTCCAGGTGCTTTGTCATTTGATAGGTGGGCACCATCAGCTTTATTCACTACTTTTTTTTATATATACCTGCATTGTCTTCAGTGGTCATGCCAGATTAGTAGAACAAAGTGTTTGTGTGTTGAAGGATTATTTGAGTAGAGGCCCAATGTCCATCTGCTACCATAATACTAAACCTATAAATATGTTTACATATATTCATTTCCCCATCATTGTATATAAATATATTTACATATGTACATGCCCGTATTTAGACCTCTAAAAATGCCATTAGCCTCCTACTTCTTTCCTCTATTTCCTTTTGTCCCACTATAATGTTCAGCTTCAGTTGGGTTTAAGTAATTCCTCTCAGTTACATTACCCTTGATTGAGCCCTACCAGGCCTCCTACACCCTCTTTGCTTTCGATGCTAGATCATTTCCTGTTCCCGTGTCCCTGGGTTTATTAACACCCAATTTCTTTCCCCTGATTTCCCCTTTTTCTATGTTCCCCCCTGGAACCTTCAGTTCTGTTGTTTTTCCCTCCAGATTGTTTATCCCACCTACCTTATATAGGTAGACCTTCAGAGAAAATAATATGCACAAAAAATAAGAGAGCAAAACAAAGCAACAACAACAAAACCAAACAACAACAACAAAAATCAAGGATACACACACATACATGCTTATAAGTAGTTTAAGGTCTGTTTGTTGACCTTTCGGAATGTTTTCCAGTAGAGTCTGATGAGGTATCATGCCCTGGCCCAAAGTCTATTTTTCATACTCCCTTGGGATTTCATTGCTCTGCTCTCCTTGTGTTCTGTTGTACGTCCTTAGTGTTTCGCCTTGATGTGTTGGGGCCAGATCGGGCACTGTGTCTCTTGTCGTTCTATGGGTCATTGAGGGACGCCATGTATCATAGTGGTGCTGGCTCAATAGTCCTCTCTGTGCAATGGCTGTTCTGAGAAGCAATATCATTCTCAGGGCTTGGTGGGCCAGGATGTGTTTCACTCTTTCTTCCTCCCTGTTCATTTGCTCCTGTGTGCTCTGATCAGTCATGTTCCTCTCCCTGAACTGTAGTTTCAATGCTGTCCTCTGAAGACTGAAGTGAATAATTCTGTGGGGAGGGGGCACTGTCCATAAAGCTGGGATTTGGACCAGTCCTTCTGGCTTCTCTACTGGTTCCCTGCTTCATGCTGGCATATTGCATTCAAGTCTTGGAGTACCAGGTTGAAGTCTGGTCCCTCTTTCACTGTGGAGATATAAACAATACCCTCCCTTTTAGTGAGTTAGTGCCCTGTTCCCTTGCTACTTATGACTTTTTTTTAATCCTTTCATCCCCTATTTTAAGTAGGTTACCATTACACGAATTTGTACTGATGTATTTATGTTGCGTTATAATGGGTTAGTTTATTTTTATTTTATTCTTCTCCACTAGATTCTTAGATCTTATTGGAAAAAGATCTTCTCTGACTCCTGGAGTCTTAGAACAATGCCCAACACATTGTGACTAAGTAGCCAATTAACTACTGGCAAGGTATTAATAGATTTGGGCTCATCGTGACCCCTGGGTGTCAGGATAGAAAACCCTATCCCTACAATTTCCAATGACCGATCTTTGGGTATTCTGTACTCAATAAATACTTAAACCTTGAGAAAATTTCAAAGGATCATCCTATCTTTGGCAATTTTTGAAGAATTTCTTAATAGCAGTGATAAAAATTTTCTAGAAACGGGTACTATTTTCTTTAAAATAGCATAACCAACAACAAAACAATAACTTTCTGAATTGATCTGACTATAACTCCTCAAAGGAGCAAAGCTTGATTCTATCATTTCTAAACATCTAATGTCCCAAGGCATAAATTCCAAAGAGCATGAATAAGATAACCAAAACCAGCTTTTTAAGCTAGGAATATGAGTGTCTGCACATGCGGTAGCAGTTTATAAAGATACGTTCCTTTAGTGAATGAGAAGAGAGAGGTGGTGATAGGGACAGTGTCAAAGGAGATTGAAGGAAACTATGCATAGTTGGATTTAATCTGAACAACCGAAAGTTTTTTGCATCCAGCCTTTGGACTGAAAAATGAGAGGTGTAGGTACCAGCTGCCAAGAGTCATTATCTGGGCTCTGGAAGTTGGTCAAATTTCTTCGGACAGCATTCACCACCATTGCAGCTCTGTGAAGGCAGGTCAAGATGGAAACACATTGATTTTCAAGTCAAATGAAGGTGAGAAGTTGTATAGTAACAATAGTCGCTGGTACAGAGGGAAACAAAATAGGGTACCATTGAGTTAAATGTAGAAGGTAATGATTCAGATACTATCATCCCTTTATTGTATTGGCCTAACAAGAAGAAGAAGGAGGAGGAAGAGGAGGAGGAGGAGGAAGAGGAGGAGGAGGAGGAGGAGGAGGAGGAGAGTTCTGCATTATGATCAAGTCTACATGTTTTAGCAAATGATTCTAGTTATATTTGCATATTACATTTGGCAGGTGTTTGGGTCTCTCTAGATGCTCCAGGAGAGGAATCCCTCTCTGTACCCACATGTCAAATACAGTGCTTGGTAAATACCACACGCTCAATAAATATTAGATGAGTATCTGGCTTTGGTGAAATATATTCTAAAACAAAAAATGATGGCAAAATCTTAACTAAATGAAATCAGGAAAATCTACAGCTGGTCAATCTCTTCGCCCTCCCTTTCCCCAAGATTAATTGTAGCACTTAACATTTGTAAAACATTTCTGACACATCGAAATGGCCAGAGGGGAATTTACAGTGAGAGTCCAATCCATTATTACTAATAAATTGCCTTGTGCTCCTAGTTCTTCCCAGGGGATGAAGAGATGGGAGAGAGAGAAATTCACTTTCAATGTTTTTCTCAATGTCTCAATTTGGGAAAACTGAGAGGTTTTTTAGTGGTTCATTCTAAGGTCTGGGCAAAGGTTCAAGTCCATTCCTAAGTTATCTAAACTGATTCATCCTCCCCATTAAAAGCCAACAGTTTCGAAGGTTTGCAGCCGAACTCTGCCCTAACTTTACTTAGTGCTGAGAGGTTTTAATCTTTTTCTTGTTGGTCTCCTTATCTTATGGTGCTTCTCTGTCTCATCTCCTTTTCCAGAGGCTCCCAACATTATCAGCATCTCCTGTAGCTGATGACAGACACAAGAAGCAGAAGAACCAAAAGGTTAATGGAAGGGGACTGGTAAATCCAGCCCTATATGAAGAAAGAATGAGCAACTGGAAGTGAGTTGCATTGCATGCAAACAGAGATAGCTAGGAAGGCTTTAAAGAGCTTAGAAAGGAACATGCATTCAAAAGGCAACATGCCCTTTTCTTAGCCCCCCAAAATATTGTTTAAGCAAATGTGTGGACACCACACACACACATACACACAGAGTATCAGGGAGCTTTCTCTCCCCCCCAAAAAACCACCCACCCATCTACCCAAAAAACAAAATAGAAAAAGCCTCCACTGGGGGAAGCTTTCATAGGATGCATTTTTTTCCACCAGAGCATCCAGCAACTTGCTCTGTGTCAGTGCACCCAGTGGCATCATCTAGGAAGGTTCTGTTTGGTCACAGTGAATTTTTTGTAAAAGCATTTTCGTTCAAACCTCATTTTTTGATGGCCTATTTAAGAGAATGGTGTGCAGCTGTGAAATTTTGTTTCCTACTCGGGAAAAGTGCTGCAGAAATTGCTGTCATGTTGAAGACAGCTTACAAGGGAAGTGATTTTGGAAAAACTCAAGTGTATGAGTGGTTTTCTCATTTCAGAAAATGTGAAATGTAGATTGATGACAAATCTTATTCTGGACATCCAACCACTGCCAAAATGGACAAAAATGTCTGTACTTGTTCTCAAAAACTGACAAAGGACATTGAAGAGATGGGAAAGTTATGTGGACTATCTTGAAGCTCAGTTCAGCAACCCAGACTTTTTCCCAAGTTCATTTATTTTGGCATGATGCTATACTTAGGACCCCCCAAAGCAAACATCAATTAAGCCAGTTGAAGATACTATGATCATTTCATCTCCTCTTGCCCCACACACCAATAAAAGCTCATCAAGTGAAATCTAAGATCAAGATAATGTTCATTTGTTTTTTGGATGTGAAGGGGATAGTGCATTTGGCGTTTGTTCCACCAGTTCAGACAGTTCATTGAGCATTCTCTTTAGAGGGTCTGAAAAGATTGCATATTAGTGCGCAACAAGAAGGCCTGATTTGTGGCAGACTGGAAACTGGTCTTGCCACCACCACAGTGCACGTGCTCATGCAGCCATCTCAGGTGCATGAGCGTCTCAGTTTGTGGCAAACATCAGGATGCCTCTCTTGCCCCACACACCTGCCTCATCTGACCTCACTCTGTGTAATTTCTTTTTGTTTCCACAAATGAAGAGGGACATGAAACGACAGTAATTTGAAGCAGTAAAAGTGGTAAATGAAAAAAGGAGGCGCTATCAGTCATCCAAATAGAGGAGTTTGAAAACTGCTTCCAAAAATGGAATTACAGATTTGACAAATGTATTAAATGTAATGAAGAGTATTTTAAAGGTGATAAAGTTGTTTTGTAAAGACATTTAAATATATAACTTTGAAAAAGATCAGGTCTTTTTGTATAACACACATACATACATACATATATATATACATATACATATGCAAGTGTGTGTATGACATGGCTTCAAAACTTAGTTAAATAATAGGATTAAAATATAATGGAATTTTCTCATAAATTTTTTGAAACTAACTCTCTCATTTCATGTACATATATGAGATGTTCCAAAAAAGTTCATGGGGAAGAAATCTATTATATTTTAAGATATCTTTCCATAAACTTTTAAAAGAGTTTGTGTGTATGCATATAGCTAGATAAATATTTCCATATATAGCTATCTATTATTTACATATCTCTCTTACCAGCCAATACATTTTGGTACAGTGTGAATTGCTTAAACCAGAAAATGTTTCAAATTGTGATAGTCTTTGGTTACTGATTACCACCTAGTATTACTTTCCTTTTATTCAGTTCCTAGTACTCACATATGACTTTGGTGAATTATATCCTTACCTGAAGTAAGGATACTATCTTGATAATCTGTCATTTATGTATGATATCCATATGGTGAGCATATACCCTAAGGTGATCCAATTAGACACTTTCTCTTAAAGCTTGGGATCATGAATTGAGTGAAATAAAATGAAAAAAATCAATGGAGCTAACCCAACACAGTGATGGTGCACTTGGAGAAGAGCAGGAATCATTTTTGGCACATAGTAAGTATCTCGAGTTGCCCAGAGTCATGGGAAGGAGACTAGCCTGTTAAGGTACAGGGAAGTAGCGATGAAACATACCACTCTCCTCTCGTTCTTAAAGGCTCCCTCCCCCCAACTCTCATGATCCCAATTCTACATGACAAATCCAGCTGGACTGGAGAAGTACACTGGCACCGATGGGAACTAGAAATATGGGGAAGCCAGGACAGAAGAATCCCTCAGGATCAGTAGTCAGAGTGGAATTAGTGGATGGGTGGAGGGAAGGTGGAGTAGAGAGGGGGAGTCAATTTCAAGGACCTACACATAACCTCCTATCTGAAGGATGGACATCAGAGGCCTGGGTGAGGGGAGACATCGGGGAGTGTAAGATATGACAAAATAATAATTTATAAAGTATTGAGGGGCAGTGGGGCTGGGGGAGTGGGGTAGGAGGGGAAGGGATGAGAAGCTGATGTCAAGGGCTCAAGTGGAAAAGCAGAGATTTGAAGAATGATGATGGCAGCAGGCATGGGAAGGTGCTTGGCACAGCGTATGGATGGATGTATTGTGAATAACAATGTCTGAGCCCCAGTAAAATGATTAAATTAAGATGGGATTCTGAATAAATGTTTATAGGTGGAGTGAAATACAATGGATAAAATATAAACAGATTAATAACATACCTAGATGGTTTTTATTCATTTAATCACAACTCATTAGATGCATTTCTATCCATATTAAAAACAATCTCCCAGTGGCCCTAGTGTCTATCCTTCATAACTCTGATTTACTGAACTTTTCTCTTCAGATCAGTGTACAATCCTATGTCCTTCCAGCAATGTCTTCTGCTCAAGTTAACATTAATCCTTCTTACTTTTTACCACATAACTGTAACAAATACTATTTAGAGTTTAGTCTTGTTAGGTGGCCTTTGATCACCTGTGTATGAGAAGTTCATCAGGTCATCAGGTAAGCAAAAACAAGATGACCAAAGTAACACTTGAAGATAACTGAGTTGCCATTCAGCGTGGAGACAGCAAAGTCCACAGGGAAGAAGCACACCAGCAAGTGTGATCAAGAGGGTCCAAAGAGAGCAGATATCGAGCATCAAAGAACAGAAATCACTTCTTCACGAGTGAGGAGAGAGACAGGCTGAGGACCTAAGGCCTACTGGTGGGTAATTGGCCACCCTTTTACAGGGGAGCCACGGGAAGGAGACAGACTAGTCGAGTGCAGCCGGACAGTGATGATGCATACAAGTTTCCCCTAGTTCCTGAGGTCTCCCTACCCCCCAACCATCATGATCCCCACTCTACCTTGCACATCCGGATGGACTGGAGAAGGTACACTAGTGGACAGTGGGGCTGGAGATATGGGGAAATCAGGATGGATGAGACCCCTCGGGCCAGTGGTTAGATTGGAACTACTGGATGGGTGGAGAGAAGGTGGGGTAGAGAGATGGAACCATCTGCAAGGATCTATATGTGGCCTCTCTGGAGGACGGGCATGGGGGAGTGTGTGAGGGAGGTGTCGGGCAGGGTGAGATATGACAGAATAATAATAATTTATAGAGTATTGAGGGTTGATGGGGGAGGGAGAGCCGGGGAACAGGGGAGGGGTTGGAGGAATCGACACCAGGGGCTGAGGGAAAGGGTGGATGTTTGGAGAATGATGACGGCAGCAGACATGCAAGGGTTCTTGTCACAGTATGTTTATTTATGTATTAGAAAAATGACACACGAGCCCCTAATAAAATGATTTTTAATTAAAAAAAAGTAACAATTGTCCTTGTAGTTCAGGCTCTTTTTACTTGTAGTGCCATTGCCAATCTTTCCAAGTGTCTTGATGACTACAGTTAAAACTCCCCCATATCTCTGTATGTATTCCTTGTGGTTCTACACAGGAAATCAGGTTTTATGCAACTACAAATCCTCTACTCAAGCCCCTTCTCTTTTAAGCAGGGGACAATTGGCTTCTAAAAAAACAAAAGAAAACACCAAGTCCATTCTAGTTGAATTAATTTCAATTCATAGAGAACCCCCTCTGTGTATTACAGAGTCAAACTGCTGCATAGGAATTTTTCCTCTTTTAAGTCACAAATTGTCGGTACCATATTTTATTCAGGGAATATATCTCTGTTTTTGTCTTTTGTACTCACAGAACCCTGGGTGACTGTGAGCTTCTGCTGAGTCAGTCCTGATTCATGGCAACCCCCAGGTAGCAGAAGAGAACTCTGCTCTGCCGGACTCTGATCTTTCATGTTTTCAGGCTGCCCTGTCTGCCTTTCAAGGTTCCTCTGGGTGATTTCCAATTACAAACCTTTCAGCTAAGAGTCCTTGTTTAACCATTTGCCACCCATGGGATTTCTTGCATTGCTAAGATAATGTAATTTTGCAAGATTGCAGTTTCAGGACACATTGTCATCTGGTGTCCTTTTTGCCCCCAGCAGCACAAATTGTCCAACATGTGGATGGTGCGTATGTTCTTATTTGTGCATTATAGACGCTGACCAATAAGCCTTTCCTCTATGGCACGATTGTGTGTGTTTGCACTGCCAATGTTTAGGTTAATCGCCCAGAGAAAACCCCAGTGGTTCTCAGAAATCTGACTGAAAGATGGAGTTCACAACTTCTCTCTAGCTACAATGGACACACTTCCTATACCAGATTTCCAGTTTCCTGTCTTCCTCCAGAGCCAGTGCCTAATATAAATGTGGAATTTCTCCAGATTCTTGAGGAAATATTGAATGACTAGGATAAACAATAAGTGCATGAAGGAGCCCTTGTGGGGGATGACTGGACTGTTAACCACCAGGTTAGCAGTTTGAATCCACCGATTGCACGCAGGGTTCTTGTCAATGAGGCTTTCTGTTCCCCTCTGGGAAACACACAGGTGCAGCTATACTCAGTCCTGTAGCATCACTAGGGCTTTGAATCAACTCAGTGGGGGGGGGGGGGAGAGAGAGAGAGAGAGAGAGAGAGAGAAAGACATTACTGTAACCTTCATTATACTAGGAATGCATTTGGGATAAGGTAGGACCTGGTTTGGACTTTGAATGATGAAGAGCACTTAAAAATAAATCAAATGTGGGAGGACTTCCAGGTATGATGAACAGGCTGAGTAACGGCATTTATGCAGAAAAACACATGGCAAATCTGGAGGAGGACAGGATATAACACAGCAAGGCAGAAAGAGTCCAGGTGCAGAACTTTTAGAGTGAATAGTAAGAAAGTCTGTTGAGCTTGGATGACAGAGGACCTTGCAGGTCAGGTTGAAGACTAGTGGCTGGAGTATCTCTAAAAATTCTCTGGAGAAAAATCTTGGTGATCTGCTTTTGTGCAAATTTGCTTCCAGAATAATGCTTCTATTGTGTCACAAGGGTCTTTATGTGATGGAATAACTTTAAGCCAACAAAAACAAGGCAGCACAAATAAGGTGGTGAATTCATACACAGAAATTAATTATGGTATAAAAGTGAGTAAACCATAGAAAAATGTGGAGGTTATTGAGGACTGTTGATATAAGGTAAAGATTTAGGAAACAAATACTATAACTTTGGGATAAAAATCTTTATTGCCATTTTTTCAGATTCCTGGCATTAATAACTTTTTTCTAATTCTCCCTTTCTTCTTAAAAAAGGACAAAGTTGTTCTACTTAATTGATTATTTTAATAAACTAGGATCCAGAACAACACTTTACTATTTTCATCTTGGTTGACTTCTATCTAGCCACAGATAGACCCTCAGGCAGCAAATGTCAACCAAATACCTACTGTTGACCTTGGGACAACAGTGGGGAGTCACGTTTTGCTCTTCCTCAATCCTTCCCACATTTGAGAGGATGTTAAGATGACTAAATCTCTTTGGGCACCATCTTAGGTTTCCATGGCCAGAAATCTTAAATTTAAGCCAAATGTTCTTAGACATCTTTATTAACTCAATAAAGAGGAAAACAAATTTTCCATTACAAATAGCATCCACTCAATCAGTAGTGATTAACTAGCTCACGCGGCTAAAATAGATATGAAGGTCTGTCTGGCCTCAAAGTGGAAAAGAGTCATACTGCTATGATAAGAGGCAATGAATGGTGGAGAGTGTGAAGTGAACTGGTCATTCTAATCTAAGAACCTTGTTTACTGGCAAAACCAGTATTCAACCTAAATCAAGCATGCTTTTCTTAATTATGTGGATAATTACTTTCACAAAAGCTAAAGTCTTCCAAATATGGATAATTTGGTCAAAAAGGAACACATGTTCAATGCTAATAATTCAGCCTCTAAGCAGTTACTGCCATTGTAGCAAGAAGACTAACAGAAGCCTGGGTCACAAGTAACATTGCTTTTGGAAATTTTCATCACAGTCATGTGGAATAAGAAAACATTTCACAAGATTCATTGTCAGGACCATAAGTAGCAACCACTTCTTGAGCACAAAGAAGGCTCAGAAACCTCAATTTACACTCAGAATAACTACAACTTGGACATATAAATATCTTGTTTACATAAAGGAGAATGAGTGTTTTAAAGCAAAGTGGTTTGGAAATAGTAGGAACAAAAATTAGTCAGATACCTATGGTGGATGACAGTGTAAGCCCCAATAGAGTTAGAGAGCTTCCACATAGACCAAGTCTCCATGAAATGCCCTCCATCCACTGACCAAGGTTACGAACAGTCTTACCTCAGATAAAATGCATCAGAACATTAGTTATTGCAGATGAAGTTCCGATAAAAATTAATATCCTACAATTTGTGCTTCCTTTCCACCCATTTTCAACTTATTCTAGTTTTTATTATATTCTGATATAGTTGAGATTGAGGTTTTTTTGTTTTATTCTGTCTTAGTTGCTAGCTTTGTTGTTTCTTTTCTATTTTTTTAATTGAATGATTTTCTTTATATGCAACTAAGGCTAAGCAAATCTATAGGAACAGCATTTAGTATGATAGCCTCATAGAGGTAAGACAGGAGAGGTTGGGGTAATGGGATGGTAATAACAATTGATATGAGAATGAAAAAAATGCTCCAAATTTGATGAGTGGTGATAAATAATAAACTCTGATATATGTAAACATGGACTTATGTAATTATATAAATTATATGTGGATAGAATTGTTAAAATAAAAGAAAATCCAATGTAAAGGAAAAAGGAAAATTAAAAGCCCAACAAAGTTCACTCAAAGCTCTATTAATTGAAATGTTTCTTTAAAAATAAAATATAATATTTAGTCATTATAAAGGAGATCCAAAATGTCTCTTTTATTTATTTTTCCTTATAGTGGTTGGGTCACTTGGTTTTGCTATTTGACACACTCTTGGCCTGTATTTCTCAGCCCCAACCTGCATCCCACTCCTCCTCCTGCCCAGCTGGGGAATGGGGCCGAGGACTGGCCATTGCACAATACCACACAGCAAGAAAGGGACAGGCTCTGGCAACCAAGCCCTCAGAGATCCAATCCAGCTGCATCAGAAGGAATATCTTGGTATGTCCCCACCCTACCCCGGATGAAATTACAAGTGATCTTGGAAGAGTTACAAAATCAACGTGCTGATGTGTGCAGAGGAAGCCAGTGTAGGCAGCCCAGCTGAAGTGAAAGGAAGGAACCAGAGACTTGCAGGGCCAGCTTCGACACTGCAAACAAAGCCCCTGCACAAGATGCACGGTCCTGCTAGTCTTTTTGACTGAAAAGGGTACACATGTTCAGAAGACACTGTAAGGACATTTCTGGATTGAAAGAGGTTATCACAGAAGTCCAGGAATCGTGAAATTTAACACACTCAACTTCTAAACTAATAGGAGGTTGGAGTTCACCTAGAAGGCTCTTGAAAAATGTCTTAGGAATCAATTTTTTTTTTTAGTTTTAAAATAATTTAAATAAAATATTTTATTGGTGGCTCTTACAGCTCTTTTTATTTTTTTGGTTTGTTCGTTTGTTTTGGGGAGGCATCACTGTCCTCTGGTGGTCATGGGAGCTGCCCCGTGCTGCTCCTGAGAACCGCTGCTGGATTTGAACCGTCAAGCCTGTGGGCCGCAGTCCCGCACTCAACCACTTACACCACCGGGGCTCAGCCCCTCTTACAACTCTTATAACAATCCATACATCAAATGTATCAAACACCTTTGTGCATATGTTGTCATCAACATTTTCAGAACATTTTCTTTCTACTTGAACCCTTTGTATCAGCTCTCTGTTTCTCACCCTCCCTCCCACCCCCTCCCACTTACTTGAACTCTTGGCAATTTATAACTGATATTTATTTTCATATTTTACACCGACTGCTGTTTCCCTTTATCCATGACCTTGGTGTTCATCCCCCTTGGGGAGGTTAAATGTTAATCACTGTGATTGGTTCTCCCTTCACTAAGCCTCTGTCCCCACTGTCTCCCCCAAGTACACTCTATCATCGTGGTATTGCTCCTTTCATTCTTAGTCCTGAAAGGAGTATCTGTCCTGGATTCTGTCTTATCAGGAGCTCTTCTCTGTACAGGGTACATGCTCTGGTCTAGTCAGATTTCTAAGACAGAGCTGGGGTCATGATAGTGGGGAGGGGGAGAAAGCACTAAAGAACTGGAGGATATCAGCCACTGAAACCCTATGGTGTAACTTCTACTCAGACACACATGGGACACCAAGAGACAAAACGGCCTAGATGGCACATTTATTTCATTATTTATTCATTTCTCTATAAATCTATTTGAAGATGAATATATTATGAAGAAAACTGAGAATTAATATACATTTAGATACAGCTTAGCTTTCAGGAAGCTTTTAAAACATAATTCCATAGGGTGAATTTAGTTTTAGAAGTGTGATATAAAATGGAAATTCTGCTCATTATTACTGAAGCATTTTAGTAGATAGTCATTACATTCGAGTAGGGTAAGATTTAAAATTGGAGGATTACTATTGACTGGGAAATAGTAGGGAGTTTCAATGAAGGAGAAGTTTCATATTCTGAGAAATGCTCCTCAAGAATTTCCCTCTAAGATGTGAACATGTAAGTGACCCATAGTAAAGAGATTTATTTAATGAGGGGTTGCTGTTCCTTGCAAAGTCTCATATAAATTACCAAGCTGGGTAACGTGTCTATGGGTATGGTTGTTTAAGGACATTACTTCAAAAAATAACTATAGCAACAGATGGTCCAAAGCCTTGCAGTTGCTTTTTTTTTTTTTTTTTGGATATTGTCAAAATGCTGAGTGCTTTCTGCAAGAGAACTTATCGGTTCAGCAGTAAAAAGTAACCAAGAGTGGTATTCTGGCTCATGACAATTGCCTATGTATCATAGCAGAGCTGTGCTCACTAGGGTCTCAATGTCTGGGTTTTTAGCCATAGGACAGCTTTGTGATATGCTCCACATCCCCACAAAATATTGTGAGTGAATTATGCAATTCCTGGAAGTGTTCAGGGAGCTCAAAATATTGTCTGAATGATTGCTGTAAGTTTAGCAGGCAGAAGGAGTTTTCTAAAGATAAATATAATATGTTCACAGTGGAAAAGTCATGTATTTCCAATAGATCGAACACAAAGACTATTATCTATTTAACTCAAAGTATACTACCATTGAGTCACTGCAGACTCATAGCAACTCCCTGTGGGTTTCTGAGACTGGAGCTATTTATGGAAGTACAGCACTCTGTTTTTCTCTTGATGAGCTGCTGGTCATATAGCCCAATACTAACCCCTATGCCAGCAGAGCTCCGTAGTGTCAAATTAGTCCACCTCGAAAAGGATGGGATCTTATTCCTAGAGAGACAAAGTGGTGAAGGATATATCCCACAGTTGATGAGGCTCCGATAAAAGTGAAGAATATTGAAAGGGAGGATGCAAATTAAGGAACTATGTAGAACTATCTTAAATAATAGTTCTATTTTTGGGTCTAAAATTATTTAATGTTTCTCCTTAATATTTTAAAACTCATTTTTATAGCATATTCCTGTTTTGTGTACCTCTTTTATCTTTCTTATTTAAGAATTAACTGTATGAAATAGCAAGCTACCTTCTAGTGTGTAACTAGAGCAGTGAGCCATTTGTTACATTATTTGAATCCCACCACTGAGTACCACCCTGAGAATGGTTCTTGAGAAATTTTTAACCATGCACTATCTTCTTTATCTATTCAATCACTGCCTCTTGGTCTATGCACATTTAAGTGTTCTGGAATGCCCATTCTTTACAAAGTTAAATATAGTTTGTTTTGTTCCACATACTTGAAATTAATTTGCATCGTCAATAAATGCAAATATTCTGGTATTCTCTGTTATCATCTAAGCTCCATCTAAATTAGCAATGTCACTCTTCCTTTCAGATGTAGAGGCACTACTGAACAGTACACAATGGCTGGGCTTCAGCAAAGCAGGTATTTGTCCTTTGGCCCAGTTGAAGGAGCCTCACCCCCCACTTCAAGATAACCACAGCTGAAAGCAGAACCAGAAGCATCAATCAAGGAATGCTTCCTTCTTATCCTATTACCACAAAGATAACCATTCAATGAGATTCAAATTGCTTCAGCAGCCACCTCACTCAAAGTTGTTTAACTGCAATAAAAGTAAGTCCCATAACTACCTCCACGAGACTTGACCCAGTGTCTGAAACAATGGACTCAGGCATAAGGATAATGTCAGGATGGCACCTGACTGTGAGGTGTTAAGTTCAACAGCACCAGCAGTGCATCCGTTCCTGTCCAGCCAGTCCAGTTGAACGCAGCAACACTGTGCCCACTATGGGAAATAAACATGTCTCTGAGACAGATTTCATGTCAGTCTTTCACCTATGTGCAGGGGAGACTCTCCCTATTTGGCACTTGAACCCATGCATATGCCACCTTCTGGATTTGGGTTGAATTTTTATTCTGAAATAAATTTTGAAACATACAGAGAAATCAAAGAAAATTGCCAGTATAAGTTTTTCTCCAAGTGCCCATTTATTGAATGATCTATTGAACCATTTGTTACTTCACTGCTAGCATCATGATTTTTACTTCCAAGATATCACTTTGTATCTCCATGTTGCCCACACGTCTGAGGTATATTAATATAGAGCCTTTATCAATTCTAAGAAAATCAGCAGATTTCCATAAAACAATATAATATGCACCTCAAATAGAAACTTTTTTACATTGTAAGCAAAATATGCTATATATATAGTACCTTCAGAAACATAACTTAATTAAATTTTGCACATTAGATTTAATTCTTGTGTATGTTCAGTTGCTTCTTTCCTGAAATGAGTCCCCCCCCCCTTTTTTTCTTCCATTTTGACTTTTTAAAAGAACCGGTTCATTTTCTTATAGAATATTCCATATCTTAAACCCATCTGTTTTCTGTGATGAGGCTTGGGGTTTGTTTAGTTTCTGGTTAAGTAATTTTGGCAAAATGCTTTACACATTACCAATGCATCCCATTATTAATCATGCTAAATTGGCTCATATAATTATTATATACTTCCACAAGGATTTTTCCCTATTAGATTGGAACATCATGTGGAAGTATTTTGCACAACTAAAATATTTCATTTTATTCCATAGGGGATTGGGGTGGGGTTAAAAGTGAGACAACCTCTTTTCAAAAGACAGAGAATATTTGGAAACTTTGGCAGCCATTGTATAATTCTGCCTGATGCGTTTGAAGTTTGGAATGATATGATATATGTATTAACTCCCAATTAAAAATAGATCAAGATAAATATATAAATAATGAAATATTTTGTTTGATCAAAATACTTTTAATACTTCTGAACAGGTGGCTAAATTGGTTATAATGGGGGGAATCTCACAAATGCAATTTTCTAATAATATCATCTAACCCAGCCATTGAATAAAATACAAAATGATTTAAATCAGAAAAGAAGTACATCAGGATGATATTTTTTCACTTGCTCAATTTGTATGTTGAGCAAATAATCTGAGAAACTGGACTGGATGAAGATAAGCAGGACGTTGGGCTTGGAAGAGTCATTAAGCACTTGGGTCATGTAGTGAACACCACCATGTCTGTTGGAGATGAAGACAAGTTGCAGCACTTACTGCTGCAAATTAAAGATGACCACTTGCCTTGTAGCTTCTACCTCAGCATAAAAACAAATCCTCACAAACAGATACCAGACTAAAGTTCCCAAGGAAAGAATTCATTTTAGTTGGATTCACAATCAAGACCAGTAGAAGTGGGAGTGAGGAAATCCAACACAGTATTCTATTGGGTGAATCTCTTGCAAAAGAGCTCTGTAAAGTGGTAAATGGCGAAGTGGTCACTAGGGTGTGCCTGATCTAGGCTATGACATTTTTACTCCCCTCATATGCCTGTGAAATCCAGTCAATTCATAAGGAAGACTGAAGACGAATAAATGAATTTGAATTCTTGTGTTGGCAAAGAATATTGAAAATACCATGGGCTGTCATAAGAAAGATGACATAGATGTTGGAAGAGGAAAAGCCAAAATCTCCTTTAGCGAGGAGGATAGTTAGACTTAGTGTCATGTAGTTGGGCCACTTTAATCTTGTATCTGTTTGTGATGATGGTGATTATGGGTTCAGGTGTGAGGATTTGTTTTCATGCTGAGGTGGAACCTTCAGTGCAAATGGTCATCTTTAATTTGCAACTGTAAATGCTGCAGCTCATCTTCATCTGCAGTAAACAAGGGGGTGTTCACTACATGCCACCACTGGCTAATGATTCTTCCAGTCCTTTTTCAGCCCATGGTTTTGTTCACTTCATGATACAAGGGGTATTAGTGAATCTTCCAGTGCCAATATCCTGTTTATCTTCATATAGGCCAGGCTATCATGAGGGACTAGTCCCTAAAGGAGAACATCATGCTTGCTAAATTACAGGGCCATTGAAGAAGAGCAGGGTTTTTAATGGAATGGAGTGACACAATGGCTACAATAATAGTGACAATTTTGAATATGGTGTGAGACCAGGTAATATTTCATACAGGGTAATTATGAGAGCTGACTTGCTGGCAACTAAAAAAATATAACAATGCCACTCAATCCATATCTTAGAGCCATTTTGTATCCGGGTGATCCGACAGTTGGTGTTCCACTCAGGAAGGGGCGGGGATAATATTATGATCAAGCTTCAGAAGGAAGACAAGACCTCTGCTGGATAAACTTTGAAGACTGAAGATGTGCTACTGAGTGAAATAAGTAATGAAGTCTTTATAATAGATACATGTATAACAAAGAAAGTAAGTTAGTGGTGATTGGAGGCAGGCAGGAAAGTGGGATGGAACAAACAAAATAAGCCTGTGGTTTCATGGAAAGTTTAGTAAGGGAACACAATGAGAAGGCTGTTGGTCTGGGTCTCCTGGACAACACATGAGGCAGAGGGAGAATATAATGCAGGAGAACTCTGTGAGAGATGGAGAGGAGAGGCAGGTCTGATGACTGTGGGATGTGGGTGGGAGTGAGGGGCAAATGCAGAGAAGTCTCTTACAGGCATTGTAGATTAACATGACCAAAGTCATTGAAAATATCACTTGGCAGGACCTTTTCCATTAGAACTGGGTATCAGAGACAAGGTTAGGGAAGTAACTACAATATGCAGTGACTTGAAGTAACTTGAATTTGTTTTATTCTTTTCACTGAATTCAACTCTCACTATGTCCTTTTATAAAGTTGGTCATTGTGTTAGTCCAGGTAGAATAGAGAAACAAGTTCATAGACACACATATGGATTTAAGGAAAAGGTTTATATACAAGAGGAATGGAACTTTGAGAAAGCATCCCAACCCAGTCCAATCCAAAGTCATAAGTCTGATATTAGCCCATATGTTCGGTATCAGTCTATAAAGTCTCCTTCTGACTCATGAAGCATGTGCAGTAGTAGTGTCCCAGCATTGGCAGTGGTCTCTCCATGGCTCCTCATTTCCAGGGTTCAGGGTCCATCAGCAGTATCCATTGGTGGTGGGAGCATCTCAGTGACTTCTCCAGTCCCAGAGGTCTGGTTCCATCAGGGCAAGTCCATGTGGCTTCTCCTCCAGCTCCTCCATTCTCCAGGAATCAGGATCGATCAGCATGCTGTCCTCTCATCTTGTCAGTAGACCCACTCCAAGAGACTGAGAGTCAAGTTTCTCTTCTCCAATTGGGAAGTACCGTGAGACTTCCCAGAATTCTCAGGAGACAGCCATGCTCACACAGAGGTCTTATTGGCTATCTCCAGATTAATAGGCTAGACTCCACCCCTACATCTCAATCATGAAATTATGGAGATGCATGACCTCCACAGTCATTTTGATCCACACAAACACCAATAGCAAAGGTCCAGTCAAATGGAATAGCAACAGATCTATCCTTCTTATTTACTTTTTACTTATCTATTTATTTATTTATTTTTGCATAGGGCACCAAAGCTATTGATTCCAGTGCAGGCTATAACTTAGGGAGGAAAAAGTTTTCCCATGCAAGAAAAATAAATTGAACATTCTGAGATGCCCCCACAGAGCTTTCCCTGCCCTGTCTGCACTCCAACTCCCATTCCCACCTTACTCAGAGTAATTGTACTCAAAAAGCATGGAGCACTAATAAAATCTATTGAACCTCTTGTCTTCCTTTGTGAGGTGCCAGACATTGATTTTGTTCAAAACACCCTAGGTGGTGGCCTACTTGTTCCGCTCTCTTTGCCAGTCATTGGAATGGAAAATAGAGAGGACAGGGAGGCGAGGGCAGAAGGAGGTGGGAGTAAGACAGAAGGAGGCAGGAACAGCTCTCTGAATATAACAGTCAGCTCTGCTACACAAAGGCAGCTAGAATCGTGGTTTTCAAATTTATAGTGGAGAGAACCAGAGAGCGAGCAGGAGACTGGGAGAAAAGAGACAGAGAGAGAGAGAGAGAGAGAGACTACTGAAGAGAGGGGAAAAGTCTTCCCTTTTCTTTCATTCATTTCACTTTCTCTCTTCACTCTAAAAAATGGCCAGATGAATATATTACACCAAAGATTTGGGCCAAAGATTCCAATCAAACTGAACTTCCACATATGTGGTAATGAGGCAAGGTGGAGGGCAGTCCAGGAGAAGCTGAAAGGGGGAAAGTCTGACTGAGGAAAGACCACCTCAAAGCCTCGCTGTGGCAACCCAACCCTGGAGAACAAGCAGAAAATGAATGCCAGCACAAATGTTAATGTAACAGGATAAGTGGGGGGAAGCAGCCCTTGGCAAGAGAACTGAGCATGTTCATTTTTATAATATAAGAGAGGTGGGGGGGAGAGGGAGATTGTGTGTTTGCTCACCAGGTGCATTTTGCAAGCTTTCCCAGTTCCCATTTCATTAGTTCCTCTAATATTATTTCAAGAGGCTTCAAAGCTATATATAAAGAGGTTCACCATCTTGTTGCACTCATTTTGACTTCTGTTTGTATTTCATGGTTTGCCTATGAATTTTTCTTTTTTTATGCCGGAGAAAAATAAAAATCTCAGAAACCAGTGAGTTCCAGTTTATACAAGCTAGATCCAACAGACAAGTAGCAATGCCATTTCTGTAGAAGCCGATTTTCATGTGCTTGCCTAACTTACTGTCAGGTGCAATGACTTGACTTTAAAACATTTAGGTGATGTCATGGCTTTATCGACTGTTACTTTAAGTACTAAAAGAAAAAAACACAGAGCAGAAAGTTTAGGAGCTGGTCACAATTTCTTTTCCTTTCAACACAGTGGGATGTAATTTTTTTTTGGTAGTGGGAACATTCCGTTATCTTTTAGTTTCACTTTTTATTAAATATCATTTTATTAGGGGCTCATACAGTGTTTTGGGGGATGTAATTTTAAAAAAATCAAATTTATATTCTCAACTTTTCAATAAAGAATACAGTTTTTCTCCAGTATTTTTTGATACCTGTTACCTCCCATTTCTCCATCTCTTGTCCCTAACTGTACTTTATGTTAGGGCAGTAAGGCTTCTGCCTTTATCTCTTGGGAAGAAACGGCGCAAAGCAAATGCAAAAAGAAAGCGATTGATTTTGAAATTAAAAATAAAACTTTCCAATTCATTACAAAAGCCTATAGTGTGAAATTCCAGTGGTTTGGGGATTGGGGAATTTCTAAAGCACTTTCTCAGGGATAATTCAAGGCTGATTGCGATCTCTAAGTAAGCCTAAAGAGACTATGTGCCCAGAAGAGAAAGAAAAGCATTGGAGGAAGATAAGAGTGAAAGGAGGCTGGGTGTGCCCTTAAAAAGAAACCTTGTGTATTAGTCTGGGATGACTAGAGAAACAAGTTCATAGACACTCAGATGTGTGTAAGAAAGAGCGTTGTATCAGAGTAATTGTGTATTAAGAAAGCATCCCAGTCCAGTCCAGTTCAAGTCCATAAGTCCAGTATTAGGCCATATGTGGGATACCAGTCTATAAATTCCTCTTCAGACTCACACCACACATGGAATGATATCAAGTGCAGGAAGACCACAAGCCAGCAGGTGAAGTCTTGTGGATCTAGTGGTAGTGGGAACATCTCAATGCTGGCAGGACTCTCAACCAGCGCCACGGTTTTTGTGTCTTGTCAAAAGGACTGTCTCACACAGAAGGAGCATGTGTCCTGCTTCCAGAGAACTATTTATCTTCTTAGAACCTCCAAAGGAGGTCATCAAGCTGTGACCTACTGACAGGCTAAACTCCACCCCTTCACTTTTACTAGCCTCAAAGAGATAACAGATTATGAAACTACCACACCTGGTATACTATTCCTCCTCCTTTCCCAGCAAATCCCAGTTGGTAGAAATGAGAATAGATGGTTAGAACCATTATATCCTCAGTTAAGGCCAAAAAAAAGATGTCAAGATTTCAGTACCCACTTGTACAGAATGGTTTAGATGTGGTAATTCTGTGCAGTATGTCTCGTCTAAAAGAAGTCACACAGCAGGCAAAGCTCTCTCCAAAAAGCAGGCCCAGGCAGAAGCACATATTCCTACATGCCCCAAATGATCACTGGATCAGGTAAGAGTCAAGGTCAAGAATTCAGCAACAGCTACTACATGCCAAGGAATTGGATATAGTCTTGATTACATCACCAGTTCTGTGAAGACTGATGCTTTGTAGGGAAGCTGACTGTGTACCCCAATAACAATTTCACCGTTGTCATAAGCTTTTATATTCAATAGGCTCCAAATCAAAATCACTACTATGATGTCAGTTTTGACTTTTAGTGATCCTAATGGCCAGGGTAGAATTGCCTCTATTGTGTTTCTTTGACCATAAATCTTTATGCAGCTAGAAAGCCTCATCTTTGCCCCATTGTGAATCAGGCAGGTTCGAATTGCCAATCTTGCAGTTAGTCACGCACTGCATAATTCACTATGCATCCAAGTCTCCATTATTAGGGTAACAAAGAAAAAAGTCGATCTCAAATACTCTCTAAAACTTTAAGATCTCTCAAAGAATTCTTACCTTTAGATAGACATATGTGTGCCCATATGCATACATGCAGGTGGCCTGCTCCAAAGTTGAGATGAGTAGTTAATGAGAAAGGACACATAATAGAAAAGCCTCACCCACACTGGACTTGGCTATCAATTTCAAGACAAGCGGCTTTTGTGGTAATTAATTGTGCGATCGGTACTTAGATCGGCACATGTTTCAGGTTCAGTTGAAAGGGAGGAGGCAACAAGTAAATAGGGTGAAGAGGGAGGTACAGGAATGCTTTATATCAGGATTTCTTTTATATATATACACACACATACACACATACACACATATATACATACACACATATATATATGCCAGTATTTTTTTTAACCAGTATTTCTTAAAGGAGGTGACAGCATTAACCATTGGGAGGTGCTGGAGAGATACAGGAAGCTATAAAAGCAGACACTTACCTAGACTTTATCCTGGATGATGGCTTCAGTACACTGCTCGGGGCAAGGATCGGGGTACTGAGGTGTTGTTGTTTTCCCTGAAAAGGGGGCAGTAGACCAAAAAACTTTGAGAATCTTTGATTTATGCAAGAATAGGCTCCACTGCTTCTAAATTGCAATAACTCCTTCCCTGCCACGCCGGAGTCGATTCCAGTTACAGTGAGCCCTGGAAAAGAGTAGAAGCCCTGTGGGTTTCTGAAACTGTCGATCTTTACAGATTAGAAAGCCTTCTCTCTCTCTCTCTCTCTCTCTCTCTCTCTCTCTCTCTCTCTCTCTCTCTCTCTGAGCAGCTGGTAGTTTCAAAATGCTGAAGTTGGGGTTAACAGGACAGTCCACAACCCAACAGGCAAGGAGGCCTCCTAAGGGAAGATAGGGAGACTTGTGTATGGGTTCCACAGAATTGGCCACGCCTGCAAGGCATTTCTTTTGGAGAAAGAAAACTGTCTTAGAGAAGAGTTCATGTGTCTATAAGAAGTCACTCTTTGGATTTGTGGAAACACATCTATCAAAGTTCATTCATTTCCATTGTCCCACACAATTTAAACTTGAATGTAAATTTCATTTTACACACACACACACACACACACACACACATACATTTAACAGCATTAACTCAAGTTTGCTTTCCTTGTCAATCTCCACAACCTTGTGCTAGTTTTCTCCACTATTACTTGGAGAACACACAGGGAAACTTGTTTAATATTAACCTCAGAAATGTATAACTTGGAATGTAAATCTCCTGCCAAAGGAGGAGAAAAAAATCAAATGAATCCCTAGGAGAAATAGAAAGTGGTTTTTAAAAAAAATCATCTGTATCATATTACCTGGACTACCACTCCATTTTAAAAGTATGAAGAACAGGATATAAATGTATAATGATGTTATATATTACCATATTTTTTCACAAATAGCGTGTCCACATAAATCGCATGCATACACATATAAACAGGTGGGAATAATGAAATTATGTTAAAAAGTTCTGGCATATTGTATCCTTGCATACATCATACATGTGTCCTGACATTTCCAGAAGAGGATTTTGGCCTCATTCACCCTCATTCAATACCCTGAAAATATTACTTTTGATCGTATGTATATCATATAATAAAGGTAAAAGACGTGGATTTTCAAGAAGTCAGGGATTAAGTTTGGTAATGGCTTGGTAATTAGGAAATAAACAACTGAAACTGTGGGGCTTGCTCTGGGCCATGGCATGACTGGCTGAGAGCAGTGGCACTCTTTGTAGCTGACCTGCACCAGAGAAAGAGAGAGGCAGAGTGTCCTATGCAGGGCTGCCCCAGGCAGGGTACCACCTGGTCTTGTGGCCCCGCTTGAGGCCACTTCCTGTGCATGCCCCAGGGGGACCTTGAGCAATTGGTTGATCCTGTCTGGGTGAGGGACACCTGACTTCCCTGAGCTCTCCTGGTGCCATGGTGGCTATACGTGGGCCAGAGGGTCAAATGTCCTAAGCATCCCCAGTCGACAGCCAGATGGTGGTGCAGAATGTGTTCATGCCTGCTTTCACTGCTGGAATGGTCTCTCTGGCCCAGGGTGTGCAGATCCATGAACTCCTGGCTGTGCTTCATGGAAAGAAAAAAAAATCCTGTATTGGAAAAAGTGGTTTTCAGAGCAGAAGGACTCCTGGAAGCTGAGAGCTACTTTAGAAACTCAAAGCTAGACTAGTCAGGGTGTGTGTTGGGAACAAAGTTCTGCCAGCGGCACCAAGACGGAGACTTAACATTCTGTTCATCGGATTTAGGGGGTGTGGGCAGGAAAGAAAATAAAAGAAATTGAAGTCTGCAACATGCAACAGTAATATTAATATTGGTCATATTTTGGTGGTAATAGTAATAATATTGATGATGATCTAGTGCACTTCTAAAAATAGTATGCAGGGGTTGTGTGCTACACAAAAATATGCACTATTTCTAAAAATATTGTATTATGAGTGTTAAGATGAGATGTAAAATGAGTGCAGAAAAGTTATTTTTTCAAATTGCCGTGTGAACCAAGTATGAGGAAATGAAATGATATTTTAGGTGGGGAGTTCAAGGTTAGATTTTAGAATTATTTTTAAAACCCTTGATGGTGTTTTCAAGTGAGGTCATGGGCATTATCATGAAGACAAACTCTAACATGCACAATTAGAGACTATTAGTCTCTTGAAGTGACTGAAAAGCAATTACTCCTGGATGAAAGGATTGAACAAAAAACACCTGAAAGCCCTATGACTATAGTGTTTCCCAGATTAGAATTTTAAGTGTGCAAGACTGACCTTTATGACCCAGTGACCTGAAGGATCCATGACATACTTCCTGTCTCCAGTATCTAAGATTTATAAGATAATGTCAAATATTCTAAAAACATGTGCAACATTTTTGTTACTTTTTAAATCAGTGAAACAGATTGATTTTCCTCTAATTCACAGATTCCCAAATTTATTCAGCATATCTCCCCCTTAAAAAAATTACTCAAAAAAAGCACATCAGTCTATGTGATCATGAGGTATTGATAAGATCAAGTGACATCAAAGAACAAAAAAATGCTACTATTGTGAATGAGGAGGGGTGCAGACTGCAGACCCAAAGCCCCTCTGTAGGCAAGTGGACATCCCCTTACGGAAGGGCTGCAGAGAGGAGATGAGCCAGTCAGGGTGCAGTGTAGCAAAGATGAAACATACAACCTTCCTCTGCTTCTTTAACATTCCCCACCCCCTCTATTATGATTCCAATTCTACCTTACAAATCCGGCTAGACCAGAGGATCTGCTCTGGTACAGATAAGAGCTGGAAGCACAGGGAATTCAGGACAGATAGACCCCTCAGGACCAATAATGAGAATAGCAATACCAGAAGGATAAGGGAAGGGTGGGGACAAAAAGGAGAAACTGATCACAATGATCTACATAAAACTCCCTCCCTGGAGGATGAACAACAGAAAAGTGGGTGAGGGGAGACATCAGTCAGTGTAAGACATGAAATTAATAATAATAATAATAATAATAATAATAATAATAAATTATAAACTATCAAAGGTTCACGAGGGAAGGAGAGATGGAGGGAGGGAGGGAGGGGAAGAATCGTGGAGCTCATGTCAAGGGCTCAAGTAGAAAGAAAATGTTGTGAAAATGATCATGGCAACAAAAGTACAAGTGTGCTTGACACAATGGATGGATTGTGATGAGTTGTAGGAGCCCTCATAAAATGATTTTAAAAATCACTCAGTGTATTCCTGTCTCCAGCACAGTATTCTAATCCATAGTCTAGGACCAGATCTAGGTACTTGCTTCTGCATCCTCCCTGGCTCATTCCAGGGTTCCCAGGGAAGCACTTTGGGAAACACTGCTCTAAACGAACGCCAGAGAGTTAAACAGTAATAGAAATCTTACTGCTTGAAATCACTACCATCAAAGAATTTCTTTGATTTTTAACTCTAATCCTATTTGCACTTTGATAGTAGAAAATAAAACTGAATATAAGTATCAAAAACTATGAACTGGTATCCAGAAGCACACTAATTTAAAAGAACAAGAATTTTACCTTCATATTATTCTATTTTATTTTATTTGTATGGTTTCTACATCAATACTACTAGCCATAAGAAAGTTCAGATGTTAAATTATCACCAAACAGAGGGAGTCAAAACAACTTTCTGAATCAGAGTCATCTGGAGTGGTATTCTACACATTCAGACTCTTTGGTTTAACTCAAAGCCATTGTCTGCAAGCAGATTCTGATTCACAGTGCCCCTATGGCTGTGTGTTAGATGGCCCTCCAGATCTCCAGCCCTTTCTTGTTAGATGTCTCTGAGGGAACTGAAAACTCCAACCTTTTTCTTAGTTGCTTAACTGTTTTTAGCACCTAAGGATACACCTTAAATGCCCTTAACAAAGTATCCTAGGGGATCAAATACAGTACCCTACATCTTTTCAAAAGATTGCAAGCTGATTTCGCATACATTAACGTTATGGATTCGGTGTCTAATAAAATTCAGGATGGGCATTTTAAAAATCCATTTTAAAACCACAGTTTAAATGCATCTTGGAAATCAACAAATTCTCTTTAATGATTAAGCCTTAAAATTTCTGGAAAGAGTGTGGGCAGGATCTCAAATGTTGAACTATATACAGTGTTCTCTCTAAATATGTCTTTTTATCTCCCAGTTTTATAATTGTTCACTAGTTTTTAAAATTGTCTTTTGGCTATAATTTCTTTTTATTTTACTATTTTGTCTTCCTTCTCCTCTTCTTTTTTACCTTCCCTCTCTCTTCTCCTTTCCTTCCCCCCACTCTTCCCCTCCCTCTCACCCCCTTATTTCCCTCCTTCCCACTCCCTTTCTTCTTCTTCTTCTTCTTCTTCTTCTTCTTCTTCTTCTTCTTCTTCTTCTTCTTCTTCTCCTCCTCCTCCTCCTCCTCTTCCTCCTTATCCGCCTCTTCCTCCTTTTCTATCTCATATCCACAAATGTCAAATGTTTCAATTGCATTCAATTTAAATGTTATGCATCCTAATATGTTCTTATATTTTATTGATTTATTTGCTATTCAATTAAAAGGGCACATGCTCAGGGAAGTAAATTTTTACTCGTTAGGCCAATGTTTGGTTTTAAGAAGACAGCAGAGAATATTTTGAGTTGAGATTTAAAGATTGTCTCAGGGCAATAGTTTCAGAGATTCATTAAACATCTATGACTTCAGAATGTCTAGAGACCATAAGGATTTGAACATTTGTTCTGTACTTCCTCCTTTTGACCTAGACTCTTCTTTTTTTCCCCCACCCCCCCTTAGACTCTTCTTTAGAATCTTTAATTAAAATGTTAGGTAGGGTTAGGATTCAGGTTAAGGTTAGGGTAAAATATAAACAAACAAACAAAATGTTAGATAGCAGTAGTCAGGCACCCTCCAGGTCATCTGATTTCATGTCAAAGGAGACATCTGACAATTGTGAGTGTATCAATTAGCTATACATTTCATCTCCTCCTATTCCTGACTCCCTTTCTTCTCAGTTGCTCCAGAGGAACATGGACCAATTGCTGCACCTTAGATGGCTGCTTCCAGGAATTTGGAAAATTATACAGCAAACATAGAGAACAATAAGTTTATGTCAAACAACTCAGAGAAGGAAGGTGTGAATGGTTGCAGAGTATAATCAATGTCACTGAATTGTACATTCAGAAACTCTTAACCTGTTATAAGTTTTGCTGTGCATATTCTCTCTAATAAATATATAAATTTTAAAAATTAATTAATGACTATGTATATTTTTGCTTTGTTTTGCATTTTAAGTCGTTTTATTGGGGGTTCATACAACTCTCATCACAATCTGTGCATATATTCATTGTACGCAAAGCACATCTGTACATTTGTTGCCATTATCCTTCCCAAAACATTTTCTTTCTACCTAAGTCCTTAGTATTAGCTCTTCCTTCTCCACTTCTTCCTCACTCCCCCCTCCCTCATGGACCCTTGATAATTTATAAATTATTACTATTATTATTTTGTCATGTTGTACACTGTCCGATGTTGTCTGTACCCCAGGGAGGGGGTTATATGTAAATTCTTTTAATTGATTCCTCCTTTCTACTCCACCTTCCTTCCATGCTCCCAGTGTCACCCCTCGCACCCCTGCCCTAAAGGGATCATCTGTCCTGGATTCCCCATGTTTCTGGTTACAGTTTATGAATATTTTCCAATGTTTTATTGGGGACTCTTACATCTCTTACAATATTCAATACACCATTTGTATCAAGCATATTTATACACATGTTGCCATATTCATTTCCAAATATTTTCTATTTGAGACCTTGGTGTAAGCTCCTCTTTCCTCCTCTGTCCCCTTTTTATATAAATCGTTTTATTGGGGGCTCATACAACTCCCATCACAATTCATATATGCATCAATTGTATGCAGGACATATTTTCACACTTGTTGCCATCATCACTCTCAAAACGTCCTCCCTCCACTTAGGTCCCCCGTACAAGCTCCCCATATTTCCCTCTTGTCCCCCATGAACCCTTAATAATTTATAAATTGCTATTGCTTTTTCATATCGTACACTATCCAAGGTGTCCCTTCATTCACTTCCCTGTTGTCCGTACCCCAGAGAAGAGGTTATATGTAGATCCCTGAAATTGTTTCCCCCTTTCTAATCCACCATACCTCCACCCTTCCGGTATCACCCCTCCTACCACTAGTCCCAAGGGATCATCTATCTTAAATTCCCCATGTTTTCGACTCCAGTGTACAACTACCCCTGGTCTAGCTGAATCTGTCTTAAAGAACTGGAATCATGATAGTGGGTGGGAAGAAGCATTTGAGAATTAGAGGAAAGTTGCATATTTCATTGTTACTACACTGTACCTCAACTGGCTCATCTCCTTCCTGCAAACCCTCTGTAAGGGGATGTCGCTTCACCTATTGATAGGCTTTGGGCCCCCAATCTGTATTTCCCCTCATTTATAATGGTATAATTTTTAGCTCTTTGATGCCTGATACCGGATTCCTTTGACACCTCATGGTCACACAGTCTGGTGTGCTTCTTCCCTGTGAGCTTTGTTGCTTCTGAGCTGGATGGCCACTTGCTTACTCAAGCTTTTAAGATCCCAGACACTATATCTTTTGATAGCTTGACACCGTCAGCATTCTTCACCACCTTTGCTTATGCACACACTTGTCCTCAGGGATCATATCTGGAATATGAGCACGTAATGTTATGATTTGTAATTCTTGAAGCCTGATAACTGATCCCTTGGACACATCCCAGTCTCACAAGCTGGTGTGCTGCTTCCAAGTGGGATTCATTGCTTCTGAGTTAGATGACTGCTAGTTGACTTTCAAGCCTTTAAGTCACCAGATGCTACATCTTTGGACAGTTGGGCACCATCAGTTTTCTTCACCACCTTTGTTTATGCACACATTTGTCTTCAGTGATCATGTCGGTGTGGTGAGCATCATGAAATGCCAATTTAATAGAACAAAATGTTCTTGCACTGAGGAAGTACTTGAGTGGAGGTCCAATGCCCATCTGCTGTCCTACTACTAACCCTATAAGTATATGTTTGTTGATCTATTTCCCCATCATCATATATAAACATATCCACCTATGTACATGTCAGTATTTAAACCTCTATAAATGTCCTTTAACCCCCAGTTCTTTCCTTTTACTTTCCTCTTGTCCCACTATCATGCTCAGCCTCCATTTGGGTTTCAGTATTTTCTCTTTGTTGCAATACTCTTGATCAATCCTGATCGGACTTCTTGCAGCCACCTTGTCACTGATTTTGAATCTATTGTTATTACCCTATCCCTGGGCTGGTCAACACCAAATCCTGTCCCCTTCCCCCCCTTTTCTCATACCCCCCCGGCCCTGAACCATCAGTCCCATCATTTTCATCTCCAGACTGTTCATCCAGCCTATTTTTTCTCGATAGAGCTGCAGAGGTAACAATATGTACCAAAAATAGAAAGCATCCTAAAATGAAACAATCAAAGAAAATAAAACAAGGATAACAACAACAACAAAACTCAATGTCCAATATATATATGTAAAAAAATAAAAATAATAACAATATAAAAACCTGTAAATAGTTCAAGGTCTGTTCATTGACCTCCAGGAGTGTTCCCTGGTTGAATCGGATGGGGTGCACATCCTGGCACAAAGGGTATCCTTAGCCCTCCATCTGTAATTCCATGCTCTGTTGCACACCCTTAGTGTTTTGCCATGGTGTGGTTGAGTCAGACAGGGTATAATCCTGACCCTCTTTCCCCATTAGTGATCCTGAAAGGCCTTGGGTCAGCGAGGGTAGCCATATTTCATAATGTGGCTGGCCATATGATCCTGCCGGTGAATTGGCTGCGGTGAGTGGGAATATTGTCTTGAAGGCTTGGTGGGCAAGGATGCACTCCATTCTCTCTTCCTCCCCCTTCATTTGTTCTCATGTGCTCTGGTCAGGCATATTACACTCCCCAAGCTGCAGTTTCAGTGTTGAACTTCAAGGCAAACTCCCCTGGGGGAGAGGCGGCTTCCCCTGTAGTTGGGATTAGGGGTTTGCACTCAGACCCCTCCACTGATTGATTTTTTCTCCGTGCAGTCATATTGCATTCACGTACTAGAACACTGTGTTTAAGTTTGGTCCCTCTTTCCTTGTGGAAATATAAACAATACACTCTCCTTGGGTGGGTTAGTATCCCTTTCCTCTCTACACATCACCATCTGCCCCCCCCCCCCGATATGAATATTTTTAAAGCACAATTTTTGTTAATAATTTTGGAAGCAAATGCAACTGTTTGTTGCCAATCATACAATTGAATTTGTGGTAGTAGAAGCTTGTGATAAATTGACCTCCTGACAGCGGGCAAGGAGCCCTGGTGGTGTAATGGATGGACATTGGACTCCCATCTGCAAAGCTGCAATACGAAGCCACCAGTAGTTCCATTAAAGAAAGTTGAAGTTATCTGCTTCCATAAAGAATATAGCCTCAGGAATTCTATGAGGTAGTTCTATTCTGTTATTCAGTAACCGTGAGTCAGAATAGACTTGACTAATGTGTATTGGAGTTTTGAGTTTGGCAGCAAACCAAGGTGAGTGTAGTCTCTGGAGGGACTTGTTGCATAATTGTTTAATCTGACCAGTTAATGAAGAGTCTTCATGTTATTGTTTTCAGTTAATTTGTATGGATAGACAGATAATAGAAGAATGGATGGAGAGGTAGATGGTAGGCTCTAACTTATGGCGACATTATGTTTGACACAGTGAAAGCTTGCTTGACCCTGTGGCATCTTCACAATGACTGGCATGCTGGAATCTCTCATTACAACTAATGTACTAATCCATCTTGACCTGACTGTCCATACATGAGAATACAAGGCCATTAAGAGTAGGAAATGTATTTTCTAAATGAAAATCACTAATGAAATCCAAATCACTCTAAAATCAGGGCAGTCCTCTTCTGCCACATTCTATAAACGTGCCTACTGAAAACAATTTCCTCCCTGGTTCTAGCTTTCTTGGTACTTGAAATTAGATGCTCCTAAATCTTGAGGTCCTTCCATTCCAGCAGTACTATGCCTTGCAGCCCAGTTCAGTCAGATAGAACTGGGCCCATCTGTCAACCCTGGCCCTCAAGTGAAACATACAAGGTTAGCTGAAGGGCTTTGCATAACAAATCTTCTTCAAACATAAACTGCTGTCTTTCTAGCGGGGGGGGGGGGGGGGGGAAGTTGTTGGAATTCAGGGCTTTGTTAGAAAAGAGCGGGGGTTGCAGGGGCTCCTGAGCACACTCAAAGGTGGCAGATTGGCAAATCTGGGCCACAACGTGTAAGCATTGAAAATCTCCTCCTCAAAGGCAGTGTGAGGGCTCTAGGGACCCAAGGACTCTGAAAGGGGAAAGTGCAGGCAAAATCATTTGCCGCATTTCATGCTGCAGATATGGTCTGGTTCTCCAAACTGTACAACACCTGAGGTTTGATAACTGAAGCTTGTGCTATTTATCAACAAAATGAAAGAATGTTGCTTTGGCAAACCTTTTCCTACACACTTGCCTGAATAAAGTTAAGTGGAAACCTTTTGAAAGACCTGATTCATCCTCTCAGGCTTCGCTAGTCTCAATGTTCTCACTGTTCCTGAGAACGACAAAGACTCCGGGGCTTTCCTTGGATTTGTAGACATCGACATTCAGAAAAGTTCTCTTTCTTGGAGATTCTGACAGAACTGTGGCCTCATCTACAAATTAAGCCTGCTTAGTTTTTTTTTCTGGGTAGAATTTACAAAGCTTCATGTGTGTTTACACACGTGTGATTCCCGTGTCAGCTTGCATTACTTCTATTATTGTTTATTAATCTGTGTTTTAATTTGTCAGTTTCCTTATTTTACGAGGCTGGGCTTTCTATTGCTGTTTAGACAAGTAGGGAGACCTGGTGTTGTAACGGTTATGCGTTGTTCTGCTAAAGTTGTTTGTTGACATGTAAATTAGCTGAAGAGAACATTTACCTGCCGGCATTTGGCCATGATTCTCAATGAGAATGGATTTAGAGTGTTGGGACACGATCCTGGATTAACAGAGAACATGTTCACAATTTCACCTAGCCCTGACAAGAGCTAAAAAGAATGAAACAGTCTTTGTAAGTGGTTATCAAAGTGGGATGTTTTCCTTCGTATATTTGGGAAGTTTAGTTTATCACCAATGCATTTTAAGAATTCCCATCTTGTCCCACCAGATCTAAAAATTGTTTGTGCTTTTTTTGCTTCTGTCCTTTATGTACTGTGAGACTTTAAGGTTTCTGGGTCAGAACAGTTCTTTTTTCCCCCTCTAACTTCTATTATCTGCATCTTATTCAGGGGCCTCCATCCTATTCCAGAATTCATCGCTCAAAAGCTGTGTGTGCATTTTCATCCTTTTTTGTTAAATGTCTTATGCACGAGAACAGTGATAAACTTTTTTATTACAATATCAAACTGAGCCCCGATGGCATAAGTGGTTGAGTGCAGGACTGCAGCCCATAGGCTTGGCAGTTCAAATCCAGCGGCTGCTCTCAGGAGCAGCACTGGGTAGCACCCACGACCACCAGAGGCAGTGATTGCCCAACCCCCAAACAAACAAACAAAAAAGAATATCAAATACTTCCATAATTATATTTTACTTCTAAGAGAACATATTCAATATATAACTAAACACATTTCTGTATATTTTCTTCTAGACTGAACTGAATGACTTTTCCTGTAGTCAATAAAATTTAATGGGGACAAAAATGTATGAACCAGTTCTACACATTTATTTTTACTTCCACTTTAGGATTTAAAACTCATGAGTCTGTAGGACTTCTGGATAAACATGGTTGAGACTGGAACCAGGTGAAGTCATAGTAAATGAAGGTAGGCTTTGATTCAGGAATCCATGACCAGGCCTAGAAGAATTAAATTCAAAGAAACGGGTATGCATCTCTGTGAGCCTAGGAGAGTGTGGTATTTCTTTACCTCTAAAACCAATGTCTGCAACTATTCGTGTGGCATCGTGCTAGTCCTGCTCAAGTGAGCACCGCAGGTAACAGAGCTTTCTGTATGCACTGGCATCTCAGCTGTTCTGAATGATCCGCAGACAAAGCAGATGAAGCTCATATTCTTGCACCAGATTAATTTAAGCAGAAAATCAGGAGAAGACCCAGTCTTTCAGACACGTCACGGTGCCTGACATCATACTTGGTAAAGTAAACGGGCAGCAAAAGGGAGGAAGACCATCTAGAGCAGTGGTTCTCAACCTTCCTACTACCGGGACCCTTTCACACAGTTCTTCATGTTGTGGTGACCCCCAAATATAAATTTTTTTTGTTGCCACTTCATCACTGTAATTTTGCTATGGTTATGAGTTGTAATGTAAATATGTGATATGCAGGATGTATTTTCATTGTTAAAAATTGAACACAATTAAACCTAATTAAAGCATAGTGATTAATCACAAAACAATATATAGTTATACATTGTGAAATATTTATGTGCTTTCTGAGGATCTTAGGCGATTCCTGTGAAAGGGTCCTTCAACCCCCAAAGGGGTTGTGACCCCCCAGGTTGGGAACTGCGTCTCTGTAAGAGGGATTGACACAATGGCTAACAATGGGCTCAAGCATAAGAGTCATGGTCAAGATGCTCTAGCAATGACCAGTGTTTCATTATGCTGTTCACTTAGGGTCACTGTGAGTCAGAGCGGACTCCATGACACAACGGGGACAGCAACAAGGAGCATGAATCAGTGTTGTAAGAAAGCATGGTCCAGTGGCAAAACATTTGTTCTTTATTTCTCATGCATGCAACTCTCTACATGACCCAAGGATTTCAGAGATCTGCAAAGGAAAGGTGTGTGCCTATGTCTACCAATGAATTATCACCTTTCTAAATAATTAAACAAAGATATTCTAGATAATTTATTTTCTGGCCAGTACTTAAACTGTGAACAGGACCTCTTACTCAAAATGTAGCGGCAGATTAAAGAGGATAATAACATCTGCTGGTTTTGCTCTGTACAAGACATGTTTGTAAGCACTTTTCACCCTCAAACTCACTTGAATATCAGAGTAATGAGGCAAGCTTTGTTATTATCCCTCTTCTGCAGATGCAAAAACAGGTGACAGGGGTTATGTAAACTGCTAAGGTTGCCCAGTGAGGCAATGGCAGTGATGAGTTCCAGAGCATGAGGTCAAAACTATGTGAATAATTTTTAAAATGTATTATTTATAAGATTTACTATGATCTTTATCTCTAACCATAGAGGATGGGTGCATCCACTATGGCACATGTATGTAACTACAGGGTTAATATATTCTGGTTGACATCAGAAAATAAATTTCAAAGACTGTAAGCTTTTCTTTTTATACAATAATGAAAAATTACAATACTTACATATGTTAGAGCAAATGTAAGGATATAATTAAATTTTAAATGTTATGTATCATCTAGAAAGGCATATGCCAGAATGCTAACCATAGTAATCTGTGTGTGGTAGGAAAATGGGCAAAATTTCCCCATTTTTGTTGAAATGTATCTTCTCAGTTCTATGAAAATAGATATACACACTGCTTGATTTTGAAAACGTATATGGAAAAAAGTTTTATGAAGTGAAAATATAAAGGGTATCTCTATAAAAACGGTTTTGCATTAAAATGGAATTCTTGTCTATGGAAGGCTGAAGAAAACAGAGTTTATGTATCAAAGACTAGAAAGCCGGTAACTGAGAGAGGCATCCTGTTCCTGTGCCCAGGAGAAACCCTGAGAAGAGCCTGGAGCAGGGTGATGTTCTGACCACAGCTGAGTCTCAGGCTTGCTGGGCCCTGGTGTCAAAGCAAGGCATTCCCTTTCCTAGACATCCTAGCTTCTAAGAGATGGAAACAATAGTTCTAAATTTAACTGATTGGAAAACAGGAAGAAACTTAGACGTGTCCATTGTATAAAGGAACTGTAATCTATGAAAGGCACAAAGGTCTATTTTCTTACTGAATGCCCACAATGGAATTTTTTGGGGGTACAAAAAAGTATCATTGTCACTGATGCTTTACAATATGATGGAAATGGCTTTTAGCTCTTTTCAAATCTTAAAAAGTGGTATCGTTGCTTTTCACCTTGAATGCTGAAAGGGGAAGAAAAGGGTGTGTAATTAAGTAACATAGAGAAGAAATGTATTCATTATAGTACAAGAAGGTGTTTTGCTGTAGTGTAAAGTGCTCCTCGGCTCCCCATGGGAACATCAAATTCCAGAGTCTGAAGAGAGCCTTAACAGAGAAAGGAGATGAAGCGCACTGTGGCGTCTAGGCAGATTAGACTCAAGGCCCAGTTTTATTCACAAATGATATTATCATTAGCTGCCGTAGAAGAGGCACATGCCTCATAGTGACCACATGTATGTGAAAGAGAATACTGCCCCATCTTATACCACCTCATGATCAGCTGGAGCTCAGATCATTATCATTCCTAGGCATTTCACTGGGTAGTGTTCAGAAATGAATCACCAAGCCCTTCTTTCTAACCTATCTTAGTCTGGATGCGTGACTGAAACCTAGTCAGCATCACGGCAACAAGCAAACCTCCTCTAACAGAAGGGTGGTCTCTTCTCACAAGGGACAATGACCAAGACCCAAACTTCAGTCTCTAGCACAGATCATGAGCATTCTCCCTCAGCATCCCCACTGGTCCTGTCCCCTTATATGGCCCTTCTTTGAAAGCCTCACTCCGATTAGCTAGCTAAATAAGACACCCCTGCTCTCTTGGAGTGTTTTATTTCAAATTCTCTTTGACTCCTCTTTCTTTAGACTTCCATCCCCAACAAACATCATTTTTCAAGGCCCTTCCCTCTGCTCTTTGACCTTCCAGGTTCCTGTGGCCCACGCCTCATCCCTCAGAGAGCTCACCTACACTTTCACCTTCACACCTCACATATATGCTAGTCAAATTGATGTTATTCATCCTGGGACAATCAAGAAGGTTTCATGGAAGTGGCAGGATTTTCTCAGTCTTCCCCCTGAGTTTCCCATGATGCTCAGTCCTCAGAGACTATTCTACTTATAACATGGTCTTCTCCTGCCAATGTCAACAGGTTCAGTAGTAGTACTTTTGTAATGTGTAATGTATGTCATATGTGTCCTTGTGCTGTACCTTCTTACCTTATTTTAGTCCACCTTCCAGCTGGCTGGGCCCTTCCATACTGCCCCTATTTTGCTATTTCAGAATGAAACAATCAAAGACCAAGTCTGTTTCATTTGCTTGGTGTGAAATTCTAAAGAGGAATAGATACTGCCTTCCAATTGTTATGATAGTGTATGACATGATTTGCATAAAGGAAGTTTTTATTTACATAGGATAAGTGAATATAATAAGCTAATATATTTTGATCGAAGAATCTCACTCCTGGGAACTTGTTTTAAGGAAATTGGTTTGTCTTGCTTTGTTTAATGGAAGTATTTTGAATGAAGATGTTCTGGGCAGAAATTGGCAATTTTTAATAAAGCAGTTTTATGAGGTAATCTATTTTGGGCTCCTAAGTACCAGGCACTGTTATCACTACTTTATACATATTAGTTCATTTTATCTTTCACAGTACCCTATGATGTAAGCATGATTACTACCATTTTTCAAATGAAATACCTGGGACACATAAAGTTAATGCAAACTACCCAGTCATACATCTGGTAAGTCTTTCACAACAGTGAAGTGGGTTTTGCTCCATGAATCTATTTTAAATGATCATTGTAAAGACAAAATAGGCATAGTTCTTAGAGACTAAGTAAAAAAATTCAGTTCTGGAATTATATGAGAGCAATTCTAAAAACATTGCTACTGGGGCTCCAGGTCATTCATGCATGGGTTTATTCCCAATGAAAAGAGCTTCAACATTTTTCTGAGAGCAGTGGTTGTGTACAGACAAGGTCTCTCAGTAACATACTTGCCAATCTCTCTAGACTCTCTTTCAAAAATAAGTCCTCTCAAAAGATGAGTTTCCAAAGCTGAGAGGTCAACTTAAAAGGTTATGGGGATTGTTTTATTCTTTTAATTTCTAAGGGGTAATCCTGATGGATTTTTTTTCTTGAAGGACACAGGAATTTCATAGGAACATTCATGAAAATATTTTAAGAAAATGGAAAAGTTTAAGAGAATATGTCAGTAAGAAAAGGCCATGAGAATTGTGCAGTGGATTTTGTTTCAGAACAACAATGCACCTGCTCATTTTTCTCTTTTAGTTACTAGAGCTATCTTGTGAGAATTTTGTTAGAAGATCTTACTCCATGCACCATACAATATGATCTTGACACTTCAGATTTATTTGTGTTTCTAAAGCTCCAACTTCATTAAAAAGGAATATGCAGGCTGCAATTGACTTTTAAACTCAGTGTTAATGAAATAGTTAGAAGTTCTTTATGGAATGGTTAGAGAGAAGGAAACATTGTGTCAGAAGTGGATTAAACTTAGAATATGTTGATAAATTATAGCTTTATAATTTTATATCAGAAACATTTCTATGATTTTGTACCAATAAATTTTGGTTTATCCTTGTATAAATAATCACATATGTAGGTAAAATTGTAAATGTACACTATAGTGGTCTACAGTTTATAGAAAGGACAAAATAAGAAATGTTTGGTATATAAGCATAATGAATTTTGAGCCCTAAGCTCTTTGTTTGTAATAATGTGATTTTATGTGATTGCTTAACTAAATTTTAATTTATAAAGGTGAATGTAAGTGAGAGTATGTTCAAAGAGAGGGTCCCTAGTCCATCTGCAAGGGTTCTTGACAATTATATTGCAACTTTCCATACTATTCCTCCTTTATCCACATCTACTGGATAGTTCAACTCACAAGATCCTCCTTTTATCTCAGGAAATAGAAAACGTGATTGAGAGAAAGAGGTTCACTCCTAAATTTATATTCTCTTTCTTCAGTATGTGGAAATGATGTTATTTACAAAGACTGAGGAATACAAGTGACAAGGACATTACTAGACTTAAGAAACTATGCTGAGGTCAACAACCGATGTAGGTGTTTGTCTGGTTTTATAAGACTCTTCCATTTGCTTTACAGATACATTATCTGCTTGCTATAATGAGCATGTGTGTGTGTGTGTGTGTGTGTGTGCGTGCGCGCGCATGTCCCCTGGGAGAACAGTTTAACTGCCGAAGCTCGGTTGTGTGCTTATTGACATCAGCTATGGAGTGCATTTGGCATTTTGGAGGTGTATAAATAAGTATGAATTTAGCTTTCCCCCTCCCTCTTTGAAAAATGTTTCGAGAGGGGAACACTGGTAAATAACAGTCTGAAAATAGATTTTATATGACCACACCCCGAAGTAAAATGTTGACTTATTTGTATAACAATGAGACATAGTCCCAAATAGCAGGAAAACAGTATCCATAAATCGAAATGGGCAGACCTCTAAAGAGAGAGCAACTGTTTAACAACAATAGCATTTAAATAACCGAAAGCAACTGGAGTGCCTCCCCTGCTGCCAAAAAAAGAAAGAAAGAAAATAAGAAAGAAAAGGGGAGGAAAAAACATCAACACCCACAATTCCAAATCTATAGTTCCACAGGAGAGGCAAGCACATCTGTTTCCACACACATCTGGACCTCGACTACCTGGCCCTCCACTCTTCGACCAACATTGACAAAAGCTGTGGGAATAACTTACCATCTAATAGGAGGCTTTCCTACTAACATGTAGTATGAAATCATAAATCCTATATTATTTCAGATGAGCAGTGGATATGGAAACCTTTAAAGTTTGTACTTTCCACAGGAAGTTTCAATCCCCCCTGAACAGATGATTTTGATTTTGGAGTACACAGTGGGCCTTTAACTTCTGCACCTTCAGAGGGATGTTAAATTCCAACACTCCTTCACTATCCTAAAGAAACAGCAATAAAACATGCCTCAAGATTCAATTCCTTCAGCTTCATGGGCTGAGATGGATGACCTAGCTTGGGGGAAATGAGACATGACCCAAGCCTCCACCTAAGCAAAAATGACTCCAAGTTGAACTCTTCATAAAGTTCAAAATACTATGGAATAAAAACACTCTTGCTGAAAAAAGAAATCCTGATTTACATTACATATTGTCCCATTCCAACTGTGGCTCAAGTAGAAGACATGAATTGAAATTGAAAGGAAAATTTGAAGTCTTTACTCTTACCAGTACTGACTGGTCCAACTTCTCAGAAGACTGACAATGATGCTGGGAATGGCATCTTCTTCCTATCCTATGACTGTAGCCATGGAGTCTAGAAGGTTTAGAATGCCCCCCCTGTCCCCACCATGATGGCTCCTTGATTGATAGATTATAGATTTTTATTATTTTCACATGTCACACCAACCACAGTGTTCCTTCCCCTCTGGTTTCTGTTGTTCTTCCCCTTGGATGGTTGTGTGTGTGGTTATGTGTCATTAATTGCGATCAGTACCCTACTTCTCTCTCCCCTTTCCCCCTACACTTTTGATGTTGCTATTCCCATTCCTGCTGCTGGGTTCCATGGGTTGTGAGCTTTATCTCTTGCCTCTACCTTAATCAGCTTAATCTAGCCAATTATCATAACTACACACTTGGTTCATAAGGGTCTTCAGGACAGTTGTCAAATCATTTTCTCTCTGGACCCAAATCTATGTTGTTAAGTATTAATTCATCTTAGAATTTATTTCTTTCATCTATAAAATAATCTTTCATGATATTAAATTTGATAATGTATTTAATTATGAACATTGCCACTTTTTCAAATAACACCTACTCTTCATTTATGGATATGCTTAGATTCCAAAAAGCAGGTCTTCAAGGGAAAAGTCAGCATTTTGGGAAAAATGAATGATGGTTAATTCATAACGCAACTGTCACATTACTCTGTTACACAACTGCCAAACAACTTAGAATCATAGTTGAGCCAAACTTTACCCTTTATAGCCCAGTGTCACTTTTGCCTGGCATCTTAGCACCCATTGCTGCCAGATGTATATCTTTAAGGCATAAATTTGTCAACTAATATTTTATTACTATTGTTATATGCACCAAATGTCTGAAGGTGATAGTAAGGAGGAATTGGTGTGCTTAAAGATTTTTTTAATAATGACTATTAATTTTATTATCTCTCAATTTATTTTGTCTGTGAGCATCAATTTGAACTCTGAGGTGATTTGACTGCATTAGAGGAATAGTTTATGGCCATGGATAGGAGACAAAAGAATTGCTGATTCTTATATGGGTGAAATTATACTTTAGACTCTTTAATTAAGTTAAGCACCACATTTCTGCCAGCTATTTCGGAAGTAATGTAGCAAACACATAATTGACCCTGTCAGTCAGTACCTGGCTCTACTTTGAACAAACTACATAATTCCAACACATGTCTTTCTTCTTTATAACAATGATTAATCGTCATAAACAATGATTTGAATCTTTTCAAAATTACCATACATAGTACACTCAATAAATCTCAATATCTTCTATACTAATTCTACTAAGTCCTAAGCTAATCAGATATTGATTGTAAAAAACATTATGCATTCCAAATAATAGTATGAGGGTTAAGAAAATGCATGAGAGAAGCAAATTCCTCCTAATTGTTTTTTGGAGGGAGAAGGGATATTTATTTATTTTTATTTAAATTTTGTATAATTTTATTGGGGGCTCTCACAACTCTTGTTACAGTTCATGCATCAATTGTATACAATATATTAGCACATATATGGCATAATTCTTTCGTAGACATTTATTTTCTATTGAGCTCTTGGGATCTGCTCCTCTTCCCCCCGCCCCCCCACTTTCCTCACCCTCACCCTCATGACCCCTTGATAGATTATAGATTATTATTTTCACATATCACACCAAACACAGTTTCCCATCCTTTAGTTTCTGTTGTTCTTTCACTTGGGTGGGGTGGGGGGGGGTGAGTGTGATTATGTGCCATTCACTGGGATACATACCCCTTTCCTTCACATGTCTGCCCCCATCTCCTACACTTTTGAAATCGCTATTCCAATTCCTGGGTTCTGTGTATCATGAGTTTTATCTCTTGCCAATCCCTATGTACATGCTCCTGTCTAGTCTAGAGTGGGAAGCAGACTGGGGTCATGATAGTGTGGGGTGAGGAGCTCTAAAATATATTGCGTCAGAAGTATACTGGGTGATCCACGAGCGCTCTACCGTACCCTGATTGACTCATCCCCTTCATGTGAACCCTCTGTGGGGGGAATGTTCCATTGTTTGGGGGTCTCTGCTCCAGACCCCTTCATTCTCACCAAATGATTTTTGTTTGCTGCTTGCTTGTTCTGAATTGTATGCTGCCCATTGCCCAGTTCTGATCATACCTCATGATTGAACTGGTTAGTGGACTTCTTCTATGTGGGCTTGTTGTTTCACTGTTGGATGGCTATTTGTTTAACTTCAAGCCTTTTAAGGTTCTACATGTTATATCTTTTAATAGCAGGGCACCATCTAATGTCTTCACCACATCCGCTTTTGCACCCATTTTGTCTTCAGAGACTGTGTGTGTATTTGTGTGTGTGTGTGTGTGTGCGTGCGTGCGTGGTGAGCATTCTGTTAGAACAAAGTATTCTTGTATTGAGGCAGGGTATGAACTAAGGTCTGCAGCCTCAGTGCATTACCTTATAAATATATGCACATCGACAAATACCTCTATTCTTATGGATTAATGTATTTACAAAAGTATACATCTCTACTAATAACTCTATCATAGCTTCACTTCCTAGAGCTTTCCTCTGTTTCCTTTTGCCTCGTCCTGACCCATCATCACTTTCTCCCTTCTCCCTCCTAGTACTTCTCAGCTAGATAGGTGTTACTCTAATACCCACAGGATATTTATACCTTCTTAGATATTGGTTTCAGTTCTCTAGTTGTTACCCTGCCCCTGGTGCATTCTGCTCACCACACCCTTCTTCCCTACTCCTTCTTCTCCCAAGACCCACCCAGAGCAGTGGCTCCATTGCTTTTTCCCCTGTCTGGCCTATACAAGTAGGCAAACGAGCCATGCCCAGTCCATCAGAACCATCAAGGAAGGAATCAGGACTAGCTTAATATCACTGGCCTAAAGAATACATAGACCCACCACAATATTGAAGGGTATAAATGCAGGTGAGCTGGAAACTGACAAATGGGATTTAATAAGAATAAACCTGTGCACCTTAAAAGACTTCACCAAGAAGATAACAAGGCAACCCATAGACTGGGAGATGATTTTTGTAATGATCCATCAGATAAAGGGTTATTACTAAAAGCTACAATACCCTCCTGGCCTGCAAAAAGAGGATAACAGCTCACTGAGGAAGAAGGCAAAAGAAGTGAAAAGAAAGTTCATTAGGTAGGAGACCCATGTGGTCATTAACACTTGAGAAAGTGTTCCTGCTCATTGAGCAAAAGAGAAATACAAATTAAAACAACCATGACATACCATCTAACACCCTTAAGGTTAGCCTAAATCAGAAAATCAGAGAGCAACAAATGTTGAAGGGGATATATTGAGATAAGAGTTCTCCTCTACTGCTGGTGGTCATGTAGATTTGTACAGGCACTGTGCAAAGTGTTCTGGTGATACTTAAAGAAAATAGGAATTGATCTACTTTATGAACTAGCTATCCCTCTACCTGGCAAATACTCAGAAGAGGTAAACAAACAAATATGACCAGTCATCTGAATCCTGATGTTTATTGTGGCACAATTCACAATCGTAAAGCATTAGAAACAACCTAAATTTCCATCGACAGACAAGTGGATAAGTAAACTCTGATACCTACACACAAGGGAGTACTATGCAGCACTGAAAAGCACGGATGACCACATGAGACACATTGTTTCATGGGAAGAATTGGAAGAAATTATGCTAAGTGGTGTCAACCAATTACAAAAGGACAAGTATGAGTCCCCTGAGGTAAGTTTATTCATCATCATGGGAATAGAAGATAAGACTTAATTCCTAATTATTTTTATGGATAGATGTTTTCTATTCTTTGGCAAGAAATAAATGCAAAGTATGCTTCAAAATCACAGAGATTTGAAAAACAGAACAGGGAATGGAAAGGAAACAATCCAGGATTTGGTGGGTTCACTTTGAATGAGAATCGCTCTGTGAGTTACAAAGAGGGAGGAGAGGATGATTGAGTACCATTTAAGGGGAGGCAGAAAAGCCAAGCAAAGGTTTCTAGAGATTTATTCTTTGTGATACTTAGGGAGAGGTGGGAGTGTATTGTAGCTCTTTAGCTGTAATATAGTTAGTAGTGGCTATCTCATTGTAATAAGGGGAAATGTAAGAGAAAGTGATTGATTTTAAGTAAAAAAAAAATAACATTTGATGTGTAGGGTGAAAGAAGTTAAGTATCTGACCACAGAAATTATATTAAAGAATCATCTACCAAGCACACCCTCTTCCATTTAAACAATTTTTTCTTTTTTTTAGAAAGCTGAATGAGCTCACAGTAAATGCTGTCAGCAGGGGATCACACACAGAAGAGACATAGCTATTGCTGAACCCAAACATATATATCTTGTATATTTTCTTTGACACCCCCCACTTTAACACTCTATTAAAGGAACCTATTTGCATTCTGTGATCAATCAGATATTTTCATGAACTTCTATGTTAAATCTGATTGCAAATATGACAGAAAGTTAAATTTTAATAAAGGTGCGCAGTCATTACAATGTCTCTCAGTATATTTGGCTGAATACTTTTCTAGAAGTTTGAAATATTTTTGATGCTTTCCAAAGAAAATTAGAAAATTAAAGGAAACACAAAAGACACACATGGCTTAGTAAATTCAGATAATCCCATTGGGGAAGAGTTTAAGTAATTGATTTTGAGTAACTCTGGCCCAAAAATAAAGTCTTTCTGCTTTCCCAAGTAACCTGAGGACTAAATGGGAATGCAGATGGTGTGATGGAAATTGTAAAAACCCCAAATACTCTATTATTCTATTTCACCTTGTTGACTTGAGCACAATAAATCTCCAGTTTTGGAATTCCACGAAGCATCTGTTTCTGGTGCATAAACAAGATCTAAAATATATATAGCATATGTTTAAACTGTATCAAGAAATATACCCTCAGTGAGCTCAAGTAAGTTCAAATACATCTACCTCAGAGGATGGTGGTTGCGTGTAAGCCATTTAGGAAAAGTCACATTCATGCCATACATCATTAGTGTCATCTTGAGTTCTCTTGTGCATTTCTGTTGAATTGTCTTCTTTAGTTTTCATAAGAGAATTAGGAGGAAAGGATGCAAAATCTCCATGCAGTTGATGGCAACATCCCTCAAATGAACCTGATAGCCACTGGAGGGGGGCAGGGGAGGCAGTCTGCTGTTGTGGAGAGGACAGCCTTGGAAATCTTTGAAAGAAGTTCTACTCAGACCTATTAGGTCACTATACGTCAGAAACCACTTGATGGCAATGGATTTGGTTCGGGTTTCCCCTAACAAGTAGTTTGGGGCTTCAGCCATTTTTATACCTCCTAATCGATGAGTCATAGTCTCCACTAGATGTGCCATTAAAAGTCGTAATCAAAACCATTCTGCTGGCAATGGGACTTTTCTAGGTTATTTACCTGTCTTAGTTTTATATGTCCAATTGCATGTAATTCTGACATGCCGCCTACTCCTCACATGTGTAGGGCTGCTTACTTATTCTGCATGATTGCTTAGCTATCTGCCTTGTCACCATTGCTACATTTTCCTTTCCAAAGAGAAACGTATTCCCTTTCCATCCCTCTTTTATGAAAACCTCTATTTCACTTATTTCAGAGGAAGTCCTTAAACTTATTTCAGAGGAAGTCTCCCTAAACTGTTGAATGTGCCTAGGGAAAACAACAGATATGGACTTGAGTGGAATCTTGCCTAATTTACAAAAGTTAATTGAAATATCATTTTTATCGCTCGTTCTTAAGTTCTTATTGAAATCTTTAATAGAATTGTTGTGGAACAGTGTCTTTGAGTTGGTCCTGATTCATAGTAATTCTATGTTCAGCAGAACAAAGCATTGCCCAGTCGCGGGGTACCCTCAGAACTGTTATGTTACAGTCTATCATTGCAACCACTGTGCCAATCTCTCTCATCAAGGGTCTCCTTTTTTCTTCTTTCTTTGGAACCCATCGCCTTTCTACTTTAATAAGCATTATGTCCTTTGCAAGGGAATGATGCCTTTGGATAACATATCCAAAATATGTGAAACAAAGTCTCCCCATCATTACTTTTAAGAAACATTCTGGCTGTACTTCTCCCAAGACAGATTTGTTTATTTCCCTGGTAGTCTTGGGTACTCCCAGAATTCTTCACCAGCACCACAATTGAAATAATGTATTGATTTTCCTTATTTAATGTCCAACTTTCATATTCATCTGAGATGACTGAAAACACCATGGCTAGCATTGGGTGCACTTTAGTGCCCTGGTGGCATAGGGGGCTTGGAGCTGGTAACCAAGAGATCGATAGTTTGATTCCACCAGCCTCTGTGCAGGTGAGAGATTAGGTTAGCAATGGGTATACTTTATAATACACCAAAAAAGAAATAGCGTTGCTTATATAATTTTACAAGGTTATGTAACAATTCCCTAAATGATTTTGATTAAGAATTTCAGTTATGTATTTATTCTTGATCTACCTAATGGACTATCTTTATTTGAGTGAATGTTAAATGAGAGTTTAGCACGTTTTCACCTTCTCTACTCACTGTCCATTCCTAAATGATGATTTGCTACCTTCCATTTCCAGAGAGAACTGACATTTCACCAGGCAGGGGCCCATTGACTTCACTTATGTTGCCTTCTGAAAAGAGTTTTTCTAATGCTGCTCTAATAAATTGCCACACACTTAGAGCCTTAAAACAGGGTATATTTAGTGTAGTACAGTTATACAGATCAGAAATCTGGATGGGCTTGACAAAGTTGTCTATTTAGGGTCTTGTATGGATAAAATCAAGGTGTTCACAAGATGAGTTTACATCAAGGAAAATCCACTTCTAAGCTCATGTAGACTGTTGGAAGAATACAGTTCCATATAGTTTTAGAGCTGAAGTTCCTGTTCCCTTACTGCGTCTCAGCCAGGGGTCTCAGGTTTTGGAAGATGCCCATAATTCTTGGAGATTGATTTTCATCCACCATATTTAATGCCAACAAGAGGAAATCAATTTGTTTTCACATTTTATTTATTTATTTTTGGCAGCACTGCCCTCTGGTGGTCATGGGAACTACCCAGCCTTGCTCCTGGAGAGCTGCTGCTGGATTTGATCTCCAAGTTCATGGTCCAAAGTCCCACACTCAACCACTGGGGTTCAACCTCTTTTCACACTTTAAATATCAGTGATCTCCCTACTGCTTCGTGTCTACTGACCTTTCTCCTATCACTTCCTGAATTCAGCCAGAGGAAGGTCTCTCTTTCTAAGAGATTATCTGATTGATTTCATTTACCTGCATAATCTAGACCATCACATTATTTATCTATACTTGAATTACATTGCCGAACTCTCTTTTTGCAATGGACCTTAACAGACAGATTGTAGTTGCAAGGAGTGGACATCATGGGAGTAGGAGGAGGGCATTATTTTGCCTACAATGGAAGAAACTGCTTTTCTCTTGCTATGAGGAGCATAGGTATTTAGAGATAAGAACCGGCAAAAATCAGAACCTTTTCTTCTGTCAAGACTCTGAATACTGAAACCCACCAGTTAGGCAAACTGCTGACTCAGAACACTAGAGCACTTCTTGTGACGTTTTGAGAGATAACAGTGCATCAACATGTAAATTTTTACAACCTCTCTAATTATGACAGTGCGATCTGTGAGCAGGGAGTCCTGGGGGCATGCAGTGGCTACGTATTCGATTGCAATCTGCACGCCCAGCAGGTTAAAATCACCATCAGCTCTCATGAAGAAAGACTGGACTTTCTCCTCCCATAAACAGCTACAGTCTCACTAACCCACAGGGGGACCCATTGAGTCAGCAATGGCTTCATGGCAGTGAGTCTGGTCTGGAATATGGGTTATCTCTTAGTAAAACCTCTTTGTAACATACTGTGCTGAAATCACATTTGACACTTAAACACAGATGGTAGGAATGAGGCAGTGAAGTAGGGACTAGGGCATTACTGGTGCATGGAAGTTCAGGTACAAAGGCCCCAGGGTAGTAAAGTGTGGTGTCAACCACCAACTGCCTCAAAGTAAGGCTTCCCTTTTTCCATCTCATCTCATATTTAGTCCACCACTATTCTTAAGCTATATATGCATTTGTAGGTCTAACTATTAAACTTAATTTTCCAGATTTTAGAAAGCATTTGAATCAATAGAAGTGTGTATGAAGCCTAAGTAAATAATTTATAGTCTTGGTTTAAGGAACTATTTTGGCTCGCAAAACTATATTTTTGTACATTTGGGAGATGCGAATTTGGTTATGGTCTGAGAATATTTGGACTAGATTGCATAAATTTAGTGACAGTTTTCATCAAGCATCAAAAGATTTGGCAGTGGTTTGGGCAAAGGATACAAAAACGTTGATGCCTCCTTGGGATCCCTCAAGGGAAAGTGCCTAAGATGGAGATCAGGGCCAACTTCTCAGGGTGTAAAGGGTCTGTTGGTTCTGTGGAGGAATCCAGAACAAGGACTGTCCAGGCTTTTATCTTGTCTGTCTACCAGTCCCTACTGGACATGACAGGGCTCACAATGATTTACAATAATATTTCTGCTCTGCAAACCTTCCACTCATGGACTGATACTTGGGTGTTAGGTCTTAGGATCAATACTGCTCAAATTCAGGTAGTTTTCATGTATCTCCCCCTGCATTCAAAAACAAGACTTTTGCATATTGATTCATTTGGGGTTTACCCTAGCATTAGGCCAACCACAAATATCACTAGGAACTAGAACTAGAGATTAAATAAAATTTACTCTACACAAAACATTCTTAACATCATGGACTTCAGTTGCTTTTAAAACTACACAATGGAACTATGAGTTCTCTTCTATTTCAATTACTATTGAAGAGATTGAGATTCAGTGACCAATATTGTGCTCAAAGTCACACACAGATGTGGCATTGGTATAATTTAGACATAGAGGATGTAAGTACTTTGATTTTGTCCTACATTCTTCCGTTTAAATAACATTTTCATCAACTGTAGACTTTAGATACACCCATGCAGTGTTACTTCCCTAATCAGTAGTGTCTTATCAATGCTGCTGCTACAACAGAGATATCAAAAGTGGGTGCATTTTAGGAAGAGAAGTTTATTGTTTCATAGTTCAGGAAGCTAGAAATCTGAATCCAGGTTATGGCTCTAATGGCGGGGCCTTTCTCATGCAGTCAGCTTCTAGTAGCCTCTAGTTGTGATCCTTAAAATGCCTGGGCTTGTAGATAGAACTATAGGGTTTGTGTGTGTGTGTGTGTGTGTGTGTGTACAAACTTCCTGCTCCAGATGTCTTTCACTTCCATCAAAATCCTCCTCTTTCTCTCAAGTCTCTGTGTGTATATATGAAATGATTAGGTTTAGAACACATCCTACACTGTTTTGAACTCATTAGTATAAAAAAGAAAGACCCCATTTCCAAAGAGAATCATATCCATAAGTAGAGATGCAGACATTTCAGTACACATGTATGTGTTGGGGGCACAATTAAATGTATATCAGAACAACTCTAGCAAATCTCTACCTCTATAATGAGTTATAAGAGGTGGGTCTTTGAGGCACACCTGGGCTGTGGTGCTGTGCTATGTTCTCTCATGAAATTTAGGATACGGGTTGGAGTTGAATATTTTCCTGGAAACTTGCAGAATACCAGGGGTTAAATCACTTCCTAGTATGTTCTACACACACCCATGCAGGACAGTGAGCACCCCCTCCTTTTTAGAAGCACTCCTCAAGAGAGAGATTCCACAGCCTGGAGATTAAGAGGAGCCTAAATGCAGGCATGTCGTCAAACCAGAGTGATAAGCATCCTAGTTTTGATGGAACACTTAAAAATCATTTAAAATTTTCCATCCCTAATGCAGTTAAAGGATATGAGGGTGGGAGGTGATCTTAAGGGTTAGACAAATAGCTTAGTTCCAACAACTCCTCTTAACCTAAAATAGCAAGGGCTCCACTTCATTGTGGAGGTGGGTTCAGTGGCCATACCAAATTTACTACCGAAGGGTCTTCCTCTGCTCTTAAACGAGGAGGTTGTTTGTTCGCTTGCGTGGCCACACAAACTGACTTATTTCTGTCAGTCAATTCAGACATTCTATGCTTCCCTGTGAAGTTCTGTGGGTGCAGTTGGTTCTAACGTATAGCTCACACCCTGGCTGCTTCCCTGGGAGCGATCTCCAGGTTGTCTTTCTGCTTCTATGGGGGCCATGATAAGACGTGCGGCTGACACACTCCAGCTCATTTCTAAAGATGAGAGCTCATCGGACGGGGAACACTTCTTAATGTTCTCCAGAGCAAGGATTTTCTCAGACAGTTGAGCTGATTATATATTTTGCTAAAACGTGGTTTGGTTCTGTTGAGACTGTTAAGAGTGATAGCTCATGATGGCTGAGAGGTAAAGGCAGCTGTTGTTAAGTGTCAGTGATGACCTAAACATAAGGTAAAGATGTGCTGCCGGGGGTGTTCCAGAGGGCTTTCCATGGCTGATTTTCTGAAGACGAACCCAACTTTCTTTTAATCTATCTGAGTCCTGCCAACCCTCTCTGACAAAATAGCCATAACTGAAGGTGAGGCACTGTGGCCAGGGAGGCAGCCAAGAGATGTCCCACGTGGAAAGCAAGACCACGGAAGTGCTTCATTCAAGGGCGTTGATGATCTGTAATGAGAGCTGCAAGAGAGGCGGAGCATGGGTACGCCTGCTGCTTTGGGCATTCACCAAGCGCTACACAATCAGAGGAACTGCTTCACAGGAGGCGTGGCTGTGGTTAAAGCCACATGAACAGTGCTTGGTATCTCCTGCCACAATGTCCAGTGACAGAGACACTTTTATAGGAATGCATATTGCGGGGCCCCCTCATCTCCTGCCACTGAACTAACTCACGTGGAGCCTACAAAGCAGTGGTTCTCAATCTGCCTCAAACTACGACCCTTTCCTCTAGCTCCTCATATTGTGGTGACCCACAACCATAAAACTGTCTTCGCTGTTACTTCATCACTGTCATTTTGCTACTGTTATGAATCGGGGGATGCCTGTGAAAGGGTAATTCGGGCCTCAAAAGAGTCGTGGGCCACTGGTTGAGAACCACTGCTATAGAGGGTTTCTGAGGGTGAACATCTTGATCAGAGCAAAACATTATCTTTCTCTGACAGAGAACCGTCAGTCCAAAGCTCGTACTCCGGGCTTCTCTTATGAGGAAGAGATGAGAAATGCTATTTAGCTGCTCCAGAGAGGGATAGTGACAATTCTGAATGGCTCTTGCATCAGCTGGTGAAGAGTTCCTGTTCTGGGCCCTCCAGGGTCCTGCCTGGGACTCTCTCACAGCTGAGCCCTGGACAGCTTTGGAGGGAACTGGGAAGCGTGGCAGCTTTTTTGACTAGGGTGTGGGCAGGTGTTTGGGAGGCAGAGTTGAAACCTAAATATTCAAAAGCAAAGGAAAAGGCTTGCAGTGGGCCTTGCTGTGTGGAGACAACAGAATGCCTTTTCCTAAGGCCCAGGGGCCACTCCCCAAAGAAACAATGGGTGTGCACATGCTGTATTAAAAACAGAACGGAATTCTACTTCAAGGGAGGAAGGGAATGCCAAGTGCTTTAAGTCTGTGCCACTCCTCATCACTCTGGAGGGGCTGTGGAATTCAGAGGCTTTATATTTTACTCGTAGTGAGACTGTAGGTGGATAGAGCAGCTTTCAAAGAAAATTCCATTATGAAATTCAACCAGGTGGCTTATTATCAGGCCAACAACTCACATCTGGTCACCTGAAGTCACATGCCTGGCTCAAATGTCAGGATGACTGTAGGGTGGGATTGTTTTGAGTGGAAAGGGTAGGTGCTTTAGAATCCGGCTGATTTCCCTTTCAATGTTGCTTCTTGTCTTCACCCTCTTTGTACATACAAGCCAATTAGAAACCTCCTCGGAGAATCAGTTTTATCTTTTATAAAATGAGAATGATACCTACCTCAAAGGGTTCCTTGAAGGATGCAAGATGTTTTGTTGTTTTTTGTTCCTTGCTTTTCAAAATATGAGTCCAGCGCATTCCACTGTGCAGCCTGTCTACCATGCTCAGAAGTCACAGTGCAAAAACACTATAAAAGTAACTTGCCTGTCACCCTCAAGCCTGTCAAGTAAAGCCTGGGCCCTTTTAGAACAACTTCACTTAAGTCAAATCACTCCATTACTCCCACTTAGCTCTTGGCATTTATGTGTTCAGTTCTACAGTACTGTAATTTATTGTTCTATTTGATTTTCTGTCCTTTAAGTGCTTCTGTACAAATAACCAATAGCTGATTGTCCTTGAATTGATTCCAACCCACGGCCATCCCACATGTGACAGAGGAGATCTGTGCTCAATAATGTTCTAAATTACGGAAAATTTCATTTTTCAGTAGTAAGTCTTCAAGTTTTTCTTCTGAGGTTCCTCTAGGTAGAATCAAGTAGCCTTTTCTTTTGTTAGTAACTAAGCACTTAACTTTTTGCACCACACGCATGCAGCCCTAGGACACCCTGTATGTGACCAAGTGATGGCTTCGTGGAACTGTAGAAGTGCCTTCAGACATTAAGGTAACAGTGCTTTGAATAATCTGTACACAGAGAAAGGGGTATTACAGGCAATGAAGAGAATGCAGATACAGAGGGACTCGGCAGAGGGATAAAGAAGAGCAACATCCTCGCCCAAGGTGGGCTTAGCTGTAAAGCAATGAATACAAAGGGAGAGACAACCTGTGAGAACATCCCAGTCAAATCCTGTTCATGACAGATCTCCTTAAACCATCTGTGCCTTCCTATTACACATATGTTCAAGGAGAATAACAAGAGCCACCACCTCCCTGGATTGTTGGGAGGATTAAATGAGGTATTAGCAGCCAGAGTCTGACAAAGGGCTGGCCACATAGTGCAACCCAGGCTGTGCCAAAGGGTTCCTCTGGCCAAACTCTCTTCCCATCAAGAAGCAAATCCAATGTCAGAAATGAAAGGGGATCCAAGTTGAGGTTAAGTGGTGTTCTTTTCTAAAACTAGTAAGCAGACAAACACATACACTCACAGAGGTGTGACTTGGTAGAAAAGCTCGGAGAATCTGAGGGAAAGCTTATCCAAGGACAACAAATCCAGTGTTGGCTTGGATACACAAAAAAGTGTGTGCACACGCACACACACACACAGAATTGTGTATTTTAGAAAGTTCCTAAGGTTAAAGTGTCAATACTGTGGTGAGGTTTTTTGTTTGCGCCCCCCCCCCCTTGGCTAGAGGGAGATGTGGCAACAATGGAGATATATTCAAGGTATGGTTTTGGAAACAGTTATAAATACACTTGGATTTTTAAAATTAGAAGCAGCAAACTTGTCTGGTCAACAAAGAAACACTATGGTAAAATTTAAATGTGTACCTATAGCAGCTAGTTTTTCAGTAACAATACTTAATGAATTCAGGCTCAATGTTGACCTGCTCTGCAGACATAAATTCTTTCTCCATAAATAGCAATATTATTATGTTAGCAATATTTATAAAAGACAAGAAAAACTGAAACATAATCAAGAATGTGTCCTAACCTCCCTCCCCACCCTCACTGCTATATAGCACGTATAGCTACAATTAAAACATAACACAAATCCAGAGAGTTTTGCAAATAAGATAAAAGCTGACATTCACTGATTTTTCAATGGCACTAACTGGACTAGATCTGCTTTAGCAACAGGCTTCTTTTGACAATCCCTGGGGACTATGCTTACTGGAAGGAAAAACCAATACATGAAAAGTCAATAAAAAGCTAAGTGTATAAAGGACAGTGGTCTGACACAACTCATATGAGGCTTTTTCCAAAGGCCCCTGGTTTTCTTTATACATGGCATGGCAGAGTGGGCCGTGATTTGAGACTGAAAGCTAAAATATCAAGGAATAAAAATTAGCAAATAAATGCCTGACTCTAGACCTGAAATATTTTCTACTATAGATAGTTCTATGCCTGATAATTACATATTATGCAAGACATTTTACTGCCCAGAATACAAGAAATTGTTTTTTTTATAAGAAATTGTTTTTATTGACATTTGGACATTGGTGTGTATGTGATGCCAGCTTCCTAGGTTTTAAAAATTGTATTTTTTTTAAAAGCGTCATCATTATACCTCTTGCTACTACTCCATACCTGGTTGAACAACAAATATTCTTTCATTTGGGGATGTTTTGATACTTTTTTTGGCATCAGTTGACATGGAAAAAATCCTAAGTGGTATAACATAACCAACCCAAGTTTTTGATGCAATTACGACAGATAATAAAAAACAACCCTCAGGCCCACCAAAGTTAATTCATTTGATCAAACAAAACTAGCTTGTGGGATGGGACCATAGGGGTTAAAATTGGCCTTTATTATATACTTGCTTATGAAGAAACACAGCGAAAGCGAGAGACTTAAAGAAGAAATTTGAAATACTTATGTCAAGTTATTAGCTTGGGCAATTGTGATGAGCACGATAAGTTTGTGAGTTTATAACCACTCTGGAGATTCCTGTTGACTCATGTGAATGTGAGAATCCAGCAAGTCCAAAATCTGTGGATCATGTGACAAAATAGGGGGAGAATGAAGAGATAAATGCAAGTTCTGACAAAATATCTATTTATTCACTAAAGGTAAAACACACCCTAGGGAAACTCCCCCTTCAACTGATGACTTGATTATATTATAGTAGACTATATTATAGAAGGGAATTAAATTATGCAAAGTAATGTACTTTCTGCACCAGATCATTGATTTAATCACACTTAACTGCTCTGTAATTTCAGTGTATTCCATCTGGAGAAACCCCCATCAACAATCTTCATTTGTGCAGCTAGGAAGTCATTGGTCTTGCAGGCTTCTATTATGTAATATTTTGCTTCATTTCTATTGTCAAAGTCATATTTTCCATGGTTTCCATGGTTTCCAAATTTTGCATTGCAATCACCAATAATTATCAATGTTTCATAATTGCATATGTGATAAATTTCAGACTGAAGTCGTTGGTAGAATTTGCCAATTTCTTCATCAGTAGTTTCAGTGTTTGGTAAATAAATTTGAGTGACAGTTGCATTGACAGGATTTCCTTGTATGCATACATATTTATCCTATCACAGATGGCACACAAGATAGACCTTGAGATGTCCTTTTTGACCATGCATATGATGCTTTTCCTCCTGAATTTGTTATGTAAGTAACCTAGTAAATGATGTGATTAACTGCATAGTAAGACATATGATTAATACCAGTCCATTTCAGCATACTAATGCTTAGTATATCAATCTCTATGCATTCCATGTGTGTGAAGAGACAATCGGGAGCTCAGATCATAAATTTTTCATATGTAAGTTCAAGTTGAAGTTGAAGAAAACTAAAGCAAGTCCATGTGAGCTGAAATACAACTGTAAGTATGTCCCACCTGCATTTCTAGATCTTCTCAAGAACAGATTTCACTCATTGGATACTGATGACAAAAGATCTGATGAACTGTGAGATGACATAAAAAACATCATATATGAAGAGAGTAAAAGGTCACTAAAAAGACAGGAAAGAAACAGATGATCAAAGGTTTATTTAAAAAGACAGGAAAGACACTATCAAGTATCTGGCAGAAGGGACCCTGAAATTTTCTCTTGATCATATAATAGCTAAAATAAATAGAAGAAATGAGGAAGTAAAAGAGGAGCACAGAAAATGTCAATGGGCAGTTCAGGAAGACAAAGTAAATATTGTAAATAAATTCACAGACTTATAAGTTGAAATAGGAAGGGCACATTTAGTATATAGCAAGCTAAAAAATTAAGAGAAAATATTCAAAGCTCAAGTTCCAATATTAGAACAATTTATGGGCACAAATATTGAAGATGCAGGAAGTAACAAGAGAAGACAGAAAGAATCCACAGAGACACTGTAAACCCACCTCACCCCCATCTCCCACAAAAAATATCATAGACATTCAATTATTTTAAGAAGCAACATATGAGAAAGAACCAATGGTACTGAAGGAAGAAGTCTAAGCTATAATAAAAGTATTATCAGTTGAAACAAAGCCTCCAGGAACTGATGGAAAACCAATAGAAATATTTCAACTAGCTAATGAAACACTGGAAACACTCATCTATGATAATGCATTTGGAAGACATTTACCTGCCTAACTGACTGGAAGAGATCCATATTTGTACCCATTTCAAAAAAAAGGTGACCATATAGAGTGAGAAAACTTACAAAAATATCATTGATATCACATGGAAGTAAAAGTTTACTGAAAATTACTCAACAGTATATTGATTTAATTGCATGATATGGTATGGGGCTGTGAGGAACTTAAGCTGGAAGAAGGATTATCAATGATGACTTCAGCTGGGTGATGACTCAAAACAGAATACAAAAAAATATTTTCTCATCTCAATGCAAAGGTCTTTGATTACAGATCACAACAAATTATGGACAAGTTTGAAAAGATGGGAATCCCAGAACACTTCATTGTGCTCATGCTGAATTTATATATTAAAGAGCCTTGTTTGAACAGACCAATGGGAAACTGCATACTTTAAAATAAAGAAAAGTATCCCCAAGGCCTGTGTCTTTTAAACATCTTTATTCAATCTGTCTGCATGGTGAGCAAATAGAGAAACTAGACTATGTGAAGAACTCATCATCATGAGTGGAAGAAAGGTTATTAACAAGCTGCTAACAACATGTAGATGATACAACTTTGCTTGATGAATGTGAGGAGGACTAGACATATTTGCTTTTAAAGATCAAGGACTGCAATATTTAATATGGATTACGGGTCAGAATTTTAAAAATCAACATTTTCACAACTGGACAAATAGGAAATATCATGATAAATGAAGAAAAGTTTGAAGTTGTCAAGATTTTCACCTTGCTTGGTTCTGTAATCTGTGCTCATGGAAGTAGTCAAGAGATCAAAGGACACATTATAGTGGGAAATCTGCACAAAGTCTTGAGTCATCACTTAGATACTAAGACCTGAGTTTATCAATTTACGTGTCATAAAATATGTTCTATTTTATTTATCAATAAAATGGAAATAATTTACGTGTTTATTTTTGAGTTAGGATGCTTTCTAAAAATGTCCAAATGATAGTTATTATAAGGTATGATATTGTCTTAGAGAAGGTACAGCCAGAATTGTGCTTAGAGGCAAGAATGGCAAGACATTATCTCATGTACTTCAGATATGTTTTCAGGTGAGACCAGACCCTGTAGGATAGTACGTGTATTACAGTAGAGGACAGCAAGAGAGATGAAAGCCCTGGAAAAAATGGACTAACATAGGGTCTGCAACAATGGACTTAAACATAAGAACAATTGTGAAGATCTCACAGGATCATGTAATGTTTCATTCTGTGTCTCATTCATGCTATGATTTTGAATCAACTAGCTAGTACCTAAGAAAAAACATATCACTGTGTACACACATCCCTATGGTGCCCACTAAGGACATGTGGGAGCATGAGCAAGAGTGGTGAAGAAAGCTGATGGTGCCCAGCTATCAAGAGATATAGCATCTGGGGTCTTAAAAGCTTGAACGTAAACAAGCAGGCATCTAGCACAGGAGCAACAAAACTCACCATAAAAGAAGCTGACTTGCCTGTGCGATCATGAGGTGCTGAAACAATCAGGTATCAGACATCAAAGAACAAAAATCAAAATCAATGGACCAATTGACTCCCAATATCACTGAAGACAAATGGATACAGAGGCAAACAGAGTAGAAGAAATGATGGTGCCCAGCTACCAAATGATTGAATGTCTAGAGTCTCACACTTGAAGATAATCAAGTTGCCATTCAGGGCAGAAACAGCAAAGCCCACAGGGAAGAAGCACACCAGCATGTGTGATCAAGAGGGGGCGAAGGGAGCAGATATCGAGCATCAAAGAACAAGAATCACATCATTACGAATGAAGGGGAGAGCAGGGTGGGGACTTAAGGCCCACTGGTGGGTAATTGGTCACCCCTTTACAGGGGAGCCATGGGGAGAAGACAGACAAGTCAAGGGGCAGCCAGGTTGTGATGATGCATACAAGTTTCCTCTAGTTCCTGAAGCCTTCCTCACCCCGCCCCCACCCCCAAGCAGCAGGGTCCCAACTCTACTTTACAAATCCAGATGGACTGGAGAAGGTACACTGGTGGAGAGGGGAGCTGGAGCTATGGGGAAACCAGAATGGGTGAGCCCCTTCGGGCCAGTGGTTAGATTGGAGCTGCTGGAAGGGTGGAGGGAAGGTGGGGTGGAGAGACGGAACCAACTGCAAAGATACACACATAAGTTCCCATTTGAAGGATGGGCATCAGGGGAGTGGGTTGGGGGAGAGGTCAGGCGGTGTAATATATGAAAGAACAATAATAATTTATAAAATATTAAAGGTTGGTGGGAAGGAGAGAGCAGGGGAAGAGGGGAAGGGATGGAAAAGCCGACACTAGGGGCTCAAGGGAAAAGGTGAATGATTGGAGAACGATAATAGCAGCGAACACGTGAAGGTGCCTGGCACAGTATGTTTATGTATATATTGTGAAAAATGATGTATGAGCCCCCAATAAAATTATTTAATAAAAAAGCAAAAAAAAATATTATTTTGAAAAATTAATTTTTTTCCAAATCTGACATTGACTTAACAAAGTGATGGATGTTTTATAGTTGTTCCTTTAAGTAGAGGCATTTATAATGTATAAACAATACAATAGCTTTCTGGGTTTCATGGATTACTAGAGCTTGGAACTTAACATTTAAACCTACAAATACACAAGTGGTACAAAACCATGGATATCAGCATTTAAAAATTCTCAGTGGTGCCAAGTGGATTGAAGTAAATCATTTGATGGTGGTTTCATGGGGGTGTTTTTTTTTTCTTATTCTCAATCGTGGTCTGTGTCATTTGACTATGATTTGCACATATAGAAGTTTCTAAATAACAGGAAAAATCAAATTGGGACATAAGGAACTTCTCTTGATGTATAACCCTGAAAAACTAGTTTGCTTTTCATTCAAAGAAAGAGAATCAGCACAATTATGCAGTCTCCTGCATTGTTCTTTCCTCAAGCCAAGTGTCTTGGGATAGCATCTTATTTTTGAGCTCTTTTAGAAAGACTCCATTCTGGAAATGAAATAATATCAATGTAAATATACTAAGGTGTATTCTGTTTCTCTCCTCTCCATTTCAATTACTCCTTCTCTAACATGCACACACCCTCCTTCACACACATACCAAACTCTGTGGCTAGCACATGTGGGTCTCACAGGAAGTCAAGAACATCTTTATGATAGTGTCATCACTGCTGTTGTGCTTGTCAACATTGTCATCATCAATGTCATCACTTTCATCCTCTACATTTATCATCATTATCCTTAGCATTAACATAGTCATCCTTTGTAGATTATAAAGCGCTTTCCCATCAACTACTCACAACAAACTTCCACAGTGCTTTGAACAACTGTTATCCCTGTTTCCTTGCAAAGAGTAAAGAGATTTTGGTTAAACGACATTAGTGCAGTTCTGGCTCGGCTCAATTCAGTTCAACATGCACAGTTTAAACACCACTTTGCAACAGGAGTGTTCCTCAGAGTTGTGTCTTCTCTTAACTGAAAAGCATCTCATATCCACAGAGTTCATGAAGTGCTTTTCTTTGTCCTTCACTATACTAATAGTGTTTGAGATAACCCAGGAGTTTTCAGCTTGTACCCCAGAATGTCCAAGGGTTCACAAGTATAAAGAAGACCTTCAACCTATTTTCAATATTTTAAAATTTAACCAGTTGCAACAAAGGTATGCATACTGCTCAGGTTAACTACTTGACACACGAAAGCAAAATTTTCTGAAGCACCTACCTTCAGGGAGACTGTTTGAATAAAACAAAGATGGGGAGCATTGCACCTATTGCATGACATAAGTATTCAGAGCTCCTTATAGCATGTCGGGCACATCTTTGGCCACTTGTCTAACAGCTCATGCAGTGTAGAGTGATAAAAGTTCCCACGGCAGCAATTCTCAAACTGCCAAGATGAGAATATTATAACTTAGCCTGCTGTCCACACTCTTTCCAATTTTGTTTCCAATTTCAACACGAATGTGTTTTCAGCTCAGAATACTTACTCCATAGAGTCTGCCAGGGATTTCTGCTTGTGGAATCATCTATCCTCCATATCCTCCTTGAGTGAGTAATGCTTCATTTGCAGGAATGGATAGAATAATAGACGGGGGAGGTGGGAGCTTATGCTTTGTCTGTCTTCAAATATCAATGACAAGGCAAGTGCAGTGGCTCCTCTGGATAAAGGCTCCTATCTTACTCCAAATCAGTGCTTCTCAACCTTCCTAATGCTACAACCCTTTAATTCAGTTTCTCATGTTGTGGTGACCCCCAACCATAAAATTGTTTTCATTGCTACTTCATAACAGTAGTTTTGCTACTGGTATGAATCATAATGTAAATATCTGAAATGCAGGATAAATGTTCATTGCTACAAATTGAACATAATTAAGCACAGTAATTAATCTCAAAAATAATATGTCATTATATATTGTGAAGTATTTATTTCTATTAATAAATAAATGAAATTTTGTCTTGAAAAATGCTGTAACATGGGTAATAGTCTTCACGTCAGGTGTATGTAGACTTATCTGTGTATGGGCAGACCCACCTGGAGATGGATAGAGGAGTGATGTTTGGCTACCCAAGACCATTGGAAATATGTGTTTTCTGAGGGCCTTAGGCTACCCCTGTAAAAGGGTCACACAATTCCCCCTACCCCGCCAAAGTTGTCACTACCCACAGATTGAGAGCCGCTGCTCTAAACCCTTTGCGATCGCAGCTGCCTACTGATTGACTTTTAATCCTTCTATCCATAATTACAACAGAGTAGAATTGCATTTTGGTCATTGTGTCAGTCCAACTCAGTGAGAGCTTCTCTCATTTTTGCGGAGGTCCCAGCCCACTCCACAATGGGGGCCCCAGTCATGGGGAAGAAACTCCTGTGCAGATCACACACAATGGCTCAGCACTTAGTCACAGGTGAAGAGCCAGCTTTGGGGATATAGGAGTCATTCAGTGGTCAGTGCCATAGAACAAATTCATTCACAATTAATTAAGTTCCCTGTATCTTTCCATCAGTAGTTAAAATCACTCCCATTAATAAAACAAAGCTAAGCAAAAATACCCACTAAGCATTAACATTTACTAAGAGAGGGCAACATCGTGCCAGCATCCGGGTACATGTGAAAATTAATGTAAAGACAATGATAGCAAAACTGGCTGACAAGGAACTCCAGGTACATGTTTCCAGGAAGTGCCTCAGAGACCATGACTTACCACACACTGCTGATGTTGGCTATTTACTTATTTATTTACATCTGTGACTCTAACACTTACTGCAAATGGTCTGAAAAATAACTGCCTGGGGGCTGGGGGCTGCTTGTGCCCCTAAACGAATGGTGGGATCAAGCCTGTTCACACTTGTTTGGCAGAACCAATATCTACATTATTGTTGAGTCTGGTAAACCAGTCCGGTGGGCAGCTAAACAGCTGTCCAATGTGGAAATGTCAAATTGTCATTCCTTATTCTTTTAACATTTATCTGCACAATAGTATAGTCTAAGGACTAGTCCAAAGGTATAAAATATTAGCTGGAACTATGTTTGCAATGTTCATTTATTTCAAAAACTTCTTGTACTCTTATGCTTTTGATGAAATGCATTTTCTTCCTTTGAGCTTGTTTGCTTTGTAAACAAACATGGAACTTAAAATGAAAAGGTGCAGAACAGTTAGAGAGTGATATGCTGGCATTCATTTCAGCTTTGTGAGGCCCCAAACCGCCATGAGATATCATGAATGAAATATGGAATTCCTGAATTTATTCGAAGGGCTAAAATATTGTAAGAACAATTGCTGTAAGTTTAGCAGAAGGTGAAGGGTACTTTTCAGAGATGAACACAATGTATTCAGGGAAGAGACATTACCAATTTCTACTGTATCAATCGACTATTTTCTAATTGGTCTACATCTAAATTAATTGGGTCTTATCCCTACAGAGCAAAGATGACCAAGGATAAATCACACAGTCAATGATGCTTGGATAACAGTAAAGAATATTGGCAGTGAGAATGTAATCAAGACACAATATAGAAGTACTTTAAGTTATAATTTTTGTCAGATATTATCTAATTTTTTCTGTTAAAATCATTTTATTGGGGGCTCATACAACTCTTATCACAATCCATAATCCATCCATTGTGTCAAGCATATTTGAATATTTGCTTACACCATCATTCCCCAAGTATTTTATTTCCACTTGAGCCCTTGGTATCAGCTCCTCATTTTTCTTCTCTCCTTCCTCAAAACTCCATCCCTCATGAAATTTGATAATTTATAAATTATTATTATTTTGTAATATCTTACACTGTCCAACATCTCCCTTCATCCACTTTTGACTGAGGGAGGAGGTTGTATGTACATCCTTGTCATTGGTTCCCCTTCCTCCCCCACCCTCTCTCACCTGCCTCATACAGCCACTCTCAGCACTAGTCCTGAAGGGATCATTTGTCCTGGAGTCCCGGTGTTTCCAGTTCCTAGTTGTACCTACTAGGAGAAGTAGGAGGCAAAGAGCACTTAGAAAGGTCTAATTTTTCATTAATATTTTAAAATTCTTCCTTATAACCTAATCAGTTAGTGAGTACCTATTTTTTGTTCTTACTTAAGCACTGTATGAAATAATATGCTACCATTCAGTCTTTATATTTAAAGTCCTGATTAGGGCAGCGAACATGTTGCTAAATCATTTGTAGCCCACGACGGCCCTGGGTGATTGAGCATTCTGAAAATATTGCCCGCCCCATGCTGTGATATGTCGTAGACTTTAAATAGTAAAAGTGATCAGTAGTTGAACGAAAGCAGAGTTCCCAAACTAGGCACTCCCACCGCCTGGAATGCAGGCATTATCCAGGTGTGCTGGGAAAGTTGATACTTTCTCTTTAGCCTGGATGATGAGTTACAACACGCGCATTTGCAATGACCAGGATGTGCTGAGTAAATTTTTTTTTTTTCTGAAAATGGAGTGGTAGGCCAAGCAAGTGTGGCAATCTATGTAGTAAAAAATGAACAATCATCTAGAGCCCCGGGGGATGTCTGTGGAACTATCTCACATGAGGACCGGAAACAAAAGATGATCTCAATTATGTAGAGGACAATTTTGCTCCCGGGCTTTAAAAATATTGGAATTTTTTTAACTTTCATAAAACACAGAATAAACTCTTACAAGGGAAATAAGATCAATAATTTCAATTATTCTTACTTCCAGGTTGTTATTGCCGATTGATATTTTCTAAATGGCAAAACTAGATAATAGATCATTGTGCGTAAGGCTTAATAGTGACATAAACATTAAAGAAGGAGAAATGTATTGAAAAATAGTCATTCATCTCATAACTGCTGGGGGGTGTCTCATCGATGGAGTTCTTCCCCTTGCCTCGTTAAGAATAATGAAGCAGGGAGCCATGGAAGCAAAAGTATTTCCTAGACAACTAAGGGGAAAAGGGGGGCAGTGGCTAAATAATGGAGGCCACTGTCTTGCCAAATAAGAGAAGAGGAGAGGTTTCTTAAGAGAATTTAAGCAGCAAGGACTTTATATTTACTGATGGGCAGAAGTAGAGACTTCTAGGAATTGGGCTTACTAGTGTAGAGTAATGGTAATTGGGTGCACACAGAGTAACTGTTAAAAATGGTGTCTAGGAAAAGACTTCTGGGTAGGTGGCCTTACTTACCACAAGAAAGTGTGCATGCACTGGGCAGAGGATTCACACCTGAGGAATTAGGTCCTGCTTCTATGACTAGATTAGGCAGGTCTAATGGATGAATTCTGCAATGTGAAGACATGGAACTGAAACACATCCTTCTTACATTTGAGAGAACCACATCATTCTTGCAGGGGGAGGGAAAAAGAAAATGGCAGAGGTTATTGTGATATATAACAAAATAAAACATTAACTGAGTGTGGGATATGATTGAGATTGTGATTTGCCCATCCATATTGGATTGGGGAAATCCCTCCAAGTCATCTGAACTTAAAAAACCATGGAGGGTGGAAGAATCCAGCTGCATTTCTAGTCTGCCTTACAATCAGTACCCACATCAAGACCTAGAAGATTTTCTTTCTCACAGAACTTCTAAAAACTAGGATCGATGGTAAGGGAAATATCAATACACAAAAAAACACCAGAGATTCAGTAGCTTTGTTGCTCTGCACATCAGAGCATCGCCATTCGCAGCATAGTCAGTCCCTAGAGGATCATGGCCCCAGTTTTGGTATTATTTTTGGAGATGACTTGGATTTCTGTAGTTTTGGCTTTCTTGCCGATCAGTCATGCTTTGCAGAAAAGTCTGCCAAGCTAAACTTTTCTCTGGGTGAGAAAACACGTGTTTACCCACGTGCAAACCTGAGCTTCAGTGTCTTGCTGTAATTGTATGTCTAAAACCTCTTCCTCAAATATTACTCTTTGCCTTTATGGAAAAATAGCATCTTTAGCAAAAAGGACTAGTGGGCAAAGGTTTTCCTCACGCCAACAGATGGGTAGCATTTAAAAATGGAAGTGGCTTGTGTAACCTACTTCTCTTTGGTTTTAAAATAACATAGCTCATAGATTTGCATTTGTTTTTAATTCCTGGCCTTGTGACCCCAGCTCCTGTTTTACTTGATAACTTCCATCTTGCCTTCCACAAGCAGCGATTCAATGTTGGTCTCTTTCTAATATGTTTCATCAACCCAGGTTCGAGGTAAGTTACCAGTTCTCTAGGCTGGGAATTGGGTATTTCAATAAAAAATGGCCTGTCAGTAATTCTTTACCACTTGAATTTCTTAGTTTAAGTTGTTATTGTAGCTGCCAGATATAAATTACACAGTCCTACTCTGACACGTCTGGGGTTTCTTTGAGTCAGAATAACTGATAACAATTTTTTTCTGGTTGTTGTCCTTAATGTTAATTATTACCTACAATTAGGTAATGTGAAGATGTAGCACTTCATAGAGTCCCTGATGGTTTTCATAAAAGCAGTGCTGTTGTTGTTGTTTAAATATCCCCACCACGTTTGCATAATCAGGAGCCCTGGTGAGGCAGTGGGCATGCATTAAGCTGCAATCTGCATGATCAGTGGTTTGAATGTGCCAGCAAGTCTGCAGAAGAAAGCCTGCCTCTCTCTTCCAGTAAACAGTTGTAGGCTTTGAAACTCACAGGGACTCACTATGAGGCAGCACTGGCTTAATGGCAGTGAGTTCCTTTGTTTGCTTGAGTCCATAACCACCTCTGAGTAAACAAAAAGTAAACTTTGAGCATGCCTACATAGATATATATGCATCTACAGTCTATCATTCTAGGACACTAATGTATAGAAAGATCACTTCAGAAGCAAAGTGAGGGAGAGCTGCATGGAAAATAAGCTATTAGTCAGAAATAAAGAGATTTGAATTAGAAAACTGGCCAGTAACCAAGAAGAGGTCTTGTTATACCATTTGTGCTAACAAAATAAATAAATAAAGAAAGAATACCACCTTAGAAAGATTTCATACATCCTGACAAAATGTTGTTAGAAAAATCAATATATACCATATATATTGCATACACTTCAAATAACCAAGTGTTTTTTTTATGTTTTCCTCATATAAGGGTTTTGTAATATAATTTTGTCTTCATTGCAAAAGGATAGGAGTTTAGGGTAGCAGTATAAGAAATGCAGAAATAAAGAAGGAAAAAAAGTGGATTTTTTTCCTAGCAGTCCCATCCTTGGAGAATTCATATACACAAACACAAAAACCTGTCCATACCTCATTTATCATATCTGCTACCTTTTTTACTATCTTTGAGAAAATAATGTTTTTGGTGTTTTTTTAACTGCTTTTTATCTTATCCTGAAGTTTTCTCACTTATTGAGCCATCTAAGGCACTTTTTTCCTGGTCAGTAAATACATTTGAATGATTAAGCATGCAGAGTGACAGTCTCCCAAATCCACAAAGGCAATGCTCCCGGGTCCCATAGAGTCTCCATGAGTTAGAGTCACCTCAATGGCAGTGAGATTGTTTATCTACTACCCTAATGGACAGGATTAGGGTGAGGTTAAGGTCTTACTTTATTAGAGTGTGAATCAGAGCTCTTTGGGAAGAGCCGTAGACTCTGATCGAGAACGTGACTTAAGACACAATTTTTTGTTTCCTTTGGGGATATGGTCAACTGAAAGACAAACCACACCTCCATCAACGCCACTCACTGGTGGGTAAGAGTCATCTGGGCCATAGGGATCAATCAGAGAACCAATGGAGGAGCACATCCACAATCTCTGTTTCAAGTCGTGCGTGCCACTGTGACCAGAGCACTGAGACTATTTCTTCATTGAGCCTGAGCCTAAAGGATTCTGAAGAAGTGTGAGAGGCTACTTTCCTGGACCATGGATGCAAAGATCAAGGGACCATATAGTTGAGAGACTAAGGACCAGAGAGACTTGCCTGCTGGCTAAGGAGAGGTGTCACTGTGAGCCAATACCTCTTATCTTTACTGATGTGTGGTGGGCTATTCACTTCTCTCCTAACCCCTTTGATTCATGATTACTGTCTGTGAGTTCTGTGTGGCCACTGCAAAAATTTTTGGAACCCAGAATAATATCGAGTGGCATGGGAAGAAGAGTTGGTCTTCTGAGAATAGGCAAGAAAAGATGAACTGCATAGGCTAAGAAAGACCATGTGATCAATTTCAAAAGTGAGGTTTTTGATTGTTAGTGCATTTTCTTTATATGTGCTTACTGAATATCTTTCCTTTGTTCATTTATGATATATCAGATACAATTGGACTCAATGTGTTCTCATTTATATGTATGATAGATGTTTGATGTTAATTAAGTATGAGTTTGATTTCATCAAAGTCTGGAAATTACATAAGGCTAAAGAATTGTATATACATGCCAAGTTGGCAAGGGGTGGATTGTGATAGGTAAGTTCATTTAGCCAATATGGGCAATGAACATATATGAGATTAATTGAATCTTTGGACCAGTGTGTAGCCGGATGCCTTTTCTTGCAAGAGTTCTTGGACTATTCTCGGTATGGATACTTTTTGTTAGCTCCTCTTCTAGAATCCCTATAAGATGAAGGCTGTACCTCTTGATTATTCTCAAGCTTTTCCTTAGTCTCTTTTGCGCTTTTTGGTATTTGTTCTTCTTTTGAATTGGAGTCCATAGATGGTACGCAAGCTCACTAATTTGGGTTTCCAACTCTTCAATTCTGTGTCTCTGTTCTTTTTTAATATTGTACCATCCTTCTGTTGTAGTGCTTGACTTTTGTATTTCTGTTTGGAGTTTTTCCTGTAAAGCATGCAGTGAAGTGTCTACCTTTTCCATTCCTCCCCGCCCCCCACTTTTCTCAAATACTTTCTTCATCAGGTATATGAGTGTGATCATCACTCTTCCCTCACCACCACTGCCCCCCACCGGTAACTTTATAGCCTGTACAATTTCTGGAATTTAAGTCAATCTGATGTTTGGTTACCTATATCTGTTTATGTGTGTGTGTGTGTGTGTGTGTGTGTGTGCGTGTGTGTACCGATATCTTCTGTCTCTTGATTTCTTGATGTAACTCTTGGGGATGTTAGGAGGTACAGTTATGTGGGAATGGTTAACTCTGTGAGTTGGTGCACTTGAGGAGTAGTGCCTTCCTTATATTAAGTATCTGGGGAAGATTGTGAGAACAAGTGTTATGGAAGAAATCAGAGAATTGAAGAGGATGTGTTAGAGCAGGTGTCCTCAAACTATGGGCTGTGGGCCACATGTGGCCCACCAAGGACTTTTATCTGGCCTGCTGGGTGTTTTTGCTGCCACTGCTCTCCTGCTTAGCAGCTGACACATCATGGGCCCGCAGTGAAGTTGTTCATAGTTTTTTTTTTTTCAACTGTAGTCTGGACCTTCGATGGTTTGAGGGGCAGTGAACCGGACCCCTGTTTAAAAATTTTAAGGACCCCTGCTCTGCAGATGGAGAAAGAAAGGATAAGCAAGGGAAAATAGGAAGGATCAGGTAGTTGTTGACTGTAGGCGGAAAGATAATTCCACCCAAAGTTTGCCTTGCTTTGCAATGATGGAGGAACAACTAATCATATTGGAGAGAAAGGAAAAATAAAATATTTGAGAGTAGTTTCAGCTTTTGGTTTTATGAGGATTAGAAGGAAAGAGAAAGACTGACAAGAAAAAAAAATAAAGAGAAAACCTTATAGGCAAAAGGTGCTATAAAATAAAAATTTGGATTTTAAGTTAAAGGAGGAAAGAGCAAGATGCAAAAATATTAAAAAATAAAAAATAATTCTCAAATAAGAAACAGAAGATCTATAATTGTATGTTTGTTTGGATTGCAAGCTTTCCCCAGGACCATTGCTTCTGATGTGGATGCTAGCTTTTGTATTGATGAGGTGTCAAGGGAATAGGAGTGGTTTAGAGAAGAAGTAAATTGAAAGCAAAAATAATATAATAATATACTTTTGGGTCCTATGTAAAACAACAGATTGGGAAGTTGTGATTAAGGATGAATGATAAGAATAGTGCGAAGCTTTGTTTTTAAAGGGGAAGAGTATATAGAAATTAAAGAACATACAGCGACAACAATAAGCACAAAAACAGCTGGGGTTGAGATCTTGTCCTTGGAGGGAAATCAGAACTATTGGGAGCAAAGGTCTTTTGAGCAACGGGGAACAGAGTCTGGGAGTTTGTTGTTTTACTACTTGGCGGTCTTTTAGGATGGCGGTTTAGGGCTGACATTTAGGCTAGAGGAACACTATTGGTATCTGATAGGGATAAGCATCTTGTATTCTTATGATTTAGGTTCACTCTCTTAAATGAACAAAATTCTGGTGGATCCTATCAGAGAGAATGGGGTTTTATTTTTCCAGATGAGGGAGGTGGCCAAATGGTAATATACTTAAGTAATCTAGGAGGGAGGGATGTAGCCACAGTCTACCCTGCGATTCTCCTCAGGGGCTGGCTTCATGGGACAGGTGGAAGATCACTCAGTCTATCCAGTACCTCAGCCATGCCTGGTACTTTGGGTCCTTTTCTCATGCACACATCCTCTGCCTCTGCTATGTGAAACTGCCGTTGAAGTTTAACCCAGATGTCTAGTGGACATCCAGCCAGCAGACACCTGCTGAGGAAAGTGTTGGGTTTGCAGACTGTTTGGAGGCCAGCGGGCATGGTTTAACTCCAGTGGGCTGACTAAATCTCTTGGTCTAAGCATCCCTCCCCCTGTCTCTTTTTGTTTTATTTTTTAAATTATTTTATTGGGAGCTCTTACAGCTTGTGTCAGGCAGGGTTCTCTTAGAGAAATAAAATCAGGACACTAGTAATTCTTTTTATATACTTATATATAGAGAAAGGTATATAAGATAAGAAAGAAACAGTTAATCTCTATAAAGTAGTACAGATTGCTCAGTGCAACTCACTTGCATGAGACAGCTAGAAGACTGGCAGTCCTTCAAGTCTTGAGGGCCGCTGAATAGTCCTCTGTAGAGCAATTCAGGCTATCTGGTCACAGGCAGCAAACAGTGGAGCAGGTAAACAACAGTCGGCCAGATGACAGAGTCCAACAGTCCCTAGCTCAAGAGATGTATATCCCAGGAGCGTGGTGTAGTAGGGCTTGAAGGAACCTCAACTCACAGTTCCACAGTCCATGATTAGGTGTCCTCTGGGTAGTGTTGCTTGGAGGTCAAGGCACAGGATGAACAAGGCAGCTGTCTGGTCTGAAGATCTGGAAGCAAGAGAGAGGGCGGGACTCGCTGAGGCCTTTCTGTCTCTGCCCTTTAATTCATCCCATATGTTCGTCATTGGCTGTGTCATCACAACAGACCCACCAATCTTCTGTGGCCATGTTGGCATAACAGATATACCCATCACCCAGCTTCTATAGCATTCTATACATATTTGTATCAAGAATATTTGTACACGTTGCCATCTTCATTTCCAAATATTTTATTTTATTTATTTATTTTTAATCATTTTATTTGGGGTTCGTGCAACTCTTATCATCATCCAGACATCCATCCATTGTGTCAAGCACTTTGTACATTTTTTTTTATAAATCTTTTTATTGGGGGCTCATACAGCTCCCATCACAATCAATACATAGGTCAATTGTATGCATACCATATTTGCACAACTATTGCCTAAGCATCCCCCCCTCCACTTAGGCCCCCAGCACCAGCTCCCTATAGTTCCCCTCTTTCCCCACACCCCCATGAACCCTTAAAAATTTACAAGTTGTTATTACTTTTTCATATCGTACTCTGTCGGATGTGCCCCTTCACTCACTTCACCGCTGTCCATACTGAGAGGTCATATGTAGATATCTGCAAATGGTTCCTCCCTTCCACTCCACCCTCTTTCTACCCTCCCAGCATCATCACTCCCACCACTGGTCCTGAAGGGATAATGTATCATAAGTTCCCCATGTCCCAGATCCAGTGTACATCCCCTGGTCCAGTTGGTAGCATTAGGATCATGATGGTGTGTGGGAGGAAGCATTTGAGAACTAGAGGAAAGTTGCATACCTCATTGTTGCCACACTGTGCTTTCACTGGCTCCTCTCCTGCCTGCAACCCCTCTGAAAAGGGATATCACTTCACATATTTATGACCCTTGGGTCCCCACTCAGTACTCCCCCTCAATTATAATGATACAATTTTTAGTTAGCTGATGCCTGACACCAGATCTCTTTGACACCTCATGGTCACACAGGCTAGTGTGCTTCTCCCATGTGGGCTTTATTGTTTCTGAGCTAGATGGCTGCTTGTTTACTTTCAAGCCTGTAAGACCCCAGACGCTATATCTTTTGATAGCCGGGCACCACCACATTTTCTTATGCACCTATTTGTTGTCAGCAGTCATATCAGGGAGGTGAACATGCAATATTGTGATCTTTAGTTCTTGAGTCCTCTCTGCTTGAATAATTATGCTTCTACCTTGAACAAAAGAAAAAAGGAAAAGGGGAGGAAAAAAAGCCAAGAATGGCTGTGCTTTGGCTTGCCTTAAAATGGGACCATGCAGAGCTATATTTCAGGAACTGGGATGAGTTTTGCCAAGTGGTGCTGAACTCCTCCTATTTGTTTGGAGAGTGAACTTATTCACTGTTGACATCCACTCCAGGTTTCCCTACAGAGTTCTGCTCCTGCAGTCAATATGCTGTGTTATCTCTACTACTGGAAAGGTAGGTCTGCATGGGGATCAGAATAGGGTTCTTTTGGTTTGACCTGAGAACCAAGCCTATTTGGAATGCCATCTGCCTTAGGCTGGCCATGCAAATGACACTGCAGCTCCATTAGTTGACCACCTTAGCTTGTTCTGGGACTGGGAAAAATAGGTAGGATGAGTAGCAAGGTGCATTGCTCTGGCTGTGCCTATGGCCAAAGACAAAGGGGAATCTATCTGCAAATGTATCTGTTCTTAAATTTTAAAAAAGTTGTGTCTACTTATCTTCATGCTGAGAATATCACTGTCTAGAAGTATTGGGTATCCCTTTTCTACGACCTCTCTGTGCTGATCTCTGCAGATGCTGTTTGGTTGCCATCTGGAGATTTACAGTCAATATTTCTTTTTTGTTAGCTTATTATTTTACTGGGGAGTCTTACAGCTCTTACAACAATCCAGATATCAATCGTATCAAGCACATTTGTTCATATGTTCCCATGATCATTTTCAAAGCATTTTCTTTCTCCTTGAGTCCTTGATATCAGCTCTTCTTTTTTCTCTCCTTTCTCCTCCTTTCTTACCATTCTTGTGAACCCTGAACAAATGATAAATGATTATTATTTTCATATCTTATTCCATCTGCTGTCTCCCTTCACCCACATTTCTATTGTTCATCCCTCTCAGAGGGTGGGTGGTGGGTTATACATCAATCATAGTTATTGGTCTCCTTGTTCTCCCCCTTCTCCTCCTATTTCTCCCTACCCTCATGGTATCAGTACTCACATTATTGTTCCTTAGGGGTTTATCTGTACCCACTCTAGTCTAGCCAATTTGTAAGGTAGAACTGGGGTCATGATAGTGGGAGGGAGGAGCATTAAAGAACTAGGAGAATGTGTGTTTTTTTGGTGCTATACTGCACCCTGGTTGGTTCATCCCTTCCTTGTGACTCTTTCGTGAGAGAAGGTCCAATTGTCTACAGATGGGCTTTAGGTCTCCACTCTGACTCACCTCATCCTCATTGTTTGGGGTCTTCTCATGCCTGTTACTTGATCCCTTCAAACTCTCGTGATTACAAGGGTGTGCTTCTTGCCGGTGGGATGTTCTTGCTTCCTACCTAAATGGCTGCTTGTTTAACTTCAAGCTTTGAAGACTCTGCATCAGCGATTCTCACAATTCCGAATGCTGTGACCCTTTAATTCACTTCCTCATATTGTGGTGACCCCCAACCATAAAATTATTTTCATAGTTACTTCATAATTGTAATTTTGCTACTATCATGAATCACTGTGTAAGTATCTGATGTGTAAGATGTTTAGCATTGCTAAAATTGAACATAATTTGAGTATAATGATTAATCACAAAATAGTATGTAATTATATATTCTGAAATATTTGTTTTTAAAAATAAATAAATGAAATTTTGTCTTGAACAGTCTTCAAGCTGGCTACTCATAGGTGGGTGTGTCTGCATGTGGGCAGACACACCTGGAGATGGAGAGAAGTGGTGTGTTGTCTCATTTCCTAAGACCAGGAGAAACATGTGTTTTTTGATGATCTTAGGCAAACTCTGTGAAAGGGTTGTTCAATCCCCAAAAGGGTTGTGACTATAGGTTGAGAACTACTGCCCTAGATCTCATATTCTATAATAGCTGGGTACCACCAGCTTTCCTACCACATTTGCTTATGCACCCATTTTGGTTTCCGTGGCCATGTCGGGAAGGTGAGCATCACAGAATGCCAGGTTTTTAGAACAAAATGTACTTGTGTTGAGGGAGGACTTGTGGCAATTGCATAGTCCCCTATCAGCTTGAGTCAAAATGTAGAGTCTAGTCTGTCAATCAGGTCATGTCCAGTGAGGTCTCTGTGTGGCTATGGTCTTCACCTTCTTGTTAACAAGCCATATGGAACCATCCTGATGCCAGCTGGAACCCTGGAGAGGCTTCTATCACCAGTGAATCCACAAAACTTTCCACTCACAGGCCAATGAGCTTCCTGTATATGTCATCATTGCATGTGTTGCATAAGTCTGAAGAGATATTTATAGACTGGTATCAGACATATGGACTATTAATAGACTTATTGGACTTGATCTGTATTGGGCTGGAATGTTTTAATATATAATTTCTCTTTGATATAAAACCCACTATTACACATATATGAATATCTCTGCATTTTTTTCTCCAGTCAACCCCGACTAACACAATACTCAACATATAAATATATGTACATAGACATATATTTCTATAATTGTATATTAATATATTTACATACATACATGCCTATATGTATACCTCTATAATTATCTTTTCCTCCAAGTTCTTTCCTCTATTTCCTCTTAATTTCCTGCTGTCCTACTATCACGCAACAGAAAGCTTTCTTCTTTGTTTTAAACATATGAAATGAATATGTGTACATATAAACAATCCACATAGTAGGGTAATTCAAGAGTATTGCTACTGCAGTTCTAACTCATATCCTTCTATAGCTATTTCAAGAGAATGTGTCCTTGTGATCAGCAGATAATTGATGACAAGTTACCTTGTAATGTACTTGTGTTTGTCTCATTCTGGCGACTTCAGAAAAAGGTTCAATTTAAACAGTGTCTTTCTAGGGCATCTCTTGAGCCAGTTATATTCAAGCCAGTGTGCTCCAAATGCTATAATGGCTGTATTTTGGATTCTCAAGGGACTATCTTGATAGATTTTATCCAAAGACACACACAAAAAATTATTGTTGATTATTAGGAAGCAATTTTAAGAAAATTAAAATCTGCATTGGGTAGAAAATGAGCCATAGAAGTGGCTACAATGAATATTTTCCCATCAAAACCAAGCATTTGCTCATACTTTAATATGAGGGAGGGCTGTCTCATGCAAATTATGTTAGAAAATCTTTCACATATACATCGAAGGCCCTAATGCCAACCCTTCAGACATCTTTTAATTCTCTCAAATATAAGAACATTTAAAGGAGCATGAGTTGAGATCCTGGAAAATGCCAACTCTGCTGTTTAATGTGGAGCAGATCAGCAATTACAGAGTTCCTTGTGGGAAATGTTAGTGATATGGGCACATTTCCATCAGAATTGTATGGACTGAGACATGTGGCTGAGAAGAACTTGAAAAAATATAAAACATGGGTTTTTAAAAACCTATGTTTTAAATATATTGTTTCACTTGGGTATTTTGTCAGGTATATGTTTAAATCTACAAAACATTCTTTTAAATATATTTTCTTTTACTATCACAATGTCTTTTCTTCCCTCTCATGATAGGAAGCTATATGAAAAAGCATTGCTGCTAGGGCTCCTGTTCATACCTGCTTGAATTTATGCTCAATAACACGTATCTGAACATGTTTCTGGGACCAGTGGATAGCTGCAGACAAGTTTTCTCAGTAATAAAATTACCTTAATCCCCTTAGAGTGCAGTCAAAAAGTGTTCAAAGGGGTGGATTTTGAGGATTTCTTTTGGGTCAATTTTTAAACTCAAGGCAAGAGAGGTCATTTTAGAAGGTTATGATGAACTGTGCTTTGTTTTGCTTTTAATTCCAATGGGATAATTAAATAATATAGAATATCTATTTATATTTTTAAAAGTCTTCAGATGTTTTTCCTTTATATGAGTCAACTTTATTTCCCATTTTCTAAAAGGATACTCCATTTGATACTTCCTGGCAAAATATAATAACAAAATTAAAGTCCTAATAGATAATCTTATATAAATAAGAATGGGTTCACTGTTTTAGGAAAAGGATCAGCTATATTTATTATCTTTATTACACAATTCTTGATATGTATCCTAGAAGAACACAGGGTGCTCATGGAGGCTTATTATGAAAAAAGTTTTCAGAAAGTGGAAAATTACATTGGTGACAAGAAAGCCAGAAGTTATGCTGAGAAAACTCTTTTTCATCTCCACTCATGCTCATGCTGCCTTATGGGAATTTTGGGTAGCAAGGGCTGCCTTATGGGGATTTTGTTGAAAAGTCTTATTCCATCCATGTATGGCACTTATCTTGTCACTCATACTTTGTTTCCCTAAAACTCTAAAAACCATTGAAAAAGAACACAATTTGAGTCCCCCAACATTGTTAAAATGCTTTAAAGGTGTAATTGAAAAGTGCACAATTTGGGGGAGAATGGTTAGCAAGATGAAATCTACTTAAAAATATTTAGATTCAGATGGATATATCAAGGAACAGTCACTTCACATTCTAATAGTTTTTCACATTTTCATATTTTTATTTAATAGAGCTCTTATGATATTAGCAATATCTTATGATTTACCCCATATATACTCACATAGCATTTTATGTGCATCTTTTTCTTCCCCTACACCCTGCCCTTTTTGTCACACCTTTTTGTCACACACACCTTCACAGTAGTGTTTTTTGAGGGAGGAATGAGTCAAGATAACATGCTGTACTTTGAGAAATGTACAATAAAAATATTAAATACTGCTTGTCTCTCCTAAAATTGTGATCCCATTCTTATTTATGTAAAGTTATCTATTAGTATTTGAATTTTATTATTATATTTTTGTCAGGAAGTATTAAAGGAGGGTACATTTGGAAAATGGTAAATAAATGACCCATACATATAAAAGAAAAATGGTCTGAAAGCATTTTTAGTGCAGATAAAAATTCCTATATTATTTAATTCGTTACTCAAAACTTATCTCAGAGGTTAGAAACAACATTTCACAAAATTGTTTGTACCTTTCTATTTCCATTTCTATTTGTTATGCAATTTTATTTTTCTGTTATCATGTAAGGACAACATTAATTATCATATAATTAATCTATCTATTTTCCAGTTCTCTCAAATAAAACAGACGCATTTGATTTCCATATCTTTCCACCATTTTATCACTAAGATCAGAATCATCAATACCTAAAGGAAAACTTTCCAGCTTCAGGGCTTTATATAGTAAGGTGCAAGCCAATCTTTCCAAACATATTTCACATTTCCTCCCAACACTGCATAAATCATATAAACTAGTTTGCTCCTTCATTATTATCACTCCATTTACCTTACTGGGATGCTCTTACGATTTTGGCTTTGTTGATTCTAGTTCTTAGTCTCATAATAACAGATCCTACATGAGTAAATCCTAATTACATATTGTCCTCATATGCTTCCTGAGTGTAGCCTTCTGGGAATAGGTTTTTTGTGTGTTTGTTTTTGTTTTTTAAGATGTTTGCACTCATTTAGTAATATCCATGGCCTGAACTGGGACAGTGCATTCCCTTGGATGGTATTTTTTAAAGGACTACTGTTAGGGCAAATTAACATAGCACCTTCATAAAAATACCTCTTAGGGTTAAGGGACAATTGGCAAATAAATGTTCATGTTATTCGTGCAAAATGTGGACTCCTTACTCATGACCATTAAATTAATTCTGACACATAGTGATCCTACAAGGCAGAGTAGGCCGTCCCCTGGGAGTTTTACCAGACTAGCACTACTTACAGGAGTAGAATTCTTCCTGTTTCTCATGAGAAACTGGCGGTTTCAAAATGATGTCCTTACAGCTAGTCTAACTCATAACCCATTATGTCACCAGAGTTTCTGTGAAATGAAGTATATGGTTTTCTATTTTGGTTCTTTACTAATGTTTAATTTCTTCATAGTACCAATGATACCTCATTGTCTGCATTTTCTATGTCAATTTAACTTGCCTACATACCTTTGCGTTACTTAAGAACTGATACTAAGAAATTTGTTTCCTTTTGAATTCCTACATATAGAAATGTGTTAGATCACTGTAGACATTTACTAAATAACAGTGAAGACTTGAAGAAATACTTGAATATGTTTATGTATTATCTCCCTCTTTGGATGATAAATTCTTAGAAGAGTCTCCTTTTATCCACAAGAAATCTAAAATGTCTATTCTTGTGCGATTCCTATGGATTGTAGTGACTAAAACCAAGCTGTCAACAGAAATATATTCTTCACTGGAGGCACTAAGGAAATATCCACCTCTTTATCTTTTTCAGCTTCTAGGGGCCTCCTGGAGTCCTTGCCTCTTGATCCCCTTCCCACATGCTCCTCCAAATGCAAAACCAGCAATGACCTCATCTAGTCTTGCTTCTGTCATCACATCTGATCCCACATTTTGGCTGTCTCTTCCACTTTTAAGAATCATTGAGATTCTATTGGACCCACCTGGATAATTCAAGATCATCTTCCTGTATTAAGGTAAGGTGATTATTTATCTTATTATTTTGCTACTTTAGTTCTTCTTTGCTATGTAATATGCTGGGATCTAAGTTTCACTGGTTCGTTGGGGCTATTATCTTATCTGTCTAACTTTGGATATTAGCTTTTGTGAGCAAGGAAGGCATCTCAACATTTAATCAAGCCCTTGATCTATCCTATCAGAACAGAAATTCTAAAATGTGTACAATTTTATTGTCTAAATTAAACAAAGTTTCGCCATTCTCATTTCTAGAAAGAATTCCAGTTTCATTTCCACTATGACTGATTGTTCATCTAGAAGCTGACAGTCTATTTAATATTATTTTCCCACTCCATAATTCAAATGATCCAATTGCTTCTGAATTATTTTACATTATTTAGCCATCACATGCCTATGAAGGAGTATCCACTCTCCCCCCACACACACTCTCACAAAAAATAAACAAATGGAAAAAAGCTCCATGGGGCAGAGATATTGTAATATCCATTTCTCCTGCTAGGAGAACATCCAGCAACTTGTTCTGAGTTAGTGAACCCAGTGGCGTCACCTAGGAAGGTTCTCTCTGGTCACAGTGAATTTTTTCGTAAAAGTGGTTTTGCTCAAAACTCCCTTTTTTGTATGTGATGGCCAACTTAAGAGAAGAGTTTGCAGCTATGAAGTTTTTTCCTGTTCAGGAAAAACGCTGCAGAAAATGCTATGATATTGTGATATTGAACATAGCTTACCACGGATAGCACTGTGGGAAAAACTCAAGTATATGAGTGGTTTTCTCATTTCAAAAGAGGTGGAACATCAATTGAGGAAAATTTCATTCTGGATGTGCGTCAGCTTCCCCCAACGACATAAAATGTCTACTCACAGTGTGTTTGGAGTTTTCTTGTACCAGGTCACACTGTTAATCCTGCTTTCTATTTAGAGGTTCTGAAAAGATTGTGTAACAGTGTCTGACAAAATTGCCTGATTTGTGGCAGAAGGGGGACTGGTTTTGCCACACAGCTATGTATCTGCATGCAGAGCCATCTCAGTGCACCAGTTTTTGGCAAAAGACAACATGTCTCTCTTTCCCCAAACACCTTCTCCACCTGACCTCACTCCATAAAACTTCTTTTTGTTTCTGATAATGCAGAAAGGGACATGAAAGGACAGCAATCTGATGATGTAGAAACAGTGAAGAAAAAATTAGGGTAGTGCTGTCAGCCATTCGAACAATTGAATTTAAAAAAGGTTTTCAAAAATGGAATCACAGAACTGACAAATGTATTAAATGTAATGGAGAATAGTTTGACGGTTATAAAGTTGTTTTGTAAATACATTTAAATACATAGCTTTGGAAAAAATTCCCATTTCAGGGGTACTCTCATATAAGGCAATTAAATAGACTATGGCATGCTCCTTGTGGACTTTAGTCCTGAAAGTGCTATGTTTGCTTTCTGTATTGTCTTGTTTTCAGAATATTAAAGAAAAGGCTTTTTACATAAGATTTGCTCATGGCAGCATGTCAATTGATTACTTAGGTGTCATTTCAATGGACATTGATGATTGGTCAAATAGAATCATATCCTTGACAACTTCATTTTCCCCTTTAATTGTTATAGGAAGTACTTTCAATCCAAGACAAAGTAAATGAAAATGTGCTTCTATATTATAAGGTTCACATGTCTCAAAATGACCAATTTTGACATTTAAAAGTATTCTATATGAGAAATGGGCAGCTTTCTTTTTTGGGTATCACTGCCCTCTGGTGGTGGGAGTAGGAGGCCCAGCCTTTGCTCCTGTGGAGCTGCTGCTGGATTTGAACCTCCATCCCAGTAGGCCACAGTCCCACGTACAACCACTATGCCACTGGGGCTCAGCCCCCTGGCAGTTTTCTTTTTAAAGACAAAATTAAAGTATCCTATTGTCAATTATGGAAGAGAAGCAGAGTGGAGAAATTCTAGGGCCGGGGGTGGGGTCTGGTGGTGTCTCTCTAGTCTTCCATGTGAGAGGACCAGTTAGATTTTCAATGATAATGCTCATGCATAGTCACCATCCACCTGCCAGTGTATTGCCATGATACTGAACAGGCTCCTGACTAAGATAGAGTAGGAAGAAATATTTGCCTATCTGCTTCTGAAAAGCAGCCAGTGAAAACCCTATGGAACACAACCCTCTGATCATGCAAGCTACATAGAACTGAACAGCATTTTATTCCTTTGTACATGGACTCATAATCAATTGATGTCAGCTTAATGGTTACTAACACAATAAGGAGAACTGTGGTGTAATGAAGATGTTTGTTTTGCTTCTTCCATGTGATGTCAATACTATTATCTACAGCCTCAATGATTTCTCCCATTCCCCTTTCTCTAGGTCTCCTTAAAGGACTATGTGTGACAGCAGATGTGTATTTTCCTCTAGCAAGGTCATGGTGCTTATTTAGGGAAGTACAAGAAGAGGGTTCTGGAGGAAATAGGCAAGAGGAAGGTATTTTACAGGCTATGCTGATATTACATCCTATTCTTGCCTTTGTGACTTATGGGCACCCTTGTGTTACTGAGTGGAACTGCTTCATGGTGCTTTCTTGGTTGACATTTTTATGGAAACAGAGGCCCAGACCTCTCTTCCATGGTTCCATTGGGCAACTTTGAACTACCAACCTTTAGATTAACAGCGAGTACAAAATATTTGGAAGCCCCAGGGACCTTTTCTTTGTCTTGTACTTAATTAAAATATGTAACCAGAAGAGGCGATTTAAGTTAAACACACCCCACTAAGTGTCAGAATGTAAGATAAAAAATGTGAATCCCTACTGACCTGGTCAAAAAAGGGAGAAAACTTCAACCTAAGGAAGTGTATAGACAGTGAGTTTCCCCAGATCATACTCAAGACTTCTCAGCTATTTTTCATCAATTCTCTTTTTCTAAATGTTTTTCCTTCTGCTAGTAATCCCTCACAATATTGAAACATAGAGAAAAATAAAATGGAATTTAAAAAATTAACATTATGCTAACTAGATAGTTCACATTTTTATTTTTTGTTGTTTTTATAAAATCGTTTTTAGAGAAAATATTAGCAATCTTCTAATTGTGATGTCATCTCTTGATTTTTAAACTTCATCTTTTTCTTTTTAGAACAAGCTATAGTTTAATGGCAAAATGCTGCCCTCCTATAGTAAGATTCAAGATTTTAACCCTACCAACTCCTGTGATGAAGAAGCACGTGCTGTGTTCATCTGTAAAGCTTATACTCTTGAAAACCTTGACACAGCTTGCTTTTCTGCTGTTAGGTCACTATGAGTCAGAACGGGCCATCAAACAACAGATGGTCCATTCGGACCATCTTTCATATTTTGACAGATATTTTGTTAAAAAGATGATCTATTTTTGAATAGTTGTCTTAAATTTTACCATTCTACTCATCCTTAGGATGGCAGTGGAACTTTTCAAACTAAATATTTAATATTGTCCTCTTTCAAAAATAAGCTCTCTTCAATATCTAGACTCGGGAGCAAAGTTTTCTGTTGTTTTCAGAAACAGTACTGGATGTCAACAATTACAGACTGAAAATCCATTTTCTAACCATTGGTATATAGTTGTTGAAGTAAACTGAAGAATTTCATTATAGTTGCTAAATATTGGCCATAAAATGTCCATAACAATATTTCTAAGTGATAAAATTAAATTTCTCAGAATTTACTGAAAGTGGCAAACAACCTTATGTTCCTAATTTTATATTTTAAGACCTTCTACTACAATATACTCTGATGAGATAATTTTGCTTACACAATTTAGCATGCTCTGGGGAGTCATATGAGAGAAATGCTATGTGGGGTTGGTTCTACAGAAAAAATTTTGCCTCCTTTGACTTTGGCTTTTCCTGCTTGCCTCTTCAAAAGTGAATTTTTGTTACTTTTCCATTCTTGCCTTTATTTAGATTTAAAAGGCACAATGCCGTCAGTTGATTCTGCCTCAAGCAGATCTTCAGAGTGTATAAATGTTTGTAGGCACAGACAGCTTCAGCTTTTCACCTGCGGAGCGGCTGGTGGCTGTTGAACTGCTTGCCTTGGTGTTAGCAGCTCCAGCTCCAGCTTACATTCCCTGTTTAATTTATCAGGGACTGTCAAATCAAGTATGGCTCATTCCAGTTTTTGCATGGAGTAAGGGTTAAAGATTATTTACATGTTTCAAATAGCTTGGAAACTATTATTTTTCAACATTACAAATCAAATTTCAAGGTTCATAACTGTTTATTTTATTTTATTTAAAAATACAGTCATGCTTATTTTTTTTACCATATGGCCATGACATTTCACACAATAAGAGTTCTCACTTAATGTCATCAAATCAATGATGAATAAAAGCAAGTCTTATGGACAGGGTAGAGCTGCCCCTGTGTGTTCCAGAGAGCGGAATTCTTTATGGGTGTAAGAAGCATCATCTTTCTTTTGAGGAGTGGGGCAGTTTTGAACTACTGATCTTGAGGAACACAGCCCAACTCCTCACCACTATGCACTGGGGCTCCTACAATAAGGGCAGAATGGAGTCATTTCACTGCGGGCTCAATGGTTTGCAATACTGAAAATATTTATTACCTTGTCCACAAAAAAGAAAAAAACCCAAATCCCTAATTTAGACCATTTGATACTAACAAATAACTGGCAGTATCTAAATTGCTAAATTAATGACTCTTTGGTTGAACGAACGCTTAATTGTTTTACTACTCACAAGGAATTTGACAATTAAAACTCACCAAGAAGCATCACTGGAGTTAGCCTGGGGGATCTATTTCTAAAAGATCACAGTCTTGAAATCCCATGGATCTGTTCTACACTTTTGGGGCCAACAAGTCAGACTTGACCTCCAGAAATGGAAGTAAGATATACTCAAACTAGACTATTTTTTCTTTTCTTTGTCTTCACTTTCTCCCTCTTCCCTTTCTCATTTTCCTTTCATTCATATAAATCTATAATTTCCAAAACTGAATCTAAACTTTTGACAGGACCCAGTGGCTCCCAATTAATGTATCATATGAAGTGGTCATATTGGGTCAGACATCTTTCAGGTAGTGTTTAGAATTTAGAAATAAGTCTATGAGGAAGTGTGGAAGCAAAGTTGAGGATCACTTCCTCAGGGATGATAGAGAATAAAATGCTGTGAATAAAGGTGCAGTTTTTAAGAACCCAGAAGGAAACTATAGAGTAAGGCATTAAATTTAGAAAGTCTTTTAACAAGCAGATGAGAATTGTAGTTGTTGCAAAAAAAAAAAAAAGTAAAGATTCAGGCGTTGCTATGTCAGAATCAAGTGTTTACAGTACCCTGCAGAGTGGATACATTTTCTAAACTCTCATGCTTCCCTGAAAAGGCTGACTACATCATTTGCCTCTTTTTTTTTTTTCTGGAAGTACTGATGGTTCTGGCGGCTATTCATCTTCACGGATGTCTTTCTTTGCCAGGAATCATTTAGGGTGGAGAAAAGAAACACTGGCAAGAGTGAGAGAGGAGGTATAAGAAAGGAAGTGAAGACTATTCTAGGCACATTCCTAACCTTTGATGATGTCTGCATAGAGTACAACTTTTACCTTATTTATTTCCAGCTTTAGGGCCTGGCAATGTGCTGATCCAATTCTCTATTACTAAATTTGTGTGATCCTAAGGTCCAGTTTAACAAAGAGAAAATCATTAAAAGCAAAACAAACAACGGACTTTTTCTGTTGAGTCAATTCTGACTCATGTCCACCCCATGTGTGCCAGAGTAGCACTGTGCTTCATAGGTGTGTCAATCAGGGTAGACTACAGAAACACATTCATAGACACTTATATGTCCATAAGAAAGAGTTTTATATATGAGAACAACCGAATATTAAGAAAGCATCCCAGTCCAGTCCAGATCAAGTCCATAAGTCCAATATTAGTCATATGTCTGATTCCAATCTATAAATTCCTCTTCAGATCCACACAACACATGCAATGATGACAAATGCAGGAAGATCACAGGCCAGTAGATGGATAGTTCTGGGGATCCAGTAATGGTGAAGCATCTCAGTGCTGGTGTGGGTCTCCACGTGGTTCCTCCATGTCCAGGGCGCCCACTGCCATCAGCAGAACCCCATGTATCTTGTCACTAGAGAGTCTCTCAGGGAATAAACCTGTGTCCTCCTTCCAATGAGCTATTTATCTCCATTTTGCCTCCAAATGAGGTCAGCAAGCTGTGACCTGATTGGCAGGCTAAACTCCACCCTTTTACTCGTAAATCTCAAATTCACACCAGATTATGTAACTACAACAATAAAATTTCCAATTTTTGAATTTTTGAAAATAGATCCCCAGCTTATTTGAAAAAATATGTGTGGATGGACTTGAACCAGAAACGTTTTTTTTTTTTTTGTTCTTTGGGCATCACTGCTCTCCGGTGGTGGGAGTAGGAGGCCCAGCCCCACTGCTGGAATTGAACCTCCGTCCCAGTGGGCCGCAGTCCCGCGCACAACCACTACGCCACTGGGGCTCAGCCCTTGAAACGTTTTTGTTAACAAGCCTTGTGTGCCACTCAGGAGCTAGAATTAATTGCAAAGAGAGAGATTTTAGACCTCCATTCACCCCCCAATCTATACGTTTATGATTTCTTGTGAATTAGGATTGTGATTTAAGATTTTGTGTGTATTTCAGATGCTATTATATTCTTGTCTGTATTTCATTTTCCTTCTAGGGCCCAGCTTTGGATAGCAATGGTACCATTTTACAATGAATAAATTTCCTCACTTTCTCTGAATTTCGTGAAACCATGCATTTGTTAGCTGGCCAAATCATCTATCTTGCATATCAGCATTTTATTTTTTTTAAGTATGTTGAGATCTTCATGTCATAAAACATAGTCTTTTCATCTTATAATGTGACATGTCGTCACTCTCTTCACCCATCTTCTAACTCCTTGTCCTTCTTATTTAAGCAACAACAACAAACAAACAAAAAATGAATATTGTGTCTCTTTTTTCAAGTGTTCTCATTGCTGATTCACTTCTCAAGCTCTTCTAATTTGGTTCTTCCAACCCTTTCACCAATTCTAAAATTTCTTCATTAACTCCTTTTTTCCCCATGTTGACTACATTCCATCCCTCAATTCCTTTTAAATATTGGTTTACATTTTTTAAAATAAAATATAAGGCTGAGCCCTGGTGGCATAAGTGATTGAGAGTGAGATTGCGGCCCGTGGGCTTGGTGGTTCAAATCCAGTTGGGGCCTCTCAGGAGGAGCACTGGGTAACTCCCACGACCACCAGAGAGCAGTGATACCTCCCCAACAAATAAAAAAAGAAATAAAATTATAATGAACATTCTTTCAAAATAAATTTCTTATTGTACCTATGTTATATTTTTACATAAGTGAAGAATGATACATATTTTTATGTTTCACAGTATAAAACAGCAATATTTTTTCTAGTTCTTTTTTTAATACTTTTATTGGATGCTTTTACATCTCTTCTTACAATCCATACATTCCTCCAATGTGTTGAGCACATTTATACATGTGCCACCATAACTTTCAAAGCATTCTTTTCCCATTTGAGAACATGATGTCAGTTCACTATTTCTTCTCCTTCCTCCCATGCCCATCCTCCCATATGAACCCTTGATAGTTATAGATTGTTTTTTCCAAGTATTACATTGTCCTCCATCTCCCCTCATTTTTTTGTTATTCATGCCCCTGTGAGGGGGTTCTAGATTGACTCTTGCGATCAATTCCCCCATCCTCCTCTAATCCCCCTGGTATCTCTACTCTCCTTGTTGGCACTGAGGGATTTATCTATTCTGGATTCCTGTGTTGTGGGCTCTTATCTGTAGCAGTGTGCATGCTCTGTTCTCATCCAATTTGTAAGGTACAATTGAGGTCATGATAGTGGGGGGAAAGGAAGCACCAAAGAAAGAGCTAGAAGGAACACACAACATTCCTCCACATATTTCCTCTATATATTACTAAATAACATATGCTGTGGGGCAAAGGTATACAACAAAAATATATATTAATGTCCTAATCCTTGAACCTCATACCTGTGAAAATTTGGAAACAGGCTGTTAGCATCTGTTATCATATTAAGGTGAACTCAGATCAGATGAGGTTGGGTCCTGAATCAAATAACTGATCTTCTTATGAGAAGGCTAGGTAAAGACTTAGGGACCCAAAGAAGAGTGATTTCTGAGGATGGAAGCAGAGATTGGAGAGATGTAGCTGCAAGTCAAGGAGCATTGTGAATTGTGAAAGGTCACCAGTCTTAGAGAAAAGCAGAGTCTGGCTTCTACCTCACAGCACTCAGGAGACAATCTGCTGATAAATTGATTTTGCTCTAGCATCCAGAGCTGTGAAAGCATACATATGTCTGTTACTTTAAGATACCTCATTTGTGGCACTCTTTTATGAAAGCCCTAAGAAATTAATTTTAAATGAATGTATATATGTGCTGCCATTTCTTAAGTTTTTAGTTTTTCCTAATATGCATTAGATCCCTGTTGTGAAAAATAAGGTATCAGCTATCATTATACTTGCACATGTTCATCCCCACCTCTCATTGCTCCAAAAGTGCTACTTCATAAAAGTTACATTAATGTTTATGCTGTGTAGCTAGGTAAATATTATTTATCCCTGAAAGAAGCAGTGAACTCTGATTGTATCTCCTTAGTAACATGCACTTTATTCCACCCAACCCAGGATTGATAATTGACTTATTTTTCTCTCTCTTTTTAATTTTTTGCTTGCTCTTCTAAGCCTTGCTCATTAATTTAGCCTCAAATTCTCTGGCAGAAAATTAAATCTACTTTCAATCGGATTTTAAAATATCAAGTGAACTTTTAGTCCAATTATATATGTTTTGACACCCCCAGTTGTTCTGTTCTAATGAAGGCTTCAAGCTGATTTCTCCAGTTCAATCCAGGCCACCAAAGTGAAACAAGAATGGATTTCAATTTGTAAAATGTGGATGTACCAGTATAAGAAAGATTATGGGCTTTGCCCTGATAAAAACTTGGTTTCCATCTGAGGGAAAGCTGCATAGCTACCCAAACTCCTGATTAGCAGAGTCTGCAAGCTCCAAGCTGGGAGTTGATATGATGATTTAAATGTGTGTTGGTCTCCAGAATGGCGACACTAATCAAGTTTCCCATGGCAGACTTGAACGGGCTCACTATGCCTCTCTCAAGTCTCCCATTACAGCACTTTGACCTGTAGTCTTTCTCATTCTGATTGTCATCCTAGAAAACCTGTATTTCACAAATTTTGTCTGTTCTGATTTTGTTGTATTCACCAATTAAGAGTTTGAACTCTTTTGAAACACTAGTCCTGATTTCAGGGGTTCTCTAGGCTACCTGGGTAGCAAAGTGCTGACAGTGAGTTTATAATTTTTTCACTTTCCTCTGGACACCCGAGGCAAGTTTTAATAGAAATACCTTGAAATACAGAATGAAATATAAATATAACTAAGGAATAAATGAATGCTTTGCAGGAACCACTATATGTTAATCACTGAACTTGGAATGCCTTTATCAGGATGTATTAGGATTTTTTTTATTGTAAATATGCCTGCAATGTATAGATTATCAGGCTATTGCTACAGGGAGGAATGGGCATATTACAAGAAGATAAACTTCCTAGGCTTGCATTCCATGCTATCTTTTAAGAGCTATTTGATATTAAGTTTATGATTTAATCCATTAGGTCTCAATTAGCTTATTGCAAAATGAAGATAATAATATCTTCTATTGTTATAGACAAATTGAATTGATGAAATAAAATGATTGAAAGCATATAAGAAAGTGCATAGCGAAATAGCACTATATAAGTAATGATTATTATTACCACACAGAGCCTTGGTGACACAAATTGCTGAATGCTTGACTGCTTACCAAAAGATTAGCCACGAAAACCTATGCAGTGTCTCCTGGTGATCTGTTTTTACAAAGATTATAGTTCAAAAGGCAAAGAACCTCTGAGCTATTTCTGTTCTTTCCCACGGGGTCACTGTTAATTTACATGGACTCAGTAGCACAAGCACCTAGCAACCATATCATTACCATTGCTGATACATATCCTCTTTGTGCTTTCTGAGAATAGAGGTGGGAAGGCATGTTTTCAAACCAGCTTCAGCTGAAAACAAGGACTTCGAAAATTCTTACAGGTTCAGTCATGGACAATGCAGCAAAATTTGAAAGACTCCTATTTGTTTAATTGCAAAATAATAACTGGAATAGCAAGAAGTATGGGTCACAGACCTGAAACAGAAGACACGGGAGAGGCCTGATGAGTCCTTTCAGAATCCAGGTGTAGGAGATTGGATTATTGCCAAGACTGTGGGAAATGACACAGATTCACAATGGTGTGGTCGCTGCCATGTTTGAACCAGAAAATCTGTTGCAGCCTCTGCAGATAAAAACTTTGATGTATATGTAGTACATATACATCTTTTGTTTTCTAAGAGGGAGATTAAGTTTGCAGTAGAATATCAGCTCATACTTTTTCCCATTGCAGTTATTATGCTAGTACATTTTACAGATTCAGGTTTGTTCCCACTTCTACTTCATTGACCATGACTGAACTGGAAATAATTTAAAACACTAGTTGAAGCCTTCCTTTTCTAGCTCTATTGGCAGGGTGGGTTATGTGTGAGGCTACTAACCACAAGGTAAGCAGTTCAAAACCCTGGTTGCTTTGCAGTAGAAAGGAGACTTCATACTTCCATAAAGATTTACATTCTCAGAACTTCATAGGGACAATTCTACTCTGCCCTATAGAATCACTTAAGTTGGAATCACCTAGGCAGTAATTAAGCTTTACTTTTAATTTTTTCTTTGTTTGCTTGTTCTTACAAAGATGGTTTAGCTGAGTGAAGACTTGTAGGCTAAGCAGTATTTTGTAAAGGGATTGCTTCATTAGACCTAGCTTTTGCTATTGATTGTGTGAAGGCATCTAACAATTATTATTCTCCAAATCTTTTGCAGTAATTTTATTTTACTTCAAATGATTTATAATGTCTCCTGTGGCACACAGTGTTTATACATTTTACAAGGTTGTGACTTTCTGTGAATCTTTGCCAGAGCATCAGCCCACTCAAACCTAACCCACTGACATCGACGTGGTTTCAACTTGATGGTAACCTGACTTCAACTCATGGGAACTGTAAGAGACAGGTTTCCTAGACTTTAAATTTTTACAGGAGCAGACAGCCACATTTTTCTCCTGTAGTGCCTCTGGTAGCTCATACCATGGACCTTGTAGTTCATAGTTCAGTGCTTAGCTCCCCACTGAAAAACATCATTTTACTCTCCAACTATGACGAAATAATATGGGAGACTTCAAGCTTGCTCATTAATACGATATTTACTCTAACAAATCCTGTCAATTGTTCCATCGCATTCTGGGGGAAATTTGACATTTTTTTGCCCATTCTTTTGCTCTCTCCTATTTCTGTCCTCATTCTAAAAAATCTGCCATGTTTTAATTATTATATTTTTAGCAGTAGAATAAAATCCACACTTATTTGGCCTGAAAATCTGAAATCCTCTGATATCCTCATAGAACAATTTTCAGATATTATCTTTTTTTTTTAAACAGGGAGATCTGTCTTTCTTTTTAGCCTTTAAATCATGTTTCATTACAGAACATGGATAGACATCACAGCAAGCAGATAAGCCCCCATTCCTCAAAAAGGACACATTCAACTACTCAAGAGGTCCTCACTGCTATGTTTAGTTTGTACTTTGCATTATGATGCTCTCTATTGATGGATCCACAAGCGATGCTGATCCCTGCCTCCATCAGAGTACTGTATCCACTGATCTGGGTGCAATACTGCTCTGTTTCCCTCATCTACCCCTCTTCCTCCATATGAATAAAGTTCTACTGGTGTCAGTTCTCCTGGATACAGACCCTGGTGGCAGAGTGGTTACCCGTTGTGTTCCTGCACACATCTGCATTTCAAAGCCCCCAGCTGTGCTGTGGAACTTCATGCCCATATAAAGATATATAGTTTAAGGAACTCATGGGACCATTCTACTCAATCCTAGAAGCTTGCTTTAGATGCTTAGAGGTGAATATATTCCTTCCTTGAGGATACTTGCTTCACTTTGACTTTTGGAACCCTCTCATTATTCCACTGGGGAGTGGGTGGATTGGGGTGGGGGATGGACTTCAAGACTCAGCCCTGATTGTAAACTAATGAAATTTTTCCAGAGCTAGCTTTCTTCAGAGAACCAGACTTACCAGACTATCTGGTGACATCATAAGCTGTAGTTCGATAGTTATCAATATTAATGACCAAGGAACAGTGGTGGGCTCATGACGAGTACTGCGATAAAGATCCCACATTGGCCTGAGACTTATAAAGTGATGTGAGAATCCCAGCATCTAAATCTAAAAGCTAAGAAATTACCAGGAAAGATCTGACGTTAAATTGAAAAGGCTCACTTCTGAGTGGGATGAAAGTTCTGAAAGAATAATAAAAACGCAACTGGAAAATACCATACCACAAACTCTTCGTGATGACTTTACAATTCTTTATAGCTATAAACCATTTAACGTTCTTCAATAAAAGCTCGGAAAATGCCGAATAGCATGCAATTTTCTTTGGCAAAAAGTAAGCCCCTGGTTTAAACACAGCAAAAAGTTTTGCATGGGTTCAAAGGGGGTGACAAAGACACTGTTTTTTGCTACCATTGGCCTGCTACCAACGTTTGTGTCCAAAACAAATGAATTTGGATGGAAGTAGTTAAAAGACCAAAGGAAAACAGTGCAATTCTTTAAAAGCTATTATTGCTACACTGTCCTCCCCCATTTGAAATCTGTGTTGGGAGGGAGAGACCACTTCAACTCAGTGAGTCACTTTGACTTCCTGGCCAGAACAATTAAACTTCTTGTATAAAACATGACCTGAAGTCTGCCTTCACCACATCATCCCACCTCAAAAACTCCCAGAGGTCAGCTCTGATATTTAACAGCTCGCAAATTCAATTTCTTTGCTGATGAGGCCAACTTCATGCTTTTAAAGTTGGATCTTAGATGATTGCAAATTTTCTTCTTCAACATTTTGAGTAATATATAAAATGTGTTGTCAGTTCAACTAGTTCAACTGCCAGCCTGAATAATATTACATATGTCCTTGGTTCATGATGGAGATAGTATTCGTGAGCCAGCAGATGAGAGAAAGAACAAGAGGCACGGAATCCCTCTCCCTCTTCCACACACCATTTCTCTTCTTACTTATGTCCAAGAAACTAAAGGAAGGAAGGAAGAAAAGCCCCAATAAATACAGCCAAGAATTATGGGAATGTGATCCATCCAGCCAATCTTCCTACTGGGTAGATAAGGAAGGTACTCATCTCAGGGTTTAAACTGCCCTGCTGGTTATAGAAACAGTTAATGCACTTTGCAAATTGATGGCTTCTTTGCTGCTTACAGCCGAGCAAGTTTCCCACTATTCCTTTCATTTGCTATTGATCTCTTGCCATAGTTTGCATACAATCCCCAAACAGCATTAGCTCATTTGTCCTCTAGTCTTGAAGATTAGCTCATTGGGATTGAATTCTTTAATGTGTTGGGGTCGAGTGTTGAATACAGCTTCATTTTTCTTTCTTAATGGCATTCTTGACCAGAAGAGGTAATTAATGAGCTTGATCTTTTATAGTAAGAATTTTGAGCTACACACCAGAAGTTACTCCCAGATTTTCATTTCTTCATTTCTTCTTCTTTTTATTTTTTGGTATCTTTAGCAAGTGGGGTAAGTTGAAAGTGGTAGGTTTTAGATTACTCTCTTTTATTTTCATTGACTTCTGAGGCCCATCCTCTTCCTGGAATGTATATTTGCCATAGCCACAGGGAAGGTTCTATTTCCATCTAGTCTAATATAACAAAGGGCTCCGACATTGGATTGAAAACAGTTCTTCTTCTGTTTTAAGGCGGTTCATGTTGGTTCAGGCTTCACTCAAATAGTACTCTCCACACCATCTATGCAAGTTCAGTTTTATAAACTTGAAAACAAAATGCCCTGCTCTCTAAACCATTGTCACTCAGAGTGACCCTGAGAGGACAGAGGAAGACTGCCCCAGTAGATTTTTGAGGCCAGAAGCGTCTTTATGAGGGTGGAAAGCCTCAGTATTCTCCCTCAAAGTAGCTGGTGGCTTCGAACTACTCATCTTGAGGTTCGCAACCCAAGCTGTAACCCACCATGCCACCAGAGGTCTTTCAGCTTTACATACCATAAAGCTTAATAGCTATTAATCAATAGCATGTTAATTACATGGATTAACCATGAGTTCATGGAAGCATGACTGCTCCTTCCCCCCACCATTGCAAAATATTAGGTGTCTTTGCAGTGACTTGCAAACTTGATCACTAGTCCTTTCAATCTCATGTATTTAGGCTCAGTGATTCTAATTACAGATCTAAGAGTATATGACATTTGAAGATTCTCAGGCCATCCCATTTCTGAGCTTAGGAATGTTTCTTGAAACACAGCTGCTCTCATCTATTTTCTACCTGTGTTATATATGCTGATAATCTCATGATCTCCACGCACTGATGGATGAAACTTGCAATGAGAGACTTAGATATTTAAGCTACATTTTGAAACTGCAGAACTTTGCTGTTCTGTATAACACCTAAAATGATTCCTAGATACTTTGTTGTAAAGCAACAATTTCATTCTGATAATATGTGACTGCTCTTTTATCTATCTATGTTAAAAAAATCACTGGTGATGGAAGTATAATATAGGTCACCCTGATATGTGAGTCAGGTTCAGAGCTGACACTCTCAGCAGGCAAGATAAAAAAGGAAAATGCACTACCAAACTCACTGCTATGGAGTTAATTCTGAATTATAATGGCCATTTATATAGTTTCTGAGACTGCATCTTTACAGAAGCAGACAGCCTGATTTTTCTCCAAAGGAATGGCTAGGGTGTGGCAGCCCAATGCCTAACCCATAGTACTACACAAGTTCCTTTGGGCAAGACCAACTAAATCCACAGCCAAGGAGTGGAGTCTAATTGAAACACTATACAAGAATTTGAGACTTTGTAAATATTCATAAGAGCAGATAATCTCATCTTTCTCCCAAAGAATAGTTGGTGGGTTTGAACAAACAACCCTAAAGTTATTAGCCCAAAGCTTACCTGAAAGCACCACCAAGACCCTTCAGGGAAGACAGGGGGATTGAAATGAACCAGCAACCCCAGACATTCATACCTTCAACAAGGACAAGCCAGAGGCTACTAGTTACCAAGTCCATCTATCTCGAACTGTCCAAAGACCTAATGTTGCTTGAACCTTTGCCTAAAGTGATACTGTCTCATTGTCAATGACCTTGAACATTAGAATTAATGCCTCTATCAAGCAATATCTCTTTGCTTAAGATTGCATTCTATTACTTCTTGTTAAAGCTAAAAATCTGGACTCAAACCATTGAAATGATATTGAAATTGTTAAATGTGATTCTCTGATCAAAGCTTAATGTCTTGTAGTCCTATGCACTTTACTATGATTTCCTTTCCAAAAACTAAACATTACATGAGTTCATGTAATGGAAATGTCAGTCTTTCTCCTCTTTTAAAATTAAACCACAGGGCAATATACAATAATAATAATCATACACACAGATATACTTTGTGGGTTATTTTATTGTTTTTAATTGGCATTGAGAGAGATCCTGTCTATAGAGGAGACTCTATGCCAAACTGAATGGAACCAGAGCATGATCCTGCGTATCTTCACAATTGTTCCTATGATCAAACCCACTGTTTCAACCACGGTGTCAGTCCATCTCATGGAGGGCTTTTCTCTCCCTCTCGTCTCTCCTACATGTGTGTTGTTGGCTTCCTGTAATAGCGATAACAACAACAAAGAGCAGAATGATATCCTTTCCTTGAAGAGTCCATTGCTAAGTGTAGGAGGCAAGGAAGTTAGAAAGCCTTAGTTCATTTAAGTGGAATGAGTGTAGGGATACAAGAAATGTTATGAAAGCAGGAACGAAGGACAGATTAGCTCTGTGTGTGAGTTGGGGAAGATTTCACCGAATGGGAGGAATCTGCTAACAGATGAGTGGGTGTTAGTAAAGTAGGAATGGGAGTGGAGAACATCAGAGGCAAAAAGAACAATGTGCTTGGGGAATGGCAAAACAGCCAGTGTGGCTGGAGTTTCGGTTGTGTGGGATGGAATGGCAGAAGCCCAACATGGAGAAATGGAAAAGAACCACCAGCTCATTGCCCTTTCAGTCCATCTCTCCCACCTCTTGCAAAGGCAGAATGTCCATGATGTTCTCACTCACGACTGGACATGGATTTAATCTCTTCTAAGCAAAAGAAAAGAGGTCAAAAATGGAGACAGGCTAGAAGCCAGGTCACAACCTTTCTTTCCCCAAACCAAAAACACTTTGATTTTACATGTGAATGCCTGCGTGCTTTTTAAATTTGAGTTACTCAACTTTTACGTACTGTTTTATTTTTAATCAATTTGCAGCCATTCCTTATCCTTTACTGCAGGTCTCTAGATTTAAAAAAGAATAAAATATCACTTGATGTCCCTTCATGAAATTGCAATTGGCTTATTATTTGAGATGCTGAGCTGGCATTAAGACGAGTGATGAAAAACCAAATGATTTATTGAGTCTTCCCTCTTTACCCACACACATTGTCCAAAGTTGTTTCCCTCCCCCAAAGCAACCAAGGAGGCTCTATAATACTTTCTGCAGGGACAATTTCATTTCTTATTCCACTTTGCCCAAGCATGACTGCATGCCTTTTAGTTATGGAAGGTTTTCCATTGCAGTGATGACAGTGGGCATTGCATAAGTCTAACACCAGATCCACTAGCTTTCCTATTTAGAAAATGGTTAAAATTGTGTTGTAGGAGATAGGAAGAGATCCTTTTGCTCTTTTACTGGAAACTTTAAAGAGCCAAATGCCTACCCCAGCCCACAACTACTGGTAGTAAGTTAACCATTAAGTAAGTATTGTGCTCTGTGGGCAATTATAAAATTTGGAACAAAGTATTCCTGGGAATCTAATTAAAGGTCATAATGTTTGATTAAGGGTATTCAGGTCAAATAACTCACATTGGGAAAAAAATCTATAAAAAGACCTTGATATTTGATTTTATTTTCTTGACATTTTAGAATCTATTAACTAGAAAAATTGCCAAAATAAAGTAAAACTAATGCATTTTCCATTAAAAAAACTTACCAATCTTTAAGCAATTCCAGCCAAATAAAGTGATATTTAATATATCATTAAAAATTAGGTAGAAATATATAACAGATTATTTAATCATAAAATATAATTTCAAAAATAACATCCACCCTCTTGTTCAAGTTATGATATTAAATTTATAGTCACATGAAGATGGTAATGTAAATGACAATATTATTTGATTTCCTTTTTTCATGATATAATATTTCTATTTAAAATAGACTGTGATATAAAATGTGCAATTCATTGCTATTAAGGCTCAGCACAAGTTGTACTCTGTTCTGGAACTGTATTTTAGCTGCCTTTAAAAACAACTATCTTAGCTGTCTTCAGATTTCTTTTCTCCTAGCATTTTATATACTTTCCTAATCAAAATAAATTAACTAAAATGTAATCAGCAAAAATCTATTTACAGTTAATCTTCAGAAAGTGTCTATGTGTATGTGTGAGCGAATTATATGATCTTTGCTTATATAAGTCATTTGCAATTTATGGAGCTCTGTGTGTATCAGAGTAGACTTGGGTTCTGTAGATTTACAGTGCTTGTGACCTCTCAAAAGTGGATTGCCAGGCCTTTCTGCTGAAGTATGTAGGCTCAATGCTTTAAACTGCTTGGCTGGTGGCCTAGATTTTAATCCTTTGCATCACCTGGGTGGCCTAGAATTTATGCAAATAAATTTTAATGTAAATAGTTTATTGAGCTATACTTTGTGTCAGACACTTTGCTAATTTTATGCTGTTATTATTAAGAGCTGGTGAATTGACTTGGACTCACAGTGACTCTATGTCCAGAACTAAATGCACCTGGGCCTTATGTCATTCTCACAATTGTTCTTAGTTTTGAGTTCATTGTTGCAGAGATTGAGTCAGTCCATACTGTGAGGGCTGTTCCTTCTTTTTGCTGTCCTTCTACCTTACCAACAAGCCTGATGGCATTTTCCAGGGACTGGTCTCTCCTGATAGGATGTCCAAAATACCTGAGTTTAAGTCTTTCATTATTCTCACTTCTAAGGAACTTTCTGGCTGTGTTCTTTCAAGAAAAAAAAATAGATTTGTGTGTTCTTTTGTCAGTCCAGGTACTGTATTGCTCTTCACCAGATTAAAGGGTGCATGCTAATTTTAAATGAATAAACATGGAGTTAAACTGTAGAGACAGGCAATGCTAATTCCATAATACAGAAGAAAATCAAGCCAGAGAACACTCTCAGTAGTCATTCCAAGTTCAAAGAACAAATAAACTGCAAATCCTAGATCTGAGCACCTCTGCACAGAAGGGGCTATGTATTGAGCTGCTAGTCAAAAGATCAGTGAGTCAAATTCATCAATGCTCCTCAGGAAAAGGGCGAATATATCTGCTCCCGTAAGATTTACTGTCCCCCCTGTGTGCCAGTGTTCTTCGCAGCACAGTTCACAATTGTAAGGAGTTGGAAGAGCCCAAATTTCCATCAACTGATGAATGGTACGTACATTAAAATAAAGCTGTGGTACATACATAAAACTGAAACTATGTATCACTGAAAAAAAAGTGATGAATGTGTGAAGCACATCACCACATGGGAAGAAGTGGAAAAAATTATGCTAAGTTAAATTAGCCAAGCACAAAAGGACAGGTACAACATAAGTCTGCCGAGCTAAGCTAAATTTTTAAAAAATTGCAAAAGGAGCATTGGGAAAAGGCTACTGTATACAGAAATTCCTGGGGCGGGGGGAGGCCGAGGTAGTATGGCAGGGGCCATAACCAAACCAGGGCTACATATGGCAGCCAACTGGGATGGAGGAACGGAGGTGGAGTGGAGCAGATGGTGATGTGCAAGGAGGGAATGGGGTAGCAGCACACTCCAGGGGAGCGTATTGTTTATATCTTCACAGGCAAAGAAGGACCAAACTTAAACCCGATGTTCTAGGATGTGAATGAAGCATGATGACATAGAATGGGTAAACAGGTAAGGGGTCTGAGCACCAAGCCCCCATCCCAACTACAGGGCAGCTGTCTCTCAGCCCAGGGGAGTTTTCTTTGGAGGTCAGCACTGAAGCTGCAGCTTTGGGAGTGAGATATGCTTGACCAGAGCACATGAGAACAAATGAAGGGGGAGGAAGAGAGAATGGAGTACATGCTGGCCCACCGAGCCTTCTGGATGATATTCCCACTCAGAAGAGCCAATGCACAGAGAGGATCATATTGCCAGCTCCACTATGAAATATGGCTTCCCTCGCTGACCCAAGGCACTTCAAGGTCAACAATGGAGAAGCAGGGTCAAGATTATACCGCTTGACCCAACCACACCATGGCAAAACACTAAGGGTTTGTGACAGAACATGGAATTCCCAATGGAGTGCCAAGGATATACTTGGGGACCAGGGTATGGTGCCATCCTACTCAATCAGAGGACATTCCTGGAGGTCAATGACCAGACTTTGGACTATTTATAGGTTTTTAAATTGTTTTATATGTGTATATATATATATATATATGTGTATATATATATGACATTGGAAATTTTTGCTTTTCATTGTTCTGTTTCTTTGGTTGCTTCATCTTAGGATGTCTTTTTTTTGTACACATTGCTATCTCTGCAGGTCTATCTAGATACTGGATGAATAGTCTAGAAGTGAAAATGACAGAACTGATGGTTCTGGGGGGCGGGGTGGGGGAGACAAGGTGGGAGGAGGAAAGCAGTTAGTGTTGACCGACCCAGGGATAAGCAAAAAGCAAGTGATTCAAAATCAATGACAAGGTGAATGGGAGAGGTCCAATAGGGATTGATCAAGTGTAATGTAACAGAGAAAATACTGAATCCCAAATGGATGCTGAGCATGATATTGGGACAAAAGGAAAGTAAATGGAAATAGAGGAAAGAACTGGGGGGTAAAGAGCATTTATAAGTTCTAAATACAGTCCTGTACATAGGTGAATATATTTATATATGACAATGAAGAAATAGATCAATGTGCATATACTTATAGGGCTATTATTAGGATAGCAGATGGGCATTGGACCTCCACTTAAATACTTCCTCAGTGCAAGAACATTTTGCTCTATTAAATTGGCATTCCATGATGCTCACCTTTCCGACACAATCATTGAAAACAAATGTGTTCATAAGCAAAGGGGGTGAAGAATGCAGATGGTGCCCAGCTATCAAAAGATGTAGTTCCTGGCATCTTAAAGGCTTGAAAGTAAACAAGCAGCCATCTAGCTCAGAAGCAAAAAAGCATACATGGAAGTAGCACACCAGCCTGTGTGACCACAAGGTGTCAAAGGGATCTGGTCTAGGGCATCGAAGAACTAAGAATTATATCATTATAAATGAGGGGGAGTACAGATTGGGGCCCAAAGCCCATCAGTAGGTGAAATGACATCCCCTTACAGAAGGGTTGTAAGGAAGAGATAAGTCAGTCAATGTACAATGTATTAACAATGAAATATGCAACTTTCCTCTAGTTCTCAAATGTTTCTTCCCACCCATTATCATGAGCCCAATACTACCTGAAAAATCCAGCTAGATTAGGGGATGTACATTGGAGGCAGAAACATGGGGAAATTAGGATAGATGATCCCTTCAGGACCAGTGGTGGATGTGGTGATACTGAGAGGGTAGAGGGATGGTGGAGTAGAAAGGGGGAACCAATTGCAGGGACCTGCATATTATCTCCTCTCTGGAGTATGGACAACAGGGAAGTGAGTGAAGAGACACGTTGGAGAGAATGCAATATGAAAAAGTAATAAAATATGTAAATTATTAAGGGTTCATGGGGGAGGGGAGAAGGGAGGGAAAATATGGGGAGCTGCTAAGTGCAGGGAGGATGTATTGAGAGTGATAATGGCAACAAGTGTGCAAATGAGGCCTGCATACAATTGATGTATGTATGGATCATGATGGAAGTGGTATGAGCCCTCAATAAAATGATTCATAAAAAAAAGGGGGGGTAGGAAGAGGAGCTTATACCATGGGCTCAAGTAGAAAATATTTGGAAGTGGAGGTGGCAACAAGTGTACAAATGATGTATGAAAGGTTATAAGAGCTGTAAGAGCCTTCAATAAAACTATTGAAAAAAAAAAGATTTGCTGTCTCAGAAAAACCAAAAGAACAGTCTACTCTTTCCTTTACGGTCACCAGGAATCAACTTGAACTTCATGCCACTGAAGTGGGTCAGAGTACACAGAGTCTGACTCACTTTTTATTTGAGATAAAAATGGGAAATCATTGAGTTAACAGGAGAAACTAGTGTAGTAAAATGTTCAAATTAGCGAAGCCTACAATAATTTTTGGTCTATAATTATGATGATTTCCTTAAGAAAAGAAAATATCACCTTTTCTCAGTCTGTTTTTGAGAAATTGTCGATCCAAAAGTTGACATTTTGTTATTTTTCTTCTGCTTAATCAAAGCCAACTGCTGTCACTTTATTTTTTTTAATGTGGTGGAGGAGGGACTATAATGTTTATTATCTTTTCTTAGTTTATTTGAACACGTCATCCTTCAATATTAATTTGAAATTCTGCATTCTTTCATCAGTTTTAAAAATAGAAGGAGGGTGCCAAGGTCCTGATAGGGCTTGATCAAAGACAATGTAACCCAGAGGAATTACTGAAGCTCAAATCAAGGCTGAGCATGATAGTGGAGCAAGAGGAAAGTAAAAGGAAAAAGAGGAAAGAACTAGAAGGCAATGGGCATTTAAAGAGATCTAAAGACAGCCATATATAAGTATATATGGCCTAGATATCTATGGCTTATTTACTTAGATATATAAGTAAATATACTTATATATGACGATGGAGAAATATATCTATGTGTATATATTTATAGATTTAGTATTAAGGCAGCGGATGGACTTTGGGCCTCCACTCAAGTACTCTGTCAATGCAAGAACATTTTGCTGTATTAAACTGGCATTTTGTGATTTTCCCTTTCTTGACAATCACTGAAGAGAAAACAGATACATATGCAAATGTAGTGAGGAAAAGAGATGGTACCAGACTATCAAAAGATATAGCATCTAGGGTCTTAAAGGCTTGAAGATAAACAAGTGACCATCTAGCTGAGAAGTAACAAAGCCCACATAGAAGAAGCACACTGGCCTTTGTGATCACGAGATCAGGTATCTGGCATCAAAGAACAAAAAGACATATCACTGTGAATGAGGGTAAGTGTGGAGTAGGGACTCAAAACTCATCTGTAGGTAATTGGACATCCCCTTACACAGGGTTGCCAGAAGGAGACAAGTCAGTGTGCAGTGTATCAATGACAAAACATATAACTTTCCTCTAGTTCTTTAATGTTTCCGCCTCCTACCTTCACCCCCACCCCCCGCTATCACTCTCCCAATTCTACCTTACAAATCTGTCTAGACCAAAGAATGTACACTGGTAGAGATTGAAACAGGAAACACATGGAATCCAGGGCAGATAAACCTCCAGGTGATTACGGCAGGTAGAAAGGGGGAACTGATCCCAAGGATCAACATATAGCCCCCTCCCTGAAGGATGGACAACAGAAAAGTTGATGTAGGGAGATTTTAGACAGTGTAAGACATGACAAAATAATAATAATTTATCAAATAAAAATTATTAACAAGGGTTTCATGATGGAGGGAGCCGGGAGGGAGGGGGGAAATGAGGAGCTGATACCAACAGCTCAAGTAGAAAGAAAATGTTTTGAGAATAATAATGGCAACAAATGTACAAATGTGCTTGACACAATGGATGGATGGATGCATTATGCTAAGGGTTGTATGAGCCCCCAATAAAATGATTTTTAAAAAGATAAAGGAGTTAGGTAAGTTTTTTTAAAATAAAAAATAGTAACTTTGAGAATGAGCTGTTTCAACTGACTTATCAGCTATTCATACATCAAAGCATTCAACCTTAAACATGATTGCTATTTTTTAGTGGATTATGTACTTCTCTACCTTCAGAAAGAGAGAGAGGATATTTGGAACAAATTTAAACCTCACTTAATTCAGAGCCATTGCAATAGTGTTATAATAGCATAATGTCACTACAAGTAGAACTAGTTCTTATGTTTGTATGGTCTTAGACTTTCATACCTTTTCAGTGTTAGGATTTCTGTCTTGCAGGGTTTTGTTGTTAAAGCATAAGCTGGTTAGTCTTGCTGTCGTTCAGTATCTCCTAAATATATGAAGTCCTATTCCCACTGCCCAAAACTTGTTCATCATGTATTTTACCTATGCATGCATGAACAGATGCTTAGAAAGAGAAACAAGTGAACTTTTATCAAGAACCCTTGGTGTACTAGACACCATGCTGGATGCAGAGCATCTGTTTGTCTAACAGCATTGATAACCCATGTGTGCCAACATGACCACCATTTGCTGATGCGCTGACTGATTCATGGCAATACAATATGTGTCAGAGGAGAACTGTATACCATAAGGCACCTAATAATAACTGATATAATTTTTGGGGGGCTCTCAGCTCTATCCATGCATCCTGTCAAGCACTTTTATACACATGTCACCATCATCATTTTTGAGATAGTTTCTTTCTACCCTCCATCATGAACCCTTAATAATTTATAAATTGTTATCTATTGCATGTCTTACACTGACCGCTATCTCTCTTTATCCACTTTTAGGCTGTTCATCCCTTTGGGGGTGGATTATATGTTGATCATTGTTATTGGTTCCCCTTCTTCCACCTCACCTTCCCCCTATTTTCCTGGTATTGTTACTCTCATTATTGTTATTGAGGACTCTATCTGTCCTGGACTCTCAGTGTTGCAAGCCTTTATCTGGATCAGTATACATACTTTAGTCTATCATTTGTAACATTTGTAACATAGAATTAGTATTATGATAGTAAGGGAGGAAAAATTAAAGAACTAGAGGAAAGTTGCATGTTTCATCTATGCTATATGGCACATTGACTGACTAATCTCTTCCTAGTAACCATTTCACGAGGGGGTGTCCAATTGCCTACAGATAATCTTCATGTCTCCACTCCACACTCCCCCTCATTCAAATTGATAAAGATTTTTTTTTTTTGTTCTGCATCTTTGATGCCTGATACCTATTCTCATTGACACCTCATGGTCACACAGGCTATTGAGTTTCTTCCACGTGAGTGTTGTTGCTTCTCAGCTAGATGGTTGCTTGTCTCAATTTTCACATTCATCAAGCCTTTAAGACCCCAGATACTATATCTTTGTGTAGCTGGACACCATCAGCTCTCTTCACCACATTGGCTTATGTACTCATTTTGTCTTTAGCGATCATGTCGGGAAGGTGAGCTTTACAGACTGCGGGATTTCAATAACTGATTTTTCAGAGATAGATCTCCAGGCATTTACTATGACATGCCTCTGGTTAGATTTAAACCTCCAAACTTTGTATTAGCAACTGAGTGACTTAACAAGTTACTCCACCCTGGAACTTCGGAGCCCTGGAAGCATTGTGATTCAGGTGGGCTTCTAACCATGAGGTGAGCAGTTTGAAACTAGCAACCACTCGTTGGGAGAAAGATGAGGTTTTCTATTCCTGTAAACAACTACAGTCTTTGAAACCTACAGGCAGCACTTCTATCCTGCTCTATAGAGTCTCCATGAGTCAAAATGGACAAAATGGCGGTGATTCAGAGGATAGGTAACTCACTTGAGGCAAGAATTATGAAGCTTAACTTTCAGATGGCCAACCAGGGTCTTTGGGAGGATAAATAACCTTCAATACTCACTTTTTAATATTTATTTTGCACTTCTAGAATGGTGTCCAGGCAAAGGCATGTGGGGTTTTCTTGTATGTAAAATGCACGAGTCAATTAATGTACTCATATTCTTTATTTCACATTCATCATGCTTACTCCTTCTGCTATAATGATGGCCAATGTCACCAGGCAGTATAAGCATGCCTCCCATTATGTGGTACATGCAGATCAAAGAACACAATCTCTTCTTCTGCAAAATTGCTCCCTTTCAAAGAAAATTAAGTGAAGAAAGAAAAATCTATGCACTTTGTAAAAAGATTGCTAACTAAAACAACAATGATCCTTAAGAAATCCATGTACACATCTTAAAAGTAAATTAAATTTATGTGGAAGAAATATTGTAACACAAATGGATCTTTGGAAATAAAGTAGAGTTTTATAGTAGGAAGAGCCAAGAAGAGATTTAAAGAAAAAACTTGCTGAGTTATTAAAATAAAGGTAAAATCATAATTAGTAGGAAGGACCATACATTCACTCCTTCTTAGACAAGCAAACATTGAAGACAGAGTAGCAGAAAGAATGAGGTGATCAGGTAACTGGGATCATGCTCTCTCCCTTCACGAATTGCTATTCATTTGCTTTGTGTATTTTACATTCTTGGCATGAACTATTGAGGATGGAAAAAAGTTATATTTGAATAGCAAATCCAATATAATTTTGATATATTTACTTGCTTCCCAATATAGTTTTTTATTGAATCATTTCATTTAGGGCTCTTATAGCTCTTATAACAATCCATACATCCATTGTATCAAGCAAATTTGTACATATAATGTCATCATCATTCTCAAAACATTTTCTTTCTATTTCAGCCCATGGTATCAGCTCCTCTTTTTCCCCTCCCTTTTCAACCTCCCAGCCTTGCTAAACTATAAATTATTATTATCATCATATCTTATGGCATCCACTGTGTTCCTTCACCTATATTTCTGTTGCTTGTCCCCCTGGAGAGGTGATGGTTATACATCAATCATTGTGATCAGTTTCCCCTTTCTTCCCCTTTTCCCCATACCTTCATGTTATCACTACTCGCATTACTGTTCCTAAAGGGTTTATCTGCCTGGATTCTGGGAATGGAGAGCTCTCATCTGTACCAGTGTACATGCTCCAATCTTCCCAGATTTGTAAGATAGAGCTGAGGTCATGATAGTAGGGGTGGAGAGGGGAGGAAGCATTAAAGAACGGGAGGAATGTTGTATATTTTGTCAGTGCTATACTGCATCCTGGCTAGCTCATCCCTTCTGTGTGACCCTTCTGTGAGGGGATATCCGATTGTCTGCAGATGGACTTTGGGTCTTCCCTGATCCCTAGTTCCCATTGATATGATTGTTTGGGGTCTTCTGATGCCTTGTCCTATGTACAATTGGTGATTACACAGGTAGGTGTGCTTCTTCCCTGTGAGCTTTGTTGCTTCATAGCTAGATGGCTGCTTGTTTATCTTCAAGCCTTTAAGATCCTAGATTCTATATCTTTTGATATATCTCTGATATTTGGATACCATCAGCTTTCTTCTCCACATTAGCGTATTCACCCATTTTGTGTTCACTGATCATGGCAGGAAGATGAGCATCACAGAGTGCAAAGTTATCAGAACAAAGTGTTCATCTGTTGAGGGACTACTTGAGTAGAGGCCTAATATCCCTCTGTTACCTTAATATGTAACATATAAGCATATGTACATAAGTCTATATCCCTGTATTAGATATTAATATATTTACATATATAAATGTCCATGTTTATTCTTTTATATATATATTTGGCCTTCTAGTTCTTTCCTTTATTTCCTTTTGAATTCCTCCTGTCCCATTAGCATTTTTCATTTGGCTCTCCACACTTCTCTGTTACATTGCAATTGATCAATCCTTGCCAGGCATTCTATGTCCTCCTCACCATCAATTGTAGATCACTTGTTGTTCCCTTGTCCCTGGATTTATTGGGTCTCCCTTCCCTTTCTCTCACTCCCTCTTCACCCATTTCGCTCCTGGAACTCTTTGGGGCCCATTGTTTTATCCTCAGGATTGTTTATCCTGACTATCTTATATGGATAGGTACCAACAAAAGAAGAAGGAGAGGGAAAAGGAGAGGGAGAATAAGAATAAGAATAAGAAGAAGAATAAGAAGAAGAAGAAGAAGAAAAGAAAAGAAAAGAAAAACCTAAAAATTAGTCCATAAGTAGTTCCAGGTCTGTCTGTTGATCCTTATGACTGGGCCTGAAATGGCAAATCTGCCCCTCCCACCTCCACCCACGCCACCCCCAGTCCTGTCTATTTTTTGAAATTCCTTGGTGATTTGTGGCTTTGCTCCCCTTGTTTCTCTGTTGCTCTACCTTCGTGCACATCCTGGTGTGAGGGCTGGTTAGACCGGGTACTGCCCTCGTCACACCGTGGGTTAGTAAGGGGATGTTTTATCTCATGGTGAGACCAATCCTACAGTCCTTCTGTGGACTGCTCCAAGGGACTTTCCAATATTTTCTCTTTAACATATGTACCAGAAACATTTGTTGCACTAGAGAAAACTGTAAGGCCCTCAAAAAGTACATGGTACTGTGTTGCCTTTAATGTTTTGCTTTTGTTTTTATAAAATATCTGATTGGATGACTGTGTAATTTTAAAAATGTAAAAAAGCATTGTATTTGAAAATAAATCACTCAATCTTATAATTTGGCAAAATATTCTTTTAAAATACAGGATTGGTATTATTGTTGGCTTTTCTAAAAGTTAGGTTTACAAGAATATTACTGGGTGCTAAAAAACACACTCCTGTGGACACTTATGTGATAGATTCTATGGCATTCTAGAAGTGGTAGGAGTCTGCACAGAGTGGGTTCTGAGAAAGGAATTGGAACAGGTCCTGCTGTGAGCCCAGTGAGGAGCCTGGTGGTATAATGCTTAAATCTGGTTTAAAGCTTAGATCTGCATTGTTTAGGTAGCCATGAATTACATAACATTTCATCTCAAAAAGGAAAAAACCTGTATTATCACCAGTGTGATAAGTAGTTTATTATGCTAACCTGGTCAATAGGAACATGTGTGATTGGTCACAGTGTGATTGGAGGGCAAAGAGATAAATGGCTCTGTGAGGCCTGACACCCATCCCCCCCCCACTCCCTTCTTGCTCTCTGGTGATCAGAGTGTGCTGGAGTGTGCTAGAGCCTGCATGTTGCTGCCATAGCTATTTATCTGTCTCAGCCTGTGAATTACATATACTACCTTTGGACCAGGCCAATCCATGGATAGTGTTGCTAGAGCTTGAGACTCCTTTGAGACCTGCTTCAGCATGCTGCTGGTATGTACACCTCTTGTGCTTAAGGCTTGTGGATTCTATTGCTTTGCATTGCTTTTGTTAGATATCCCATCCCGGGCTGCTTTGATAAGCTCCCGAAGTATTGCTATTGGTGACCCACCCTACTACTTGCTGTCTGTGGGCAGATTCTCCTGGCCTTGCCCCAGAGAGGACTCTGCTCTCTGCTTCCTTGACCTTGGGCCCAGAAACCCTTGTGAGTTAATGGACTTCCTGTATATTAAATTGACTGTTCCACGAAAGTGAGCTGAACAGAGTTCTAGTTTCAGTTTTCTAGATAAGCCTGTTTAGCAAAATAAGTCAGGCCAAAAAAAAGTATGTTGAACTTAAAATTTTTCAAAATAGAAAAATAATCTACTTAATAAAAAAAGTTGGAACTCAAAAGTAAATACGCTCCAGTGGTACTGTAGGTTAAGCATTGCCTGATAACTACACAAGGTCAGCAGTTTAAAACCACCAGTTGCTACTTGGAGAAAGATGAGGTACTCTGTTTCTGTAAAGATTACAGCTTTCACAACCCTAAAAAGGTACTTTTATACTGTCTTACAGCATTGTTGAATTGGAATTACCTTGACAGCAATGGTTTGTTCCTTAGCCCAGAAGTACACTTCAGGAGGCCTTCACAGATACACAGAAGAGTTACTTCTGAGTAGCCCGCAGGAGGGCATGTCTTCCTGCTCCCTGTGACTGTGCTATGGACATCTCGCTCAAGATTAGACCACAGCTATGTTCTCTGTGGCAAAAGACAGTACAACAGGAGTTTTGTGTTTATTTTTTCCCTTTTTTGAGTGAGGAAAAAGAAGTGTTCTGAGAGAGGCACGGGGCTCAACAAGTTGAATTTGGGATGTATTCCCGGTATTACTTGGATTTTCAAGAATTTTTGGAAATCTTGCCTTTCAGCCACAGTTCTCCTCAAAATTCTGAGTTATTTGCCAAATTCATTTCAAGCTCTTGAATTTACAGTTGAGAGAGAAATAAAAAAAAGTCTTTCATTTGTTCCTAAGCTATTTATTTTGCTTGTAAAACCCATCATAATGTCTACCCAATAAAAAGAGAAATGCATAACTCCAGAAAAGTTAACAGTTGAGGCCTGAAGTTTCCCTCAGACAAAGCCAGAAGTTATTTATTGAGAGACAATTTTCTCTTTGAACTTGGGAAGATACAAGCAACAGATATCTCTGGGAAATGTTCCCTTTATCTTTTTCTAGAATTCTCCTTTTCAAGACATAGACTAGCATAGGACTACACGGATGACTTGAGCCAGCCACAGTCTGGTAACAGTCATGCTTCACATTGTACAATAAAAAAAAGAGCCCGGGTGGGGTGGGGTGGGGTGGAGCAGAACATGTTGTGGGCAGGCATGATGAATTGCAGCTGGGTATCATGTCCTATAGTGTGCTGTGGCCTGATGTCAAACAATATGATCAGAGGTCGTGCTCTGTGTAATGGCACAATGGGGCATGGTGTGGAAATATACAATGTGGTATTGTATGCTGTTGAATTTCTGGTGTGCCTTACAGTAGCATGGCATGGTATGATATTGTGTGTGCAGTGCTGTACAGGTTGTTGTAGTGTGAAACCTCATGGTGTAGGTGACATGGGGCAGTGTAGGATGGAACAGTATGTTAAGCTTCAGCACAGCATGATGTGGCTTAGTTTGGAGTGGTGTGGTGTGGAATAATGTCTTGTGGTGGGACATGATTGAGTGTGGCACTACTCTCATGTTTGAGGAGATGGGCTATGATGGGCTCCTAAGAAGAAAGGAAAGAAGTTCTGCCTTTTAGAAGCTTGCTCTATCTTTTCCCCTTGCGCTGTCACACAAGAACTACATTCATAAACCACTCAAACACATAACCACGAAGACACACACTTAGATGCTGTTGCAGGTGCTGTCTAATCCGTCTAATCTCTTTAACAGAATGAAGCAACCTGGTTCTGCTCCATCCTCCCACTGGTCCTTAGACTGGACTCTATTGTTGCAACAACTGTATCTATCCATTTCACTGAAGGTCTCTCTATTTTCATTTCTCCTCTATTTACCAAACCTGATGTCCTTCCCTGGGGACTTAGTTCTCCTGAAAACACGTCTAAAGTTCTCCTGAGACAAGTCTCACTATCCTGGCCTCTAAGAAATGTTCTGATTATCCTTCTTCCAAGACATATACTTGTTCTTTTGGCAATGCGTGACACTTAGCTCAAATGCATAATTTTTTCTTGTCTCCTTTAGTCAATGTCCAACTTTCGCATGCATATGATGTAAATGAAAATACCATGGCTTGGGTTAGGTGCCCTTTAATCCTCCAAGTCAGTTTGGTTCAGTTTGGAGGGCTTCAGTGACTGGTGCATACATTTTCCTTCTTTGCAGATGGACCCTATCCTATCACAGATATTGTATTTAGTGTGTCCTTTTTGACTAAAAGTGCAGTGCCATTCCTCTGAATTATGTCATTTCCAGCATAATAAACTACATAATTTTTCTAATTCAAAATGGTCAATGCTAGTTCGCTTCAGATTACTGCTGCCAAGATCTTTATGTGGTCCTTTAAATATTTGATCTTTATGTGTTTCATTTTATATTTAATTTCTAAATTTCCTAGATTCATGCTTATTATGTTTCAAGTGTCAATTATTACTTGATCTTTACAGCTCTTTCTTCTCATTTTGAGTCTTGCCCCAGCAGCAAATTAATGTCATGAGGACTTCCACTCCAGGTTGTATTCCAGCCACTCATGTTAGCCAACTTTGATAGCTCTGTCTCAGTCATATTTTAAGTGGTTTCCAATATGAAGGGCTCATCTTTTGGTATTATCTCTGACCATTTTCTGTTTCCATTCATTAGGTTTTCATTAATGACAATGTTTTGATGTTATCCATATGTTTTCAGTGGCTAATTACTCGTTAGTGAACAGCTGGTTCCGGTCTTAGTCTGGAAGCTCATCTGAAACCTGTTCACTTTGGGTGACTCTGCTGATATTTTGAAACAGCAATGACATAGCTTCTGGCATCCCAGCACCACACAAGGCACCACAGTGCAGCAAATTGACAAATTCCGGACACGTTTACAGAGCAAATAGCAAATTCAAGGCAGTGGAAGTCTGGTGGGATGATTGCAAGTTTGGAGTCACAGGTACTTAAAATTTTATGGAATGTACATAACCCAACCTGCCCTCACCAATAAACCAAGTACCATTGATAAGAACTTTACACATGTGCTTATTGGAAATGACCTGGAGTAAGGCAAACCAACAGAAGGCCATTCTCTTCTTTGTTCAGACCTACAACTAAAGCCTTCCCTGGCCATATGGAACCATGTTTTGGAAACAAAACAAAACAAAACAAAACACTTGGACACAAATTAAGAGTTTTGTTTCTTTGGGTTTAAAAACTTTTCATCACTTTTTCCTTTTTAACATGAAAATATAACACTAACTACTTTACCAGGAGAAGCAAGTGTTTGAAAAATAATTTCACCCCCTGCCAGTGCCTGCTACTGAGATCAGTGTCAGTTCCAATTTGTCCCCAATGCTTACTTCAAATATTATTTTTAATATTTTAATGTATCCTCACTGGGACTCCTCTCATTGTGTGAATTATAAGGTATCACATCTTCTGCACAAATAACTGATAAGTAAATAAACTAACTTTGTTTTCAGAAGCTGAGCGTTTCAGGTTAATTTTCTCTCTGGACTTTCTAATAGCCTCCTCTGGATGATTCTTTCAACAAAGCAAAAGCCCCAGTGGGAGGCAGCTGGCTGCTGAGTGGTTGGGCTCTCCAGAGATGGGGAGGAGGCCATGCTTTGGGGCTTCATCATGAAATAGCACACATTGAGTGCATTCTTTTCAATCTCCAAAACATAAGGCTAATAAGTTGTGGTGCTTTAATTCTTTTTGTGGGGTGGGGTCACTTTTATTACTGATCTAGCCCAATTTTTGCGTAACTCTTCCTATTAATTGCCATATGCTTTCCACATCTCTCTTTTACTAAAATCTACTTGCAAAAAATACAAAATTAAAATGCACACAATACTCTAAGACATACCTCCCCTCATCTTGCACTCTATGGGTATTTCGACGTTTCTCTTCTTGATGGGAAATATGTTCTTCCTAGAACAATAGGGCCTCATGAGAATTGAATTATGATTTGAGAATGAGGATGATGTATTTCCTCAGAAATTACCTTGCAGAAGTATCCAAGACTAGAACTCTCACCCAAGGGCAATAGAGGTAGTTAGAGCAATAATCAAGGGCAGAGGACTTCAGCCTGTCATCCTTTAGGCCTATCTCAATCATTGCAGCTTCAAGAAATTTATTTAACCCCTCTGAATTATTTTGTTCACCTATGAAATGGGCTTTATAGCCCCTCTCTTCCCAACATTACTTATCATATATACTCGAATATAAGCTGACATGAATGTCAGCTGAGGCACTTAATTTTACCACAAAAACAGCATTTAAAATGTGCTAGAAAACTAGGCTTACACACGAGCATATACACTAAGTGTTTTTAGCACAGGGCCTGGTAGGCTGAAACCAACACTAATTCCATAGCATCCACTCTGACTTCTGGCCATCACGCCGAACAGAAACAAATTGTGCTCCATCAGCTTTTCAGTGGTTGATTTTTAAGAAAAAGAGCAACAGGTCTGTCTCCCAAGGACTATCTGGGAAAAACCCAACTTTTTGAGTTAACCATTTATACTACGTAGGGACTCTGGGAGATGGAAAGGGTGCATTAATGTCAGATGTCATTACATTGTGATACTGAATTTACACACGGGTACCTTTTGGCAGGTATGAGACTATATATAATTTACACACGGGTACCTTTTGGCAGGATGAGACTATATATTTTTGAAGACTTATATGAGCTTTGAAACAGGAAAGTGAGAAAGAATATAAGTTTTATAGAACAAGAACTCTAATAATAGCCTGGTATTGTTGTTTTGGTGATGCCCTGGGATACCAATGAGAGACTTGTGACCCATAACACACCTATCACTGTGAAACAGAGCAAAGCACTGCCTAGGTTACTTGAACGATGAATGTGATAACACAGATCACTCAGCTGACAGTAGGTGTGCAAGAAATGTAGGATTACTTCCATCCCGTCTCACTTTTATAAGAAGGAACAGCATACATTCTTCTTATTGCTGTCAGATGCAGCCAGATGAGTTTCAATTCATTACTGCTCAGTGTACAAAAGAACAAAATACTGCTCGGTCTTCTTTTGTCCTTACAAGCTTTGACCTGGACTCCATGTTGTATCTACTGTGTCAGTCCATCTGATCCAGAGAGTTCCTCTTTTTCACTGCTCTTCTATTTCACAAGCATTATTTCCTTCTCCAGGGACTGATATCTCTGGAGAGGACATTCAAAGGACAAGTGACACATTATTACCATCCTCACTTCCAAAGAACACTCTGGATGTACTTTTCCCAACACTTATCTTTCTTCTGCTGTCCGTGATAGCATCAATGTGTTCTGCCAACACTATGATCAAATGCATTGGTTCTTCTTAGATTTTCATTATTCAAGACCAAACCCTCCTATGCAGTTGAAGCAATTGAAACTACCATAGCTTGGGTAGGGTACATTTTAATTCTCAAAGTGGCATCCTTGTTTATCAGCACTTTAAAGAGTTCTGGTGCAGAAGATTCAGTCATGAGGTGCCTTATTTCAGCTCTTGAATCCTATTTCCATGAGCATTGGTTGTGGACTCAAGTCAGATACATCCTTCATAGCACCACTCTTTTGATCCCTTCCAAAAGAATGACGGGGTCTATAGGTACAAATGTGAGACTTTTAGTTTTCTTTTCACTGAACTGCAATTCATATGAAAGGATACAGTATTTGCCATTCATCAGCAAATGCTTCATGTAGTTCTTGCTTTGAACAAGCAAAGTTAGCTATCACCTGAAGATCAAAGGCTGTTCCTCTAATTCTGGTACCAATTGTTTTTCATAATGCTCAGTTTCTCATAATGTCTACTTCTCAGATAGAATAATTCAGATTGAATAATTATTCAGGTAGAATAATTCTGGTCAAATGATACAACTCTGATGCACATTTTTCCTAATTTTAACCCTGCAATTGCCCCTTATTCTGCTTGAAAAACGACATCTTTGTTCATGTACAGTTTCCTCATGAGCACAATGAAGTAGTCTAGAATTCACATTCTTTCCAATGCTAGCCATAATTTGTTATGCTTCAAATGCCTTTGGAAGTCAACAGAACATAAGTTAGCATCTTTCTCATAGTCCCTGCTTTGAGGAAAGATGAATATGACCTCAGTAATTATATCCCTGATTCCATATACTTTTCTGAGTCCAGTTCAAATTCCAGTCTATTTATTGCAGTAGTTCTCAACCTGTGCATTGCATCCCCTTTGAGGTCTAATGACCCTTTCACAGGGGTCTCTCAATTCATAACACTAGCAGTTAGGAAGTAGCAACAAAAAAAAATTTATGGTTGGGTGGATCACCACAACATGAGGAACTGTATTAAAGGGTCACAGTATTAGGAAATTTAGGAACCACTGCTTTTACTGCTAACACTGTTGTTGAATGGTCAACGTGCTCAACATAAAAAAAAAATTACTTCCATGCTATAAATTTGATATTCTATAATTTCCATATTATTCTGAGTTAATTTTTTTGTAATAGATACAAATATGAATCTTTTCTGGTCTGTTGACCAGGTACCTTTGTTCTAGATTTCCTGACTTGGAAAAATGAGTGCTTCTAGTGTTTCATCAACTTGCTGAAACAATTCAATTGATGTTTCATTAATACTTTGTGGCAGTCATGTACTTTGGTGTCAATTTCATGATTGGGAGTATAGGATTGGAGTCTAGCCTGTCAATCTGAAGATAGCCAATGAAACCTCTGTGTGGGCATGGCTTCCTCTGAAAAATCTGGGAAATCTCACAGTATTTCCTCCATGGAGGTGAGAGACTACAGACTCAGTTCCTTGGAGATGCACAACTGACAAGACAAGGTCGCAGCATAGCCCCTGAGTCCTAGGAACGGGAGGATCCAGAGGAGAAGCCACACAGGTTTACCCAGATGTAACCAGACCTCTGAAGCTCTCTGAACCAGAGAGATCTCTGCCAGCACTGAGATGCTTCTACTGCCAATGGATACTGCTGATGGACCCTGAGTCCTGGAAATGAGGAACCATGGGGAAACCCCTGCCAGTGCAGGGATGCTTCTACTGTTGCTGGATGCACAAGGCTCTGCACCCACTGACCTGTGATTGTCCTGGTGTCATTGCATGGTGCTTCGTGAGTTGGAAGGAGACTTTATAGATTAGTATAGGACAATGGGCTAATAGCAGACTTATGACTTTGGACTGGACTGAGTTGGGATGCTTTCTCAATGTTCCATTCCTCTTGTGTATAAATCTTTCCCTTTTCTTTGTGGCATCACTGCCCTGGTGGAAGTAGGAAGCCCAGACTTACTCCTAGAGAGCTGTTGCTGGATTTGAACCATCAACCCTGTGGGCTGTAGTCCCGCACACAACCACTATGCCACCAGGGCTCAGCCAAACCTTTCCTTTGTATCCATGTGTGTTTATGAATTTGTTTCTCAGTCTACAGAGACTAACACTTTATGGTACCTTGGGAGTGGGGTACTGGGGAAACAAATCATGAAGATTGAAAGTAGATGTTTGTTTGACTTCTGCCTCATGATAGTGTTTCTTCTTTGTCTCGTCAGAAGTCAGATATGTCCTTACAGTTTACGGAGTTATTTTCTGAAAATAATATGGGAAGTTAATGTTTTGATTATTTCATCTGGATGCTGTCTTTGGTTATTATTGTATGAAACTGCAAAAATGAATGCTGTTAATGTATATATTAAGGTCAGGGGTAGAAATCGTCATTTGAATGTCTCAGAGCCTATGCTGTTCAAAGAGAATGGTCAAAATGGCTGACAGCATGGATCCATTTTGATGTCTTCAGAGATGTAAATAGAATAGTTTAGATAAGGATTTAAATAAGCTAAATAAGAATTGAACCTGACTGTTTTGTGAATTGAGTTTAATATCTGATTCACTGTTGTTTATACTGAATCTTATGCATACTATTTTAGATATAAGGATGTATAGACATGTTTATTGGGAAGTATGAAAATAGAGAGCTTGTATGCCAGTTGCCTCAAGCCATTAATTTGACCTCTAGGTGGGATTAAGACACACCTTCAAAGATGTCTCTGAAGAGATTAGCCCCACCCAGTGTTTTGGAGTACTCGGGATATTTGCATTCCGAGAGATCTACTTAAGGGTCAGATTGACTGAAGAAGAAGGAACTTTGCCTTTTTGGAAATCTTGAACTAGTGTGATTTTCAGCAGCTGGAATCTGTAACCATGAATAAAACTCCTCCCTGGGACTGAATGTTAAAGGAAGCCTGTGGCGGGCTGAAATACTTGCTATGTGACCACATGGATAGAGAAATACAGCAATAGAGAGATGGGTTGAGGTTGGCCACTGACACCCGTGGACTAGGTTCACAGGAAATAGAGAAGACAGGAGCAGGTTGAGTGGTCTGAATTTCATGACCTAGCATGAGAGAGCTAGGCTTGTTGAGAATCTGTCATGGGGCCAAAGGGAAGGTAACCAATGGATAGCCTGGTGAGGCTAAGTGAGACACATTAAGTTGAGTAGAGCACAACCAGATGAAGAGAATCTATTTGAGCCTGTGAACTGGTGCATATCGCTGCTGACTTTATGGACGTCCTGTCCTTATTTGACTTTGCTTATGGATGCACACTTCACAAGGTGCCAACTGCAATGAAGATTCTTCACATTGAAAGATATGATTGATTCCTCAGAGCACTGGGTTGATGTAAGTGGGCAAAATAGAAATTGGATACCCAAAATTGGGCAGATAAAGGCATGAAGTGGTTGGCTTTCAAACTCTCATAGGTAGTGGAATATATCTTCATAGGATTAAGGTGTGGGTGTTCCTTGACTGCAATTGTAAGGCATATCTTTTGTTTCATTCACTTAGAGAATATTATTCTTAAATGATGGTGGCACTTGTTGAATTGTATCCACTTTAATTTTATCCTGTTAGGTACAGATATGATTTTATTATTGTTTAAAAATTACATATGGTTATGTGAAAATGTGAAATTGACAAGGAGTGGTCTGTGAACTAACACATACCTGGAGTCTTGCTTTTTGCTAATTTCATCAGTGTAGCTTTGATTCCTTTCTCAGTACAATTAGTTTTTGATCATTTGTTACTGTTCTTTTCAGGGCAGTGCCCTTTTTCCTACTGCCTTTTTTGGTACAGGTTTCTGTATATTCCTTTCATCTTCTTTTGATGTTTCCTAAATCAGTCAATAGTGTACCCATAGAACCTCTTAATATTGATACTTGATTCTTTTCCTTTGTTCTTTCTTAATATAGAAGAACACCTTTTTCCTTTTCTAACTCTAGGTATTTCCATTTTTCATTTTAATACTTTGTCTTCTCAAGCTGCCCTTAGAAATTTTCTGTTGAGTTTTTTTTCAATGATTTTATTGGGGGCTCTTACAGTTCTTATAACATTCCATGCATTTACTTGCATATCATATCAATGACATTGTTGTATAATAGGAACATATTTTGGGTTCAATTTGGAATAGCTACAAATATGGATGTTTTCTAGTTCCAGTTCGTTGGCCAAGTAGCTATCTTTCAAATGTCCTGGCATAAACAAGAAAGTGCTTCCTAAGGTTGTTGGCACAATTCACTGAGGCTCTTCTTGGAGCCTTGTTTTTAGTTAATGCTTTTACTACAGTTCAAACTTCCTCCAGTGCCATTCTTGGCTCTTTTGCTCATAGGCTGCCTCCTGAAATAGGGAAAGGCTGACTACTCCTTTCTACTCCTTTCTGGTACAGTGACTCTGTGTATTCTTTCTATCTTCTTTTTTTTTCTTTTTTTAAAAACAATTTTATTGGGGGCTCTTACAGCTATGATAACATTCAGCACATCATTTGTATCAAGCACCTTTGCACACATGTTGCCCCCTACATTTCCAAACATTTTTCACTTGAGCCCTTGGTATAAGCTCCTCTTTGAGTTTCTTAGTTCCTTTTTTTTACTTTTTATTTAGCTACTCTACATTAAGGAAAGAGCAATTGCAGAGTCTCTTCTGGTAACTGCTTTGATAATTTCTTTCATTTATGTCTTTCTAATGATTTTTTACTTTCTTTTTGTACTGTGTCCTTGTGTCATCTCGCAGCTTGACAGGTCTTCTGTCATTCATGTTGTATGATTCAATCTACACAAGATGTTTTCGAAATTCAGGTGGGGTATATTGAATGTTCCACTTTGCTCCCCAGGAACTTGTTTTAATTTTCTTTAACATAAACCTCAATTACTGTAAAAAAAAAAGTCATTTGACCAATTTATTTACATATGTACTTTTGATGAGTGTACGTAATAAACCAGAGTATCACCTGAAAGTTGCCTTCCCTACAATTAATTGATCAGTAACAATGATGTACTGGCAATATGATTTGCAAATAGAAGACGAAGGGCTTACAAAATCATTAGTGTGAAAATTGAATGAAACAATACATGACAGATGTTTGCAATATGGTTTGGCATAAGTTTTCTGACACACAAAATAGAATAAAAGCTAAATTATTTCAGGAGTCTGTCTTCTCTTCCTAGGAAAGATTTTGTAAGCCTCAAATATTGTTAAATCATTGCTAGAGCAACCAGCCATGTGTGAGATCTTGTGCCCAGAAGAAAAAGAACAAAATAGATGGTGTTTTACTTTTTTCTAGGTCTGCCATGCTATTGAATTGTTGGATTAAAAATATTTACTCACAATTATGGTGTATAGAAATCTGAATTCTAGGTGTCTCTCAAGTTAATTTATTTTGAGTGCTTTGGTAGAGTTATTTCATTCTTCTTCTAGTTTCTGGTGGCTATCTGACAGCAACTCTTAGCATTAATTCTCTGATTATAGATATTTCTACCTTCACTGGCATATGATATTCCACCCCACCCCCACAAATTTGAATCTTACTCCATCTATAAAATACTGCACAAAGGAACTCAACCTTCTGCACTATACTCTATCTGGTGATCTTCTTTGTCTTGATTATGCAAAGCCATTCACTATGGGGTTCACAACTAGCTATGGACAACATTGAGAGGAACAGGTATCTGTTGACATTTAATTTACTCATGCAGAGGTAGTCCTTTATGCAGTCCTTTATGCAGTCCTTTATACTTTGTTTAAAATCAGGAAATGTGTGTCAGAGCTGTATCCCCTCACCATACTTATTCAATCTATCAGCAAATCTATTATTTAAACTATTATGAGGAAATAATTAAAGACATTGGAGTACATGAAGTAGAACTTGATATCAGAATTGGATAAAGACTTAACAAGCTTCAATATGCAGATGCCACGCCACCTTTTTTGCTGAAATGGAGAAGGACTTGAAGTACTTGCTGGTGAAGGTAAAGGATTGCTGCCTATCCCGTGGACACAGGACTTTATCTTGTGTGGATTAATAATCAGTGCTTATGGAAGAAACAGTCAAGGAATCAAACATTGCCTTGTATTGGGTGAATCTGCTCCAGGAGACCTCTTTGAAGTGTTGAGTAAGAGTATGCTACTTTGAGGACTAACGAGTACCTAATGAAAGCCATGCTTTTTTCATTCACCGCATATGCATTTGCAAAGTGGCCATTGAAAAAAAGAAGACCGGAGAATATTGATAAGCTGGAACTGAGATGCTCACAAAGAAGAAAAAAATGTGCTATAAACTTCCAGAAGAACAAACAAGTCTGTTGTGAAAAACAGGCAGTCAGAATGTGTCTTAAATGTGAGCATGGCAAGACTTTGTCTCATGTCCTCTTGATATGTCATAATGAAAGACCAGTTATTGGAGGGGATTTTTATGCTTAATAGTGTGGAAAGGCACCACAGAAGAAGGAAGACCCTGTTTGAGATAAACTGACATAGTGGCTGCAAAAATGAGCTCAGACACAGCCGTTGTGAGGATGGAACAGGAGCGAGCAGGGCCACTTTCTATGTAAAGTTGCTGTGAGTTGGTATAGACTTGATGGCATCTGATATTAACCACAACCACAATAGATATCATTTATAAGTAGCATAAAAATGGACTTGTAACAAAGGTTTCATTGCTGATTGATCTTGACTAAAAGCAGGGAATGTATTAGAAAGATGACAATGTGTATGTATTGACTATGTCAAGGCATTCAACAGTGTGGGCATATCGTAAACTTTGAATAACCTTGAGAAGAATGGAAATTCCAGAACACTTTACAGGGCTCATGTGAAACTTGTACATGGGTCAAGAGGAAGTTGTGTGAACAGCATAAGAGAATAAAGTGATATCTTGATTGTCCAACTCAATTCATTCCAATTCACGTTTCAACACTAAATTTTCAAGAGCTACACATATTTTTCCCATAAGAAGTAATGGAAAACAAAATAATTGGTGGAGAGTTCCCCAAATCATACTTATAAATTTATTTTTCCAGGATCTTAAATTAGTCTGGAAGTTTTTAGCCTGTCATATCACCGTCTCAGATCAGTTGGCTAAAACTCTTGAGTTGTTTCTGATTTTTCCGAGTTAGCAAATCTGCTCCACAAGACCTATTGAAAGTGTTGAAAATCAGGGAGGTCACTTTGAGGACCAAGGTGTGCCTGACCCAAGCCATGATATTTTCCATTGTCTCATATGCTTGTGAAAGGAATGATCAAAGAAGAATTGATTCCTTTGAACTGTGGTGCTGGAGAAGAATATTGAAAGTCCTACAGACTGCTAAAAGGACAAATTGATATGTCTTGGAAAAAGTACTGTCAGAGTGCTTCTTGGAAGCAAAGATGACAAGACTTTATTGTCCATCATTTGGACATGTTCCTAGGAAATGAGTCCCTGCAGATGGACATCATGCTTTACAAAGCAGAGCGACGATGAAAAGGAGGAAGTCATTCAACAAGATGCATTGATAGAACCACGATCTCAAGCACAGCGACAGTTTAGAAGCTGGCCCAGGACTGGCTTACCTTCTGTTGTGCATGTAGTCAGTATGGATCAGAACGAAATCAGTGACACCCAAGCAGGACAACAATAAACAAATGTCTCTTATAAACACAGAAGGGAGAGACATATAGAGATAAAAATTAGTGTAACAGCTTTTTGCTGATACAGGATGGGTGGAGGGGAAATTGAGGGGACATGAGGAGCAAATCAAGAATCAAGGAGGGGGAGGATAGATTAGAATTGATTGTGTTATATATATGTGTTATATATATATATATATATATATATATCAACACTATGTGTGTGTGTGTGTATATATATATATATATATATATATATATATATATTCCTTTAAGGAAGATAACATCCAGTTACATTTACTTGCCCAGAACTCCTTCTGCCAGAGCAGAAAATTGGGAGGTAAGATCAAGGAGACTGGGAGGCAGCGTTCTAATATTAGAATCAGGGTACTAGGGTCTGTCCTGAACCCTGCTTTATAAAATTTTTCACTCACAAAATGAAGCAAAAACACCATGAATCACTTTAGGTTTGATGTACTGGGCTGTGGGCTCTGGCCAAGCAGCTACTGGTACCCCAGTTTGGCAGCGAGTAGTGATTTCTCCAGGCTGAAGCCAAAAAGCTACTGTCCGCCTTCATTGATCCTACACATAGCGGGGGAGGTCCTACCTGTCCTGTAGCCCAACAGATTCTGTTTTTAGTTTTTGTTGTTTTCTTTGACTCTTTACTTATTTTGTTTTGTCTTCCATTGTTTGTGTGTGTGTTAGTTTGTTTTTCATTTTTGCTCTTTGTCTTTGCTTTCTCCTTTTTCTCTTTTTTCCCCTTCTCCCTCTTTTATTTCAAAAGAACAGAGCTTTTCAAAACTGCCAGCTTCCAGGCCACCCTCCTCTGCCTAGAGCAACCCTGATGGCCCAGTTAGGGAAGCTCCCACCTGCACTTGTTTGCTTTACAAACAGCTCAGGAAGTCAGACATGTCCACCACTATATCCCAAAAGCCTGGGAGATCTCCCCTTGACACGACTGGGGAACTCCTGCCTATAACATGAGGGCTTACACGTGACTGGTGGAACGCCTGTCCACCCTCTGTGGTGCTCCACGCAGCTGCAGGAACATCCACCTACCCTCTCGTACTATATCGCGTACTAGGGTAACTCTGACCACCGTGTGCAGTGCTCCACTCCAAAGAAGATAAATCCAAACACCCTCTGCAGCCCTCCATTAACAGACAAGTGGATCAAAAAACTGCGGAACATACTTGCAATGAAGTACCACCCATTCCTCAAAAGCAGCAATGAATGCATAAAGCACATTGCTGCCTGGGAAGAACTGGAGGAAACCATGCTAAGTGAACTGAGCCATGCACAAGAGGATAAGCACAAGAGTGGACTGAGGTATGCTTAAAAACGACAGGGCAGAGGGGAAAAGCTACTATATACACACATCCCTGGGTTGAGGTACAGGAAGTATTGCAGGAGGCTAAACCCAATCCAGGGATACTTATGGCAGTCAACTCTATAAGAGGAAGAAAGAATTATACAGCAAAAAGAGGCATGGGGAGCGGGAACAGGGCACTAACCCACCCAAGAGTTTGTTTTTTTTTTATATCTCCATAGGTGAGGGAGAGAACCAACCCAATGCACCAAGATGTTTATACAACATAGCGGCATGTCCCAGGGAACCAACAGAGAGGTCTGCAGGGCCAGTTCCAACCCCACCTATATGGACACTGTCCCTTCCTCCCAGAAGAATGCACTTCAGAAGACCACACTGGGACTACGACTTAGGGAAAGGGGCCCATCAGATTAGAGCACATGGGAGAAACAAAAAGGATCAGAGAGGGAGGAGAGGACATTCTGGCCTGCCAAGCCCAGAGGACAATGCTCCTGCTCAGAACAGGCAATACATGGGGAGGATTATAGTGCCGGGCCCCACCATTGGAGACAGTGGGGGAAGAGTCCATGGTCTGGCCTCATCACACTAGGGCAAGGCACGGAGGACATGCAGCAGAGCAGCAGGGTGATGAAATACCCCAGGAACACAAAAAATAGACTTTGTAGACGGAGTGTGGCACCCCAGAAGACTAGACCAGAAAACACTCATAAAGATCAATAGACCTTGAAATATTTATAGGCTTTTCCATTTTTGTCAGTAGCTTTATTTTTATTATTCCATTTTTGTTTTTTTGTTGCTGTTATTGTTTTTTACTTCCTTTGTTGTTTTATTGGGTTTTGCCTGTCTTTTGCACTTACTAATGTATCTGCATGACTATATACATAAAATAGGCAAGATAAGTAATTTGGAATTTTAAAAAAGGGACCAATGATTCTGGGGGATAATTGAGAAGAGGAGGGGGAGAAAGGAAGGGGATTGAGGGGTGTGAAACCAACCCAGGGACAGGAAACAAATGAACTAAAATCAATGGAATGAAGGTCATAGGTTGCCTAGACTGGCTTATTCAAGGGCAATGAATTAGAGAGAAATTACTAAACCTGGATGAAGGCCAACATGAAGGTGGGACAAGAGGAAAGTAAAAGGAAACAGAGAAAAGAACCAGGAAACAAAGAATATTTACAGAGTCCTAAATACAGGTATATATATATACACACACGCACACACACACACACACACATATATATATATATATATATATATATATATATATATAAATGTTAAGAATGAAGGTTGCAGATGGACATTGAACCCTGACTCAAGTGCTTCCTCAACACAAGAACACTTTGTTCTAATAATCAGCCTTCTGTGATACTCACCTTTCAGATATGATCACTGTGTCAGTCTGGGTAGAGTAGAGAAACAAACTCATAGGCACGCATATGGATATAAGGAAAAGGTTTATATACAAGAGGAATGGGACATTGAGAAAGCAGCCCAGCCCAGTCCAGCTCAAAGTCATAAATCCAATATTAGCCCATATGCTTCATATTAGTCACATTCAAGAAGTCACAGGTCAGTGGGTGCAGAGTCCCAGTGCCAGCAGGAGTCTCCCCAAGGCTCCTCGCTTCCAGGGCTCAGGGTCCATCAACAGCATCCAGTGGTGGTAGAAGCAAGTCAGCGCTGACAAGCATCTCCACGTAGTTTCTCCAGCTTCAGTGGTCTGGTTCCATCAGCGTAAGGCCGTGTGGCTTCTCTCCATGCTCCTTCAGCTTCTTGCATGCTGCCATCTTGTCTTGTCCATAGTTCATTGTCTCTGAGACTAACTCCCAACAACTGGGGAGTTAGCTTTTCATCTCCATGAGGGAAATATCACGAGATTTCCCAGATGTATCAGTAGAAAGCCATGGCCACACAGAGGCCTCCTTGGCTACTCAATGGCTATCTCTAGATTAACAGGCTAGACTCCACCCCTACAACGCAATCATGAAATTAGCATAGACACATGACCACCACAATCACTAAAGACAAAATGGATGCATAAGTAAATGTAGTGAAGAAAGGTCATGGTGCATGGTTATCAAAAGATATAGGGTCTGGGGTATTAAAGGCTTGAAGACAAACAAGTGGCTCAGAAGCAACAAAGTCCACATGTAAGAAGCACACTAACCTGGGTGATCATGAGGTTTTGATGGGATCTGGTATCAGTCATCTAAAACTCAGAGCAAAATCATACCCAAGGTGAATGGGGGTGGGGGGTGGGGGGAAGCATGGTATTTTGACTTAATGTTCATCTGTAGACACTTGGACATCCCTTCACAGAGGAGTCACAGGATAGAGACAGGTTAGTCAGGGTACAGTATACACAACTGCTGTGAAACACACAACCAGAACATTTACACTGCACAAATAAGAGCTGCACAACACAGGGAATCCTGCATAGGTAAACCTCTCAGGACCACAATGAGAGTATAGATTGCAGGAGGATTAGGGTAGGATGGTGGGAGAAAGGAGAAATCAATCACAAGGATCAACTATAACTCCCTCCGAGGGGAACAAATAATGGAAATGTGGGTGAGGGGTGATGGAGGATGATGTAAGATGTGAAAATAGTTATCTATAACTTATCAAGCATTTGTGAGGGATGGCAGGCAGGGGAAGGAGGGGCAAATGGGGAGTTGCCATTGGGGGTTCCAGTGAGAGGAGAATGCTTTGAAAAGGATGATAGCAGCATATTTGCAAAGGTGTTTGACACACTGGATGAATGTGTGGATCATGATAAGAGATGTAACAGTCCCCATAAAAGTATTTAATTAAAAAACCCTCTTTTAAAAATATGATTGAACTATGCAGCAAATGTCTCTTGAAAGCAACAATAATTACTTCTCCTTCTCCTTGTCTACCATTCATCTGTCAAATTCTTCTCCCATAGTGACTTTTGGGTTCTATGCCACCAGCATTCCGAATGCTATCAGGGTCACAGATGGTGGGCAGGTCAGCATAGCTTCCAGATGACCAAAAACAAAAACAAAATAAAACAAAAACAAGATTAATCTAGTGACATACTAAAAAAATATGTAGCTAGTGAAAACCACATGCATCACAGTATCTCATATAGTAATGAACAATTAACCTATTTGTTAAAAGGCATTCAAAAAGAACTTGGTTAAAGCTGTTTCCTCAAAATTGAGTTGGATTTAATGATTGATGTTCATGGATTACAGTTTGGGGCACTTTAATTTACTGATGTGATGTGACTCAAAGGAAAATAAACAGCAGCAAAGAACTATTAATAATTAGAATGTGATTATACAGGGTACTACTCTATCTCAATTGAAAATTGTCAAAAATGAAACACAAATATATTTATCTCAATATTTAAGGAGCTTCAATAAACTGTTATTGATTGTTTTGCACTGGACAATCATATGGTATACTATATTAAAGAGGAATGGTATCATTCATTTCAATATCTATCCTGGAGTATAAAACTATGTCAGAAGGTATTCTGAAACTTGCCTCAATGAAACTTTCTGGGCAATGAATAAGGAAGACCCAAGGAGAATTAATGCATTTGAATCATAGAGTTCATAAAAATATGAAGTTGGATGTGCCATAAACTACCAGAAGAACAAACAAATCTATCTTGGAAGAAGTTCATGCAGAATCCTCCTTAGAAGCAAAAATAGGGATTTTGTCTCATACTCTGGACATCTGGAAAGACTAAGCCCAAACATCACGTTTGGCAAAGACTAAGCCCAAACATCACGTTTGGCAAACATCACGTTTTGACGTTAGTCATAAAGAGAAAGACACTCAGCAAGAGGTATTGATGCAGTGGCTGCAAGAATTGAGTTAAATGCAGCAATGATTTTCACCCCCCCACCCCACCTCACTGCCCTGGTGGGAGTAGGAAGCCTAGCCTTTCTCCTGGAGAGCTGCTGGTGGATTTTAGCCATCAACCCTGTGGGCCGCAGTCCTGCACACAACCACTGTGCCACCAGGGCTTAGCTTGCAGCAATGATTTTGAGAACACCACATGACTGCACAATGTTTAAATCTGCTATACATAATGCTGCATTGAGTGTTAACTGGTCAGTTCCCAACAGTAACAATTAACATGTGTGGCACATACAAATAAGAAAACAACATTTACTATGCAATTAAAATTAATAATAATATTTAATGAGGAGCACTTAAGATGCTTGAGCATTTACAGGAAAAAATGTAGACGAGAACATATGGCTGACAACTATGTCTAATTATTAATAAGAAAAATGTAGGAGTTCAGGAAACTAGTTTGGGTAGCTGACCATAGGGGAGTATTAGAAGATAAGGTTAGAAGGTTTGAAAAGTTGGGTGAGGCTAAATTATGTGTAACTCAGGAATTTGGACCTACCCTTAGCAGATAATTTGAAACAACTAATACTTCCTGAGAAAGGGAGTTAACACCATGAAAGATTTTGTTTAGGATTGTGAATCTGGCAGCAATGTGCAGGGTGAATTAGAGGTGGAGAACACCCGTGGAAAGGGAATGGCTTGTAGAGCTACTGTAAATATGTTGGTGATATGAGCTTGGAGTAGGAAGTGAAGCTGAAAAAAAAATGTGTATGCTGGAGAGTGGGGGTTGGGTGTGAGGAGACCAGAAACAAATCTTGATTTGGTCTCAAATAAGATTTTTAACAAAATTAAAAAATATGTTCCACAATGAAAATGTAATTTCTCCCCATGCAAGAAAACTATTGGAAATCAAAAGTATTTAGAAAATAATGAGATGTGATAAAATTATAATTTTATTGATATTTTTCATTTTTTTATTGAATGAGAAAAGAGATTCAAGGATTAAAAAAATGAATAGGAGTCTGGTACAATAGCTTAATGGCCATACTGTTTGTTCAGAACCCAACAAATCAGTGATACCATGCAAATTTGTGTTTATCCTCATTTCCTTATAGGTCTGGGTAAGAGAATGTGAGGGAAGATATGATAGGGTTATATGATTAAGTTGGTAGTGATTAATATGAGTAGTTGTCTTTGATTGTAAGAACCCTACTGTGAGAATTTATCAAGTTTTCCATAAAATGAGCCCTCTCAGAAGTTAATAAACAAACCAAATGACCAAACAAACAAAAAGACACACTACCATCAAGTCAATTCTGACTCCCATCAACAAAGAGGGGGCAGGAGTGGAGTTCCAAATTTGAGTGCCCACAATTCCCTTGCAATTAACTTCCTCAATCCAGGCGATAGAAAACTGTGATGCCAGAGGAATGGAGGAGGTGATGCAGCCATAGAACTAACCAGAGCATAGACACAGTGGTGGTTTTCCCAATCCATAAAGTGAGAGAAGCTGAGAATATTGAGGTCGGAGATTTGCTTACATAATGGGGCAGCTTCTGGGACTTAATTGGGAAACTAGTTTCATTTACCCACAGATCTAGAGTTGTGCATCTATTGTCAGTATTAAAGGAGTTTGCCAAAATTGCCTAAGTGGGGCAGAGGCCAAGGTGCTGAGGGACTGAAAGGCAGAGAGTTCTGCCTTGACCAAGGGTTCTGTCAATATTGCTAAAAAAAAAAGGTTAGTTTGAGTGAATAGTTGTTTCCTGTGCATTTCTGATCCTGAATTATAACCAGTCAATTTCCTAATTTTGTTAGTCTGGGTAGACTAGAGAAACAAATCCATAAGACACTCATATGTATATAAGAGTGGGTTTTTAATAAAATATCATTGTAAATTAAGAAAGCATCCCAAGCCAGTGAAGGCCCCTAAGTTCAATATTAACCCATATATGCAATACCAATCTCTAAAGTTCTCTGAAGACTCCCAAAACATGCAATGACACTGAGTTCAGGATGAGTACCACCCATTTGATAGGAAGTCTTTGGTTCCAGTGGAGTTGTAAGCATCATAGCACTGGCAGAGGTCTGTGGTTTCTCCAGTTTCCCATAGTAAGGGGTTCATCAGCGTAGTGTGTCTTGTCAGTAGAGCATCTCCAAGGGAATGGACCAAAAGAGAATCATGTCTAGGTTCCATTGGTTATCATTTGATTGACAGACTGACACCACCCCATTCACTCTTAATCCTATCAAATTCCAAAGTGACACTAGAGTATGTAACTACCACACTAATAAACACCATAATTGTGAGTATTGTTTGTGAGTTTTGTGTCACATTACAATGAATTATTATATCTAGCAGAGAAGCAGAGTGCACTGTGGGAGGGTCTCATGTCAGAAATGGCAAAAGAGGAAAGAAGGTAGAACATGTCTACCTTCCTGCCTCATAGGCATCAGTCTTGATTGGATATTGAGTTTGATTCTCTGTTATCCTACAGTCAAAAGAAGTTAGAAAACACCTCCACCTTTTTCTTATAGTACCCATGTACAAAGCTATTAATTTAGTAATTTTTAATCAGATTTATAGAGGAGTTATTTTAGTGGAATATGATTTGGAAAATGAGGAAAGCATGGAATTGATTCATGTTTCAATTCTAAGAATTTTGCCCTAAGAAGTTCATGTAATGCAAGCAAAGGCATAGAAGCTCTGCAGAGAACAATTAAATTGATTTGTGTTGTAATTATCATGGGTGTTATATTAACAGCTGCCCTCATTATAAAGCACGCAAAACTAATCTGTCCTTTATTTGAAATATAATCTTCAATCTATAGAAGAACTTCAGGATTAGCCAAACTGATGTGGTTGAAATTAATATCTAACTTAGCTGTGGTCATTCCTTTCTTCTTTTAGTGCATACCAGGGCTTTGTATAAAATAGTGTTCTTCCCACCTCTCCACTCCATCAGTTGGACAATATAACAATATTGTTCTTAGCCTTTGAGGAAGTTCTCAGTCATCTATGAAGTTAAAGTTCACAAGCTTTGATATATTCTCGTGAAATTTCCTATACTTCCTCTAATGTGGTGTAGCAAACTGAGACCTTTCTCCCTGCCCTAATCATTGTCAACATAATTTAAGAACCCCCCCAAGCAGAGAAATAGCTCTACAATTGGAGTGAAACTTCTCAGCATTAGAGATAATGAGAGAAAGGAGTCTTGGTGACTCAGAAAATATCAATCTCCTTTTGGGATGGGGAGAATGATGATACTCAGCTCCTCTGCAAACTCAGGGGAAATGAACACAGATTTTAGAGTTAGATTAGCTATGTTATCTACAATTGTTTGCATTAGACAGTCATTCTGCATCCATTTTTCTTTTGAATTTATGATACAATCAAATTTAAAGAATTGCAGATAGTGATTATAAGAGGAAGCACATATCATGCATATTCCAAATAAAGGTTATTGTCCCAACATGAGCATATTTATAGCTATCTCCAATTTTCATCATGAGAGTTGGTTTTTGAGACAATGCTCTGACGGCACCCAGTTGATGTTAACTCACAGCAACCCCTGGGGGTGTCTGAGACCGTCACTTTTTACAGGGCTAGAGAGCCTGGTCTGCATCCTGCCCACCATGTAGAGCTCAGCAATTTGAGTAACCACGACACCACTATGGTGCTTTTAAACAACGCTACACTGATTTAATCACTGATATTAAAAATATACTTAAATATCTAGAAAGAGGTTCTCCTTGCAAAAACAAGAGGGAGGATTTTGTTTTTCAAAACTATGTATTCACTTTTCTTTTTTATAAAACCATATCACCTCCAAAGTACTCTCAATTACAATGATTACATTTCTCACATCTTCAATTTCATTCTTGGAACTATAACTCATCTATTTGAATGGCCAACAGCATCTCTCTCATTTTTCCTTTACCTCTTCTACCTCGTTAAGTCCCTGCCCTTTTGTGTATCTATTCATTTGTGGAAACAAAAAAGAAATCACATGTCGCAAGGTTATGAGAGTCAGGTGAATTGGGCAAGAGAGGCATGCTGTTTTTTTGCCCCAAAGTGGTGCAATGAAATGGCAGTCTAAGCACGTATACTGTCATAGTGGCAAAAACTGTCCTCCTTCTATCACAAATCAGGCATTCTTCTTGCACATTGACACACAATCTTTTAAAAAATCTCTAAATAGAAAGCTTGATTAACAGTTTGACCTTATGGAACAAACTCCAAATGCATTAGGAGTCAACATTTTGACCTGTATGGGAAGTGGATGGGCATCCAAAATGAGCTTTGCCGTCAATTGACATGTCACCTTTTTGAAATAAGAAAACCACTCATACACTTGAGTTTTCCCCTTCGGACTGCCCTTATAACCTGTGTTCAGCATCAAACAGTTTCTGCAGCAATTTTTCTGTATAAGAAACAAAATTCCACAGTCACATGTTGTTCTCTTAAATCAGTCATCACAAAAAACAAGGTTCCAGTGAAACTGCTTTCATAAAAAAATTCACTGTGACCAAAGAGAAAGTTCCCAGGTGACACCACTGGCTGCACTAACTCAGAGTGAGTTGCTCAATACTGGTCTAGCAGGAAAATGCATAACATGAAAGATCTGCTCAGCAGAACATTTTTCCCAGTTTTTTTTTTTAAATTTGAACATGCATCATATTGTTGCTACTGCACAAAATCTATTTGAAGTGTTAATCGGCAAAAACATCACCTTGAAGACTAAGATTTCCTTGACTCAAGACACAGTATTTTTAATAGTTCCTTACTCTACGTATGCCCCCCTGTATACTTTAAATCAAAGGAGTTCTGGTGGTGTAGTGAATTACATGTTGGGCTGCTTACTGCAGCATTAGCAGTTTGAACTTCAGGAGGAAGTTGGAACTTTCTCTATCTCTCAATATTTATAGTTCTGAAACCAATAGAAGCAGTTTTAATGTAATGCTATGAGTTGGAATCAATTTGATGTCAGTTATGTGCTTGGTATGATTTAATTCATGTTCATATTACTTTATTACCCTATACAACACAAAAGTTTTTAAAGGACTTTAAATGCCCTCTTATTCATTGAAGGCTAGCTTTTGTGGTAGTTATAATCTCATCAATTTGAGGATTCAGAGTGAAGGGGTTGATTCTAGCCTGTCAGTCAGGTCAGAGCTCATTTGGAGATGCTAAGGACATAAACAGTTTTCTGGAGACAGGACCCAGACTCACTCCAAGGGAGATATCGCAGCTTGTGTGACACAGGGTGCGACATTAGCACCCTGAGCTGGAGGAACCACATGGAGACACCCCTGCCAGAGTTGAGATGCTCAAAACTCCCTGAATCCACAAGACTTCCCACCCACTGGCCTATGATCATTTTGCATTCGGCAGCACTGCATGTGTTGTGTGAGTCTGAAGAGGACTTCATAGATTGGTATCAGACACATGGACTAATATCGGTACTGTTGAACTCGATCTGGCCTGGGATTTTTTTCTCAATATTCAACTCTTTTACATAAAACTCTTTCTTATACACATATGGGGATCCATGAGTTTGTTTCTCTAGCCTACCCAGAGAAACACAGCTAGGACTATGCAATAGACATCATAAGAAGCCATATCTGATCTCTTGTAGTTTCCTTCTTGCCAAAAGGCAAGGGTCAGAAATGCTTCATACATTATTGCCCCCCTTCTCCTCCCATCCTTCTTTACCTGTCTGTCACCAAGAGTTCCTCTTTCAAGACACTGCTTTGTTGGGATGGAGAATTCATTACAGTGACCACACTGATCCCATGCACTACTCACAATCAAGGGATTTTATTAGGGAAATGGAGAGTGGTTACATGTTGGGCTCCGGGAAAAGGTGGACTCCCTACTCCCACGAACAGTTACACTCTTGGAAACTCGAGGGGGCTGTTCTACCCTGGCTTACCGGGGCGCTTTAAGCCGGCAATTACCTCGATGTCAGCGAGTTTGTATTTGTTTTGATTTTTAGTGGGGAACTTAATAAGTTACCACAAATCAGAATCAGTAAAGAGTAAGAATACAGCCTTTGATCTGTGGCAACACTTCTTCTCAGCCAGCAATTAAGTCTTTCCCTTGTCCTCAGCTTCTCAGCCATATGGTGACTTAGCTTCTGCCTTCATGGCCCAGGAAACCTGTCCACTACTCTGCCTCATGGTCTCATTGACTCAGCACTGCTCCTCTTGATCTGTCTCATAGACACATGCCACAGTCTCTGGTGTCCTGGCCTCTGCTACTTCCAACAGAGACCTGTGTGGCTTCTTTGATCTTGCTTCAAGGATGATTTCTGCTTGTAACCAAGAGTGAGGTAAAGAAAACTGAGGCCAGCCCTCTATCAGTGTTGCACACACTCTATCTGCATGGTACGTAGCACTCAAACATCTGGTGGGAGTTGTAAACACATTAGGAGAAGATCCATATTAAGAAATGTCACTCGCTGAGCCCCGGTGGCATAGTGGTTGTGCGCGGGACTGCAGCCCACTGGGATGGAGGTTCAATTCCTGCTCATAGGAGCAAAGGCTGGGCCTCCTACTCCAGGGTAATGATGCCTTAAAAAAAAAAAAGAAATGTCACTTATACTACAGACCACTTAATTTCTTTCTTCATTTTCCTAAATATTTTCAATTCTCCTTTGGTTGAATCTATGGAACCAAAAGAAATAAGACTGACCATATTTACTGATCATGTCATTTCATTTCTTTAAATCCATCTCCCATCTCAAATTAATTACTGGTCTACCAGCAGCTACTTTTAACTATATTGATAGTATTAGAACATGATGTAACACATCATGTTGCTCTCCAACTTCTTGGCCCTTATTATATTCAAGTTAGAGTTAATTTGAATAAATAGTAGATCGACATCTAGATTGTTGTAGGATTCTTTTTACTGGCTTCCCTTTCTCTAAGTCATCTCTGTCCAATCCATTGATACTGCAACTAGTCTAATTTTTCAATATGTCAGCAAGATTGTATTCAATTTATTTATAGTCTATCAATTATCTGGTATGGTATATGATAATTTGTCTGATATTTTTATACTATGACAAACATTGTTGATAAATTCCACATATGTGGGAGTGCAAACAGAAACCAATGTTATCAGAAGATATTCCATTAGTTTTTTTAATCATTCTATGCTTTTTGTTTTCTTTAGGGACACTTGGTTAAGCCTCAGCATCACTGGACAAAATCAATCCCGAGGCTTTGCAGTACCTTCAAGAGTTGTCTTGAAGATTCCTCCATTCAGGTCTTTTGTCTGCTTTCCAGATACTTGGAACATTCTGTATTCAAGCTCCTTCTTGCTTTAACTTCAAGATTTCCCTGAGAAAAGTACTGCACATTTGCCTTTCCTCAGCTTTATAATAGCACTTTTCATGCTATGTATTATATCAGGTTTTAATTTTTTTCTTGCTTGTACATCTCCTTCTAGTGTAAGAGTTCTCCAGCATATTATTTTTCTCCCCCCTCTAGTTTCTGTAGCTCAGACCCTCACTGTCAGCAAGCATGGTTGTGTCATCTACCTGTCACAGGTTGTTAAGCCTTCTTCAAATCCTAGTGCTGCATTTTTCTTCCTATAAACCAGCTTCTCTGATTATTTGCTCAATAGATAGATTGAATGAGTATGGTGAGAGGATGAACCTGGTGCATACTTTTTCTTATTTTAAACTGTGCAGTGCTCCTTTGTTCTATTTTTACAACTGCTTCTTGATCCATGTATAAGTTCCACATGGACATAGTGAACCATTCTGAAATTACCATTCTTCTTAAGGATATCTATGGTTTGTGACTATCCATACAATCAAATGTCTTGACACATTCAATGAAACACAAGTCAAGATCTTTCCAGTATTCTCTGCTTTGAGTCAAGACCCATCTGACATCAACAATGATGTCCCTTGTTCCAAATCCTCTTCTGAATCCAGCCTAAACCTCTAGCAATACTCAGTCAATACACCCCTGCAAGTGTTGTTGGGTGAGCTTCAGTAAAATTTTACTTTTTTTGATATCGATGATACTGTTCAATATTTTGAGCATTCTGTTGAGTCACCTTATTTTGGAAGAATATAAATACAGAAACCTTCCAGTCAATTGGCCAAGTAGCTGTCTTCCAAATTTCTTGGCATAGAAGAATAATTGTTTTCAATACTTCATCAATTAGTTAAAACTTTTGATGGTGCCTGACAACATTTTTCTATTTACTCAGCAATGCTAAAATTTTGATCAATTGAGTTTTTAAAAATTATGACATAATGAAGTGATAAATACTGTCTGTGACTAAATATTTTAAATTTTCACTATGTTTATGATTAACTTCACTCATGAATACAACAGAGTGAAGGATGGAAAAAGAAAACAATGGAAAGTATCAGAAGAACAATAAAAGAAAAAGAGAGGGAGGAAAAGGGAAAAACACATTTTGCTCATAGTTATATCCCAGGTTTCACCAACCGGTAAACTACAATTACCATGACTGCACCCAGAAGAGGATTCCCTGGGCACCCCATCTACACCCATAACAAATGTGTTGGTCATATTTTCCCTCCTTCTTAGATTATTTGATAATTTGTCCTGTTCTTGAGCCCTTTATGTCTAATGCACTTCTGTTTTTGCCCTAATTTTGAGTCTGGCCAACAAATGCCAGCCATTGAGGGTCATCCCTGTTCTAGACAACTATTCTAGTAAAAGTTCTTTTCATTGACTTCATGTCATCAACTCCCAGAATAGTGAATTCCCTTCATTTACATTGTAAATTATATTGACTGATGCCCACAGTTCATTGCTGTCAGCTCCTCTAATGGTTTCCAACCTTTCTATTCCAGTCATTACATTGTATGTTCGTTCAAGCCAGTTATGCTCGCTCCTACCTACCCTAGTGTTGGCTGTACTTGATTATCTAAGTTATTAAATCAATAAAGCAAGAACAAAAAGGAAAAGTTAGTTTTTCTGAAAACAACATCACATGCTTTGGAAAATATTGATGGGAAGAGTCTCTACAAATATTTCTGTTTAGTTAGGTGTGGGCAGCATGATACTAAAAGATTGGGCAATACTGTAAGCATCTAGATGGATTCTGTATTCAGAGCACTTTGCATGTTTTTGTAATTTTGGCTTCACTTTAAAAGAAACAAAATTGAGAAATAGATGATGCATTATGGGTGTCATTAGAAAGATGTGAAATCCTTATCAATCTGCTCTTGCCCAAAGAAAGAATTTGGTCTGTAAGCAAAAGATTGGTTAATATATTTACATTTATTAAATTGAAATAAATAAGAATGCATCACTCTCTTAAAAGCTTTTTTTCTTCAATCAATTAACAACTACCAATCTGATTACCTTTATAGTAATCTCTGGGGTGAATGAAACAATTATATGGGAAAATATCACACTGGATTTTACTGTTAGCTCAGCCAATCATTTGAGTCATGACCACAGTGACTACATCAATATATCTCATTGAGAGTCTAATTGTTTTGTTGCTCTCCCTGTAATTTAATAAGCATCATTTGGTTTTCTTAGGGACTGATGTCACTTACAAACATGTCCAAAATACTTGAGAAGAAGTCTTGATATTGTCCCTTCTAATGAACATTCTGGCTGTTGTTTCTCTAAGCACACCTCTTTGTTCTGGTAGTTCACAGTATTTTCAGTATTCTTCACCAATACTGCAATACAAATGCATCACCTCTTTTCCAGTCTTCCTCATTTATTGTCCAGCTTTCACGTGGATTTCAAGTAATTGAAAAAAAAGCACAACGTGGGTTAGATGCATCTTCTTGCTTAAAGTGACATCTAAGTTCACTAGCACTTTAAGGAGATCATGTGCATCTTTATTTGATTTCATGACCGCAGCTTCCATGATCATGAATGGTAGATCAAAGTAAAAGGAAATCTTTGCCAACTTCATTTTTTTCCTCCTTTATGTACATTGCCTATTGTTCTAGTCTTGAAGAGTTTGATTTTTCTCACATTAAAGTCAGGCAAAAGATGAGGTTTTCCAATCCATTGAACAGTTGCTGTCTTGGAAACCCACAGGGCCAGTTCTACCCTATCTTACAGCATCCCTATGAGTCAGAATTGATTAAATGGCTGTGAGTTACATTTAGTTGTAATTCATACAATAGACTACAATCTTTGATTTTCATTAGCAACTGCCCCTACAGGACAGAGAAATGCTTCCTAAGGGTTTTTAGACTGTAAACATGGGAGAAAATAGCTTCATCTTGTTTCTGTTGAGTGATTTGTGGATTTGAACCACCAAACTTATGATTAGCAGTACATAATTCAACCCACTGCACCATTAAGTCTTCCTGTGATACATGATACCCAAATAAAGACCCAATTCGCTGGCATGAAGTCAATTTCAACTGGGAGAAAGCTTATACAGTGTTTCTGAAACTTAAATGCTGATGGGAGCAGAGAGCATATTTCTCCCATGGAATATATGTGGGATTTGAACCATTAACTTTGCAAATAGCAGTCCAATGCCTAACCCACAGCATTACCAGGGCTCTGTGGCCTATGACAGTATTTTTGAATATATATAGTGTGAGTGGACACCTGAAAAATCATTAGACTCCTTTTTGTGACTATTCCTCCTCATAGCTTATGAAATCCCTAGAGGAATCAAAGGTAGTAACTTTTGTATACATGTACAGAAATTTTATATAAACTATATAAATATAGATATATATGTGGGATACAAGAAGTTCATGGAAAAGCTCCATTATCTTTTCATTCTATTGTCTCAAATTAACTTTGTAAAGTTCTACATATGTGTATATTTTTGTGTAAGTATTCTAAGAAAAATGTTTGGTGGTATAGTGAGTAAGCAGTTTGCTGCTTTAAGAAAGTTCATTGATTCAAACTCAACAGTTTGCACGACAAAGATGACAGCACTGGCTTCCATACAAATCACTGCCTTAGAAATTCTATGGGGTAGTTCTATAAGGTGGAGATGAATAGAAATTAGTTTAATGATATACAGCATCAATAACAACATATACATTTGTGTCTCTCCATATGGATCTCTATATATTGGTAAGGAACATTTTTTTAAGATGTATTAAGATGTAAAAAGAAAATAAAAACTTGTGTTCAATAAGTCCACCCATCAATCTTCTTAAATAATTTTACAAATTCATTTTAACTGCTCTCTAAATGATCATTTAAGGTATTCTTATTCTGTCAATCTGCACAAATCAGTAAGTTAATTTGTGTGTACATAATTGATATTGTCATGAGGTGTCATTGAGTTGGTTTTGACTCACAGGGACTTGACGTATAAAAATACCTTCATCATCCTCTCAATCACTTCTATTTTTGAGTCCATTTTTGTAGTCACTGTGACATTCTATCTAATTGACAGTCTTCTTTTATTCTGACTCTCTCCTCAGTATGTATATAAAATCTCAAGCATCATGCATATATTCTTATGCACACATATGTACATGAACATTTGCTTGTATGTGTAATTGCAGCTACAGAATAAAGTACGAGTGGTGGAATTATTTCTGTTAGAAAGGCTTGACAGCACAAGGGAAACAAGTTCTTTGAATTTATTTTTTTAATTTTAATGATGTTAAGGAATATCAGCTGGTCTAGAACAATTATAAATGAAATTATTTTCCTTTAGAGTTAATGTTGGACATTACACTAACACAAAATCCCTAAAGTGGGATAATAGTATACAAAATGGACATTTCATCTAGTTTATGTTATAGAAAAAACGCAAAACAAGAAGAATCTTCACTTCCATGAAATAGATGTTGACTCAAAGTGACACTATAGGGCAAGGTAGAGCTGCCCTTGTGAATTTATGAAACTGAAACTCTTTTTGGGAGTAGAAAGGCCCATCTTTCTCCAGTGGAGTGAGTTGTGTTGGAATGGCTGATCTTATGGTTATCATATGAACCCACATCCACTACAATACCAGGGTTCCCACTCTGTAGGTGTGTTACTCTGGGTTGACTAGAGAAACAAAGGCATGAACACTCATCTGGGTATGACAAAAAGCTTTATATACAAGAGCAATTGAATATTGAGAAAACATTCTACCCCAGTCCAGCTCAAGTTCAACACTCTTATATTAGTCTATATGTCTGATACCAACCTACAAAGTCCTCTTCAGACTCAGGCAACACATGCAATGATGCTGAATGCGGGAAGATCCCAGGCCAGTGTGTGGGAAGTCTTGTAGATCCAGTGCCAATGGAATCATCTCAGGACTGGCAGGGACCTCCCTGTGGCTTCTTCAGCTCTGGGGCTCTTGCACAGCTCCATGTAGCTTGTCACCAGGCGTGGGAAGAGAATGAAGAAAAGGCAATAAACAATGAGAGAGGAACAAACACAAAATTAGCAAGGCCAACAAATTCAAAAACAACACCACTGGAGAGGTACGTGAATTAAAGACAACAAAGGTAAATATTATCATATGCACAAACTTCAATGACAGCAATAGCAACAATCTATGGATGTATATGTATACAAGCAATCAATTCGAATAGGAAAATAGAAAATCAAATGGGACTACATTCATAAACTCTTAGAGGTTTGTCATGGGATATTTCTATATAGGTATTTATATACACTGGTAAAATATCAGTGAATATAAGAGAGAATATATGGGACAAAGTTATGAAGATGTCTTGGCCATAACCTCAAACCTTGAGTAATGAGCTTGGTGGCAGTCAAACTTTAATGCTAAAATAACCTAGCAGTCTCATCAGTGCACTTTCCTATCATTCTGGTATTTAGAGAATACAGTAGACATTAAAACTGAGTTCTAACCAATTCACTCATTTTTTGCTTACTAGACATTTTGTGTCCATCTTGGATATTGTTTTGCTTCTAAATCGTCTCTATTTGACTTCTCTATTTCAATTTTTTAATCTATATCTGGCCTATTTATACAAGACATCTTGTAGCTGGTTTCTCCACCACTATTTCTTGAAAATGTTGATTTCTCATTTTCCTCCCACTCTGATGTGGTTTTCCAATGACTCCCACACCTAACTAAGTCCTTACCTTCTGCACTGCCAACCTTCACCTGTGGCTATACATGTATATTCATGAAAGAAAAGGTGACAGTTAATTGGATATTTTATTTTCCAAATGAGTTTTGTCGGTATTTTGCAACTCAGACCAACAAGTAAGAACAATGTAGTAGATAGAGCTCATTAGTGAATGTCAACAGTCACTACTGGGATACATCTGGCGTACGCTGTAGGAGAACATGGCTCATTAGCCCTAGGGAGTTGCAAATTGAGTTTTATTTGTGTTTGATGAATTGTGTGCTATAAATGAGTTGGAAATTATAAGACCCAATGAAATCAGTGTACTTTTTTTTGAAATTATTGTACTTTTATTAAAAGAATGTAAATTGCAAAACCGGGCACCTTCCTTTATATATGATTATTTTGCTTTTGAAAATGTATAAGAAGCAGTCTTCAAATGTTACAAACACCGGTAAAATGAGTTTGAGTTTTGGCAAAGAAAGAAACTCAGTAAATTCTTGCAAAGGTGGCCTTTATATGCACGTTGAATGTAATTCTTTAGAAGAAACTTTTTTTTTGTTTCTTGCTATGTTCTTTCTCAATCTCTCTTGCAGATGCCTTTGGGCTGGATTTCTGAGGCAGCCTATCATAAAACCTCTTGGGAAGTCACAATTGCAATAGGCAAGGAGTTAGGTTTGATTCAGTCTTATATATTCCCTTCTTATTGTGTAGAATATTAATAACAGGAACATAAGGTGTTACTGCCACCATATTAATGAGGACTTGAGTAAGGGTGTCAATGAGTTAGTTCACACAATCTTTATTAAGAGTATAAATGATTGTCATAATGGTGCATATATTATTTTCTTAATTATATTGTCCTGATTAAAATAACCATCACATTCCTGATTTACTCATTTATTAATTCATTTAACAATCATTTATTAATTGTATAAAATGAGTTAAGCATTAGTCCAGGAGCGAGGTATATAAAGATATAACATACTATACCAGACACATAATCCTGATGCATCTGCATACCGTTATCTGAGAAAGGACAATAAAACACAAGTAGACACCTTTTCTGGCATTCTCTGTTTCCAGGTAAGTTGCTCCCAATGTCATTACTGATATATCTCATTCCATGCCTTCTTATGAATCAGGCCAGAACCTCTGACAGCTCCCTGACAAATGGACTACTGCAATCATTGTTGGATGATCTTGCAAAATTACTTGCATGTGATATCAATGATATTGCTCTATAATGTGAGAATTACGTTGGGTCACATTTCTTCATTTTGTTTTGTGGCATCACTGCCCTGGCGGGAGTAGGGTCACGTTTCTTTGGAATGGGTAAAAATATGGATCTTTTTAAGTCAGTAGGACAAGTAGTCTTCCAAATGCCGTAGTGTAGACAACTGTGTGCTTCCAGTGTTTTGTTAGCTTATTGGAACATTTCAATTAGTATTTTTTCAATTTCTGGAACCGTATTCTTGGCTAATGCTTTCAATGCTACATTAGCCAAATTTAATAGAAAGCATATTTTGTAATCATTTTAAGTAACAACAGTGCTGCTGCTCAGAAGCATAAACTCTGGGTATAATAGTTGATTAAGAACCTATGTTATAAATAAGGAACCCAAGTAATTTAATAGATAAACCCTCATCTGCTCACTGAAAGGTTGTTGATTTAAGCTCATAAGAGGCTTTATGGGAGAAAAATACCTGGTTGTCTGATCCCATAAATATTACTGCTACAGATAATGTCCTCAAGTCTATAGGGTTGAGGTAAGTTGGAGTTCTCTTCAGGGCCCAGAACGACACTAAATCTTATTGATAGAAATCTGAATTAAATATTATGGAAAAGATGATAACCTGCTAAAATCCAATCCAATCATATACACCACAATCCCAATATATATTTATTTTTGAATTACCCTTATGGTTACCTATCCGAGTCATAGTCAAGACTGCACGAGATATCAATATGCCTGTGATTTCAACACAGGTTCAAAGATTAAAAGTCCCCCTATCTTTCTTCCTAAATTGCTTATGGTTAGGAAAGAAAAACATCTAAGAAAAAACATTTTAGAAACACAAAAAATCATCTATATGAGAAATTGAATGGTTAACATTTATCCTAAAACAAAGATGTGCAGGTAAGGGAGGAGGCAGTCTGGGAAGTTAGACTACACATAGGAATTGGAACAACCAGAATGGAACTAATAAGAAAAGTGTAACTGATGTCACTGAACAAGCAATATGTATAGAAATGGTTAAATGGAAACCCAATTTGCTATGTAAGCTGTCACACAAAAAACACAATGAAATATAGATACAAGGAAAGGAAATAAAGCAGATATCTTATTGAGATTAAAGCTCTTTCTGTCTGCCCACCTATAATTGTTTTTAAGAGATATAGTTGCCACAAGTTTAATCAAAAACTTCTCTTTTCCCCTCTTATTTATGATCCAGGTTGCTAGTAGTTGTAACTCTCATTTTGCATTGTTTCATGATTACCATCCTGGGAAGCAGTGTGAGTTCAGTAGTGAAATTCTTGCTGCCCATGTACAGTCCTGGGTTTGATTCTGTGCTCATGGACAGTCCTGGCATGTGTGCCTCATTCGTCACTACTATTTCTGTGTCAGTGGAGGGTTGGGTGATGCTGTGAGACCAAACACATCCCAGCACAGCATCCTGATTAAATAGGCTCAGACACTTATACAACAGGACCAGAGAGCAGATTGTTCCATCATGCATATATGAGCCAGGTGCCTCCTGAAGGAAACTAACAGAAACAATCATACTGAGCAGAAAGAATTACCACAAGCAAGGTAAGAAGAATAAATCCACCAACCAGCAAATAGTTATTGAGGGAGTTTAAATGCTATATACCGTGAGAGATATTTCTAACATATAGGAAATATTTCTTATGTTTAGGCAATATATGAATTTAAGGGATAAGACCCCAAACCATAAACATATTACAAACCAGAATATGTGTGTGCCAAAGAAGAGAGTGTAGCTATTTCAATGCAAGCCAGTGTAGTCAGTCAAGACGACATGGGAGAGAAGGCATGGGACCTGAGAACTGCAGATTCAGGCTGAACATAGAGAGGTATTAAGCCTATTCAGAGTATTGACTTTTCCAAAAAGTATTATATGGACAAGTACCTCCCTTACATATATTTGTATTTAGCTCACAAGGACTTGTGTCAATCAAAGAAAAATCTCCAGGACAATTTACTTTGGAACTGGAATTCAACTTATGATACAACAGCGTCAGCTGGGCTCTTTTCTTGGGATTCGCATGAGTTGTTGTGAATTGGGTTTGCTTTCTCTGAGCAGACGAGAGAGAACTGGGCTATCTGACTCCACACTAGCGCCTGGAGAAGGAAAGTCAGGCTAGAACAATAACAACAACAAAAAACCCTAAAAATGCTTCTGAATCAATTTTAGGTTGCCGTAGTTAAACACAAACAGTCTCAGAACATCTGTTATTTCCTTATTTTAATTCCAAATTGTCATATTTTCACACATTCTTGCTTTTTGATGGTTGGCCTAAGGTTTTCTTCTAATTTGATTTATGTCCTCTTTCAAAATTATTGAGAAGGCCCATAAAATGGGGACTTTAGATTTTCTCAAGCAGACTCCTTCTTCTAATGAGAAGCTTTATGAGAAGAGGGGGAAAGAAAGGCTAGAGACTAGAGAATTTTCTGTGTTAAACAAAGAAAAACAGGCATCAGTTAAAAAGTACATTTTCTGGAACATTTTATCTCATTTTAATGGGACTGTAATTTGAAACTAACACCCACATTAGGACAACAACCTGTCTACAATTCCAACTCAATACATTCTTTCAAACTTCATTCAGTCTTTCTTCCCCTCTCTGTGTTTCTTCTTAGCCTTATCATTTTCTAAAATTTGTTGTTGTCAGTAATCATCAGGTTAGAACTACAACTTGTTTTGTCCTGAATCATCCTTAATCATCTCTGAGTGCTTTTTGAAAATTGAGTCCCAGGCCTTTCTTTGTAAGGCCTGTTAGTCTGGAAGCTTCACTGTGTTCAGCATCATGGCAACAAACAAGCCTTCATTGACGATAGATAGCTGTTGCATACAAAGTGCATTGGCCAGAAACGGAAACTTAGTCACCTGTCTACTATTTTTTCTTGTTTATCGCCTGTCCTCTCCCTATAAGAAAAGGCCAACGAGAAGAGTTTTTTCTAGAATAGTGTATTGAATATACCCATACCATTACTGTCTAGCTGATTCTGACTCATAGTGACATTATAGGATAGAGTAGAATTGCCCTGTAAGGTTTTCAAACTTGTAAATCTTTATATAAGCAAGCTGTCACACCCTTCCTCCTTGAGCAGTTCCAACTGCTTAACTCTCATTAGACAGCACTTTTCACGATGATGCCACAGGGATCCTGTATTAAACACAGAAGTTATTTAAAAATATATATTGCAGAAGGAATTCAAAATGTGTGATAATTGCTTTAAAGTATTTGTTTCATAGTACCAGGACACATTTTATAATCAATTTACTTTAAAGAGATCTTATATTTCTACTATGAATAAAATGTTAGATCCAAACTTAAATTAGTGTAGTGTCTGCTCATTAAATTAGATGAAATATGAGGACGATAAATTCAAACCCCTGATTTTGGAGTTGAATGTTTCAGTGTCAACATTGAGTCTATTAAATAAGATTATCTAAAGAAAGGAAATACTGACTTTTTCCAGTTACTATATCAGAGTAAAATGTGACTAGGTCAATTGTTGCTGTGAAACACCAACCTTACACCATATAAACAGTTAGAAAGGTGCAAACTCTTATTTGAGCTATGGTTATCCTCACTGACATTAAGTTTACCAAAGAAGAAATTCTGAGCTCTCTCTACTGCTGTTTTGTAATGCTTGATATTAAACAGTTAATAGATAGGGATCCAGAATTCTTCGTAATTTGCTTATACAGAAGATGGGTTTTCAATGTAGTTTAGTTGTGGGATAGTTTGCCAAAATAGTATCATGTCCCTTGAAGATAAGAGAAGGTGGCGGTTGTATTTTGTATCTTGTACTGGCTAGAGAGTAACTGCATTTTTTTTTTATGAACCATATTTAACTGGATGACTGACAAAGTAGAGCTTATATTGGTTAAACTCCCAGAAGTGCTTTTTAATAAGAGGCAATTTACAAATCTATGGAGACTTAGTATGGGGGAAAATGATTTGGTGAGGGAAAAAGAAAAAAAATTAAAACATTTGAATATTTATTACTAGAACTGGAATTTGATTGTTTTGTTGATAAGAGTATAAGAACTTCAAACTAAGTTGAAAATACACAGGATTAGACTAATGTTGAATGTAGCAAAAACTTTTACTGTGTAAGCATTTCAAAAATTCTATGTAATATGATATAATACATCTTTTGAGACAGGAATGGAAGGAGCATATTCAAAACATCCAAAATGCAGTGGTCAAGTGTTATTCTCTTCTTTATCATTAAGATGTCCCACATATTTCCCTATAGAAGAACACTTAGATAGGAGTTCGGCAACCTTTGTTAGAATGGATGACTGGAAAGATGGTATTTGGAGCACCATGAATATGTTCATGTCTTTGCCCAGTAGTCTGAGCAAAGAATACTGAGAAATTGGGTATAGGAATGATTAAATAGAAAGCATACCTCACCTTAAGGGAGAGATAGTATATAATATATGAATAATAATTACAAACCTTGAGGCCATTTGCTTCATTTAATCCAGAGATTAAAAGCTAGAGACCTTTCTTTCCCCTTTCCAAAGATTTGTTTGCATTACAGAATAAAACACTTCCAAAAAAACCCCCTTTCTGCTCCTCTTTGGAGAAAGACTAAGTACATGTCTCACCTTATTCTGAGTATTGCAATTTTGGAGTTCCTCTATGTTTTATTGCTTCTAAGTACTCAAGTGAGCACCTGCCTCCTATTGTGCCCTTTGGAGAATGGACAGCTAATATGCTTTGTGAATAGTACACATTTTGTCTCTGATGCAGAAACTATCCCTGCAGAATTTCTACATTCAATTTAACAGAGGAATGGAGAGATGAAAGAAAAAGAAAGAATCAAATGTCGAAGAAAGAGATGGAGGGAGGGAGGATAAAAGATAGAAAGTAATGACCTTGGACAAGATGGATACATATAGTGGCTGCCACAATGGGATCAAATATACAAACGATGTTAAGGAGTACACAGAACAGGTTGGCATTCCATTCTGTTTATGAAAATCATTCAATAAAAGACATGGAAGAATAAGAGAAACTGGTCAAGACCTCAACAACAAACAAAACCTAGATGAAGTCACTTATATAAACATGATAAAATGTCTATAATGGAAAGGAAAATCATTTGGCCTAAATTCTCTTCAAAACAGACTCCACATATCATTGGATTCTGTTCTGAACAAAAGACATACTAAAATATATTAAGTCCAAGATTGTAGAAACTTTTACCTTGAATATTTTGTTGTCATTACGGGGCTGACAAGAACTTTGGTCACATGAGCAACTCTTCAATATAGCTATTCAAAAACTTAATGCCCTGGAGTTAATTTTGACTCATTTCCACTCTATATAGGGTTTCTGAGGCTGTAAATATTTCATGGGAGCAGATAGGTTGATCTTTCTCTCATAGAATGGCTGGTGGGTTCGAATATATGAGCTTCTGGCTATCTGTTCACCATTTACCAGGAGTACTATAAAGGTTCCAACATAACTATATTTCTGAAAATGAAACACTTAAGTTTATATTTCAATTCCATTAGTATATAAAATGATTCGTGGAAAACTTAGAAAGGATTGATTAATGTATATGTAGTTTCAATACTTAAAACATTCTAAGGTTCTTTATTCTTCTCTCAGCAATTTTTATAGTGATTCATCTTTAAAAATCTGTTACAGGCAGAAACACATGTTAGCTACATTTATGCACTCATGAGAAACACTGTAGAGACCAAAATATTATGTTACTAAGTTAATGATATGCATATCTCACAGAATTTTCTGTAATTGATATCTGTGACTGAGTTGGTCCCAGATCAAACAGTACCCTAGACCAAATCCCTGTTGAGCCCCATCTTCTGGGAGTTTCACCCACTGACCGTTACAGAATTCATTATATGGTTCACCTTCAGACTATATTTCACTGCCAATGTATGTTCTCTTTTCAACTACCCTTTATGTATTTGTGTTGGGAGATTTGTGTGTGTGCTCAATGTTAATTGTAATACTTGTTCATATGCCAACAAAGCATTGTATTACATATATCACATGCTTCAGCTATACATATTTTTATTATTGCTAATTGAGGCAAAAATGTGTACTCCAAATTTGAGAGATGAAAATGGTAGAAAGAGGTTCTGAAACTTGCTAAACACAAGACTATATTTGGTCCTCATGCCATAAACCATTTTCAAAGCTGTTTCAATGGTATTATTTTACCCGATCCTTAGAACTACAGTGACCAAACTTTGATTCTCAATGCTGTGACATGAAAGAAGATTGTATTCATTCTGAATGACTGCAGAAGATAGAGCTAAACTGATAGATGAAATATGAATGGAACCACCTTTTCATAAAAATAATGAAAATGATTTTAACTTAGTATCTCTCTATGAGTGCATAGTTTTGAAGTATTGTCTATCAATGGAAATATACCTGCATATTTGACATAGGTGACAAAAGGAGACAAGTATCCACTGAATGTCTAGAGGAGATGGCCTTCCAAATTTCTGCAAATATTGACATTCTGGATGTGTACATTTGAATTCCTTTAGTTAAAGATAGGCAGTCACTTACTATCCCTCTTTTGCTTCTATATTCTTCAGTGCTTCTGGACACCTGCCCAGCTACGATGAAGAGCAGTTCAACCATGGACTGCAGCTGCTGCATGGCTAATGGAAAAGGAGCTCAGGAATGCATGCTTGCTCACTCGATGCCAACAGGCTCATCTGATTTGAACAAAAATCCAGTCAAGCTGCTTGCTTGGCACAGTGCAAGCAACACATCTGGGTGCCTCACTAGATTTTGACTGAACTGAGGAACTGTTTTCAAACTGCGTAAGTCTGACATGAAATGATCTCCTCCCCACTGGGCTGTGCCATCAGCCAGTGAATGTCCTGGAGCAGCAAAGGCTCTCAGAGGTTTTATTCAACATTTCTCAAAATGTGTTCCAAGGAAACACTACCCCGGTTATGGCTCCATGGGGGCAGAATTTCTTCTGAGATCAAAGAAACAAAAGAAACACTGCATGTGTCTGTTTTTAGGAGATGCACAACACAAATGTATATTAAATGTTCTGAGAAGGTTTGCTGTGAAGAAATGTTGGTAAACATAGATTGGACCAACAAAATTTCATGGGTTTTATTATTCCTTTGCATGGTGTCCATTAACATTCCATAGGAAACCTACTGGGGAATGACTTTTTTTAGGACCAAATTTGCGCTTTTACATAGGAAGAAAGTTAAATTCAGAGAAACGAAGTGATTTTCTCAGGCTGGATACATTGGCAGTTATGTGCAAAATTTGCGTGTCGTTTCTCCTCCTACAGGGTTCTGTTCCTGGATGACTTCCCTAGATGGTGAGCTTTTTACTGCTCTTTACCACCTCCAGGCTAGGTGTTTATTTCTAGAGTGACCAGTGTTGGTCTCAGAGAAGTGTGTTGGAAAAACCTTGGAATAAGCACTTGTCCAGTCCACTAAGGTAAGAGCAGGGGTCAAACATCAAATAAAAACCATACCATGCAGAGGAGAGGGATTTTGGAATTAACCACAACCAAAAGAGGTACTTGCTATATTCCTTCTGTTAGTTGACCCTAACACGTTTCTTCTTTCTTCTCTACACAATTCCTTAGTTGCTTAGATAAGTCACCTGTGCCACATACAACACTCAGCTATGCACTCCAAATGAAAAGGAGACAATTGAAGATTGCACTCTGTTACTGCACTATCATCAGTTGAAGTCCAGCAATCCAGTTGCCTTCCTCTATATGGCCCAGTAAGATACAGATCTGGCATTTTTATATACATGATTTAGATGGACTAACCAATATTTAACCTTCATCCCCCAAGGATAGTTCTGTTTAGTTGTGGCAAAACAACAAGAAGAGGGTAACAGTAAAAAAAATTATTTAAAAAATGAGTCAGAGGAACTCACCACACTTGTGCCCTACGAAGTTGTGATAGGAAGACTGATGTAGGATGAGGGACTTCTTTGACACTTGATTATTCCCCTAAGTTGATTAAGAACAACGGCACAGTTTAATCTTTTGAAAAATTCCTTTTTATTTCAGAATGCCATGAAAGAAGCATATTGAAACCTTCTTGGGTTTTCCCAATTTAGCTCAATTCTCTGTGTCCTAAATTCTAAGGCTATGATTTTATGTAAGAGGCTGAAAACTATGAATTCCTATTCTTCATTGTTGAAAATATTTTTTGGTCACACACCTTACTTAAAAATATCAGTGACTCATGTTCAATATCATTGTTGTAGAAAACTATTCATTGTTCTTTATTGAAGACTTCCATTGCCAAGGAACAAATAGGAAAATGTGTACTCTAATTAAGGCTTGAACCAAACTTTTACTTAGTCTGGAAGCATATGTGAAAGGCAATAGACTGAATGAGGGAAGACAGAAGATTTTCTTTACAACAATATTTGATCTTGAACAATGTTCTGCTCTCAAATTTGTTTCAGTGATGGACATATTCTTAATTTAGTAGGCACTGGAAATGTGTAGCTACTGAGGCCTTGGAAAATGAATTTTCTATTGTCATCAGTTGAAATGCCAATAGTTAGCAGTCAACCCATGAAAAGCTGCTCAACATCATTAAGGAAAAAAATCAATACCACAGTTAGATGATAGTACTTTATTACCACTCAGATAATAATAATTCTTAGAAAATGAAATATAATAATTGTGGCCAGGACAACAGAAGGAAAAGAATTCTCTTTCATGACTGGTGGGAATATAAAATAGGAATGTTTCTGTTCCTTTAAAAGTTCAGCCTAGAATATACACAGATAATTTGAAAACAGACAATCAAACAAATGTTTAGACACAAATATCCATAGTGGCACTGTTCAAAATAATCAGAAGGTAGAAAAATAGCCACCCATAAATAATAGATAAATTGTAGAATATACATATCATGAAATAATTACCCTTAGAAATAAATGAATTATTCACACATGCTTCACTATAAATGAGTCTGAAAAATTTATGCTAAGTGAAAGAATCCAGATATGAAAGGTCACATGTTGTGTAATCCTGTTTATATGAAATATCCATAAACAGTAAATCCAGAGAGACAAAAAGGAAGCTGGCGATTGCCAGAGGCTGGGGATTGGAGAGAAAGCGAAGTACGTGCTTACTGGTCCAGAGTTTCATTTCAGGAAGAAAGACAAGTTTGGGACCTGAGCAGAGGTGGTGATTAGTTTAATTGCCACTTAGTGATTCATTTTGTAATGGTTAATTCTATGGTATGTGACTTTTCTCTCAATTTAAACTATTAACAATACATTTAAACTGCCACATCTTACTGGAAACCAACATAATGGACCCAGTGTCGTTCTACACTAATATCTTCTAAGGCAGTTTTATAGGCAGAACTATATTATAGAATGTATCAAACAGTGGGTTTTCAGAGGAAGAAGATCAGACCCATATGGGATTTAGGTTTTCTGATCCGCCTCAAACCACAATTGCTTGTTATCTTCAGCTTCAAGAATAGTTTCTGGTAGAAGACACCCATACTCGTGCCAGAGAACGGCAAAACCAGTGACTCCTTGACCTTGAAAGTTCAAAACCAAACACACTGCAACCAAGTCAATGTAGGTTCACAGTGACCCTGTGGGAGAGGGTAGAATCGCCCCTGTGAATTTCCGAGTCTGTAAAGTCTCTAGAGTTGGAAAATGCCATCTATCTTCTGCGGAATAACTGTTGGCTTCCAACTTTCCAACTTGCAATGAGCAGTCAAATGTATATCCCCTATGCCACCAAAGAACCAGAGTGATTTCAAATCCTTCTTCAACAAAGTTACGTACTTAGCCTGTTATATCTGATTATTTTTCATCCAAGTTATCTTGCCCAGGACCATCCTCCCCCATTAAAGTGTGCCCATGAAGCTCAACAGAAATATGGGACAATCTTTAGTAATCTAAGACCTTGATATCGGATTCCTGAACCTAGAGTTACACAGAGCACATCATCTGATCACAAAAAAGAAATCAGGTCACTGTTACTCAAAAGTGTCTAGGATTTCACTCTGGAGTAGAAAAATATGAGCACTTGCTACTTCTTTGTTATTAGCCAGTTATATGCTTTCTCTGACCATGTGTTTTTCACTGTTGCTGATTTAAGAGGAGTGACAGAATTATTCCATTTAAGAAGAAAAATCCCAGGAAAACCCCACAGTAGACAAGGATAGGTCAATAGTGTTCACACACACACACACACAAAGGGGCCACCTTCCTTGAGAGGTTGTAAAATGCATGACATCTTTAAGAGTGATAAAAGCAACTCCAAGTTGTATTTAAAGGTCTAAATTGCTTGATATCACAGGTTAGCACACATCTGGACCCCTGATTTAGCTTGTTTTGATTTTTGGACAGTTCAGATATTTGGAATCCCTATGTGATATGAAAGGTAAAGGATCTCGTGACTTTGGATGGGTTTGGCAGTTCCTAACCACATAGAATAAGAGAGTAAAAAAAGCTTGATGACTTACTTCCACCCCCCCCCCCCCACCAAAACACAGCTTCTTAATACGCAATGGGTCTATTTCTACTCTGATATACAGGGTCACCTGAATTAGAATTGACTTTTGATGGAAATAGTTCATATTGAATTTTGCTTAGCAACTTCAGCTACAGTTTTTTGCTTTAGTCCTATTCTAGGGTTTATTGAGATCTCTGAGGAATGGAATCAGGTCTGTCACAATTTTTCATTCTCATTAAAAACTCACATTTTTATGTAGTAATCTTTCTATGGTTTCCCAAAGTCCTAGAAGCTTCACTACATAACAAAGGATTTTTTATACAAGCAGAAAAGAAAAAAATGATTTACATATATAATACAAATATTCTTTCTCAATTCCTAATTCATTGTATCTCTATCTTCACCTCCAAGATCTGTCTATATACCTATAACAACTATATACCAATAGCATTTCCTTGGGGATAATATTTTGTGCTTGTCTTTAAAAAGTAAGTAAAAAAATCATTACTACTAGGATTTCAGTTAATGCATGCACATGTTTATTCCACACAAGATGTTTTTAAACACACTTCTATTATGGTTGCAGAAAAGTTCTCTCTGTAACATATTTTATGTTAAACCCATTAAAGTACCTTAAAAAAAGGCCAATCAAAACAGAAACTTTCAAAGGGATCTGTTGGGATAGTTAAATTCAAAACAGAGAGGTCTTTCCCAAAGGGTGATCTTGAGAGAGTTACTTAAAGTATGTAGCATAATCATGTGGGTAGTTAAGTAAAACTTAAAAGAAAATTTAAAACAGCCCTGGTGAGGACAAAGGCCAGGAAAGTTAGGTCAAGGGATTTTCTTCATCACAATAGTGCACCTGCTCATTTGAGGTTAGCAAAAGCTGTCCTTTGAGAATTTCATTGGGGCTCCATAGCCTACCATCCTATAGCACTGATCTTGCCTCCTTAGACTTCTTTTTGTTCTAAGGGAAAAAGAAGAAGAGCAAAATTTGAAGAATGTGCAAAAGAATGGGATTTGAGTTCTAGCAGGGTGCCCAAACTGATATGTCGACAAGGTAGATATTGAAGGACCAAGATTTCTTTGGGAAAGAGATAAAGATATAAAAAATCTTCTATAATCCATAGCCTAGCTGGGGGAGATGTTGAGAAATAGTTACTTCACATTTGGGGGCAGTAAAGGTTTCTCTGACTTTTTTGCAGGTATATTGTCTGTATGCCATGATCCCTATGTATCATCATCATTGAATCCATACTGACTCACAGTCAGCCCCTGTGGGAACACTGTACCTATGGGTATGAGTCAAAGGCCTAGTCTTTCTCCCACAGGGCTGCTGGTGCCTTTCAACTGCTGACCAAGCAGATCGCAGTCATATGCATAGCCACTGCACCATGAGGGCACTCTTTCTCTCTCTCTCTCTCTCAACACTTATATAAAAAGAGATTATATAAAACATGTACATACATATATGTGTGAGTATAAAACATATGTATATACATGAGGAGTCTTCAGCAATGCCATAAAATTGAATTAAATGATAGTGAAATTTTACTACTCTTTGAAACCCCCTTATACACACAAACACACACACACAAAGGATCTTCAGACAGCTTGTGGAAACTTTTTATTGTTTAATTCATTATATCCATAATTTTTAAGTAGCCACACCATGGGTGTGTTTGTGTGTATGTGTGCACATGTTTCTTTGGACATGTCATTTGTAGGGACTGATTTTTGAAGAAGGATATGCATGGTATATTAGTGATTAAGTGAGAGAAGAAGCCATTAAAAATCCTACAGCAATGTTCGTGATGTTGAACACAGCTTACAAGGACAGCGCTGTGGGACAAACCCAAAAGTAAGAGTGTTTTTCTCCTATCAAAAAAGGTGAAATGTCAATTGATGACAAATCTCATTCTGGACATCTGCCAACTTCCCAAATGCACAAAAATGTTGATAAAATTAGTGCACTTGTGCTTGAAGATTGATGAAGAACTATTTAAGCAATTTGGAATTTATTTGGACTATCTTGGAGTATGATTCTGCGAATTTTAATCAACGTTTTGGGAATGAGAAGGGTCACCACTAAATTTGTGCCTCCGGTTCTTACTGAGCAGGGAAAAGAACATTGAGAGGAAGCATGCTTTGCTTTGAAAGAACAACTTTGAAGCATCTCAGATCTTTTCCACAAGGTTATTAGTGACAATTAGAAATGGTGCTAATCTTACAACTCCGAAACCAAAGATGAGTCAAGTGAGTGGAAGACACCATCATTACCTCACCCAATAGAAGTGTATCAAGTGAAATCACAGATCAATATGGTGTTTATTTTGGGGAGAAGGGTGTAAGGGGGATTTTGCTTTTGGAGTTTGTTTTACCAAGTCAGACTGTTAATCAACCTTTCTACTGAAAGGCTCTGAAAAGACTGCATGACAGTGTGTGGGGGGGAAAAGGCCGTATTTGTGACAGTGGGGAGACTGGTTTTGGCACCATGACAATGTATCTGCTCACGCAGTCATCTCAGTACTCCTGTTTGGGGACAAAACAGAAGGTCTGTCTTGCCCTAGGTATCTGCCTCACCTGACTTTACCCTGTGAGACTTTTTTTTCCTGCAAATGCAGTGGGGCATGAAAAAAGAGGGTAACTTCTAAACAGATGAGTTGGAAAAATGTTTCCAAGAAATGTTTCCAAGGAACTGCAGAGTTCACAAATATATTAAGTATAATGGAGGGTACTTTGAAGGTGATAAAGTTGTTTTGCTAAAAAAAACCTTCTGGATTAATTTGGGGTACCCCTTCATATAGCTGCAAAAAGTCTCACTTTATTTTTGATATTTTAAGATCGACAATTCTGAAGAAAAGTTTAGAATATTTACACCTTTTGTGCCATAATTCCTGGTAGATGTGTGTTATTCTACACCTTTTTTCTGCCCATCTTCAAATTCTGACACACATACACACACCCCTCCCATTTCTGGGAAAGTCCATCAGTTCTACTTGTGTGGCATGGAAGAGAGGAACATTTTTCAGTAGAATGAATTATGCAAGCAAACGTACCGCTGATAACTGTGGTTTAAACTAAACTGAAGCTTAAAGTTAGCCAAAAATCAAACTGACTGATTTGCATTTTGACCTTACTTGAACTTAATACATCTGTGACTGCTTAGCTTCCTGCATTATAGGACGAAGCTTTAAATGTTCCATAGAAATCAGCAGGTAAGACTCAGTGAAAATGAGACACTGCTAGAAAGTGTCCACTGAGTTAGTTTATACTGAGAATCCCCTGCCTTCCTAAAGGAATTTTGATAAGATTATAATTTAAGGTCTGGAAGATGGTTTGAGGTTTCCACAGACAACTTTGGGGGGCATAAACATTGTGTGCAGTTATCAGGCAAATATTCAAAAGATTCTAGTCCACTTCACTGGAACTAAAGAACAAAGATACAGCTGGAAAAGAAGATAAAAAAAAGAAAACATGGGTGGTCATTTCCCCAACTTATACTCTCCTTAAAAAATCAGAACTTGTTTCTGCACAAAAAAATAGACAGTCTCTCACATCTTGAAAGCTGCTAGAATCATTTCATGGAAAAGTAGCCTAATGCCTAAGCCATCTCCAGACAATCAGAGAGTTTCCTGAAATTGCCTGTGAACGGCACCTGTTTGCAAAAGAGCATTGACTATAAAGCTTTCTTGCACATTGTGGGCTTTTCCTCACTGTTCATTAGGCCTTTAGATAATCACAGTCCTAATCTGCTTTTTGTTGTTGTTTTTTTATCAGAATACTCTGTCATCTCTACAGGACTTGATTCTTTTGAATCTAACTTTTTTTCTATTATTCTTTGGATTTTTGACAAGAATCCTTAGAAAAAAGGATCCTCTTATGAATGTGCCTCTCGCTCCCCCACATATCTCCCAGATCATTTAGCTGTGCTTTGGAGAGCTATAAAAGTTATTTAGGTCAAAAAGAAGATAAATAAGTTTATCTTTAGCTTATATAGCCACAACCAATATTTTATTATTATACATAACTATGTAACAATTTACTTTCTCAAAAGATAGAAATACCTATGTTTAAAACACCTGTACTTTGTAACTTCATTTGCTAGCTGTTCTGATGGTAGACTGGTTCGAGGGGTGCTATTGATCTTCTCATCCATTCATCACCACCCCCAACCCAATTATAGTGAAGATAGCAATTTAATTTGTAAGCAAAATGTGTGACTTGAGTGTACCTTAAGGAAGTGTCTGTGTTGGCTTTTTTTCCCCAGAAAAATCAAAAGTGAAAACTAATAATCACAAGTAAGAAACAACTAGGGCTGGCTTCTTTCAGATATACTCAATCATGTCTAGGTAGTTCACAATTTGTGAAATGCATTCACCATTTTGGAAAAATGCTTACACATTAACTGCTTCATATTTTTGTCTCAAGTACCACACAGTGCAGGAGAAAGTTTATGGTTGTCTTTAACTGTATCTTTTGATCATTTTCTGTGAGACCTTTGGGAGAAATCCAGTGTCTACAATGATCCCATTTGTCTGTAGAATTCATGGAGAAAATAGCTTTTTCTTTGCCAATGTACTGCAATAGAAAACTTCACATAAAAGTGTTAAATTTCTGGAAAGATCATTGAGAAGTGTGTTTGTTTGTATGTGCACACATATGAATTAACTGGACAGTTCTGTCAACAATATTGGCTGATTCTTATAGAAAGAGCATGTTGTGTCTTCCATTTTGGACACACATGGAAAATGTTCTTACATTGCTTTCTGGTTTTATCATTAAATGTGGGAATATACCTAAATACCACAAGAAGAAAAACCACCAAAAACTATTCTTCGTGTGTGGTCTGACATCTATAACTTTTTCCTAGAGAAGTATAGAAATTCAACATTTTACTTCTCTTGTCTCTGATAGACTATAATGTACAATTTTTGGAAGAAAATAATTTTCAAAAAGCCTATTTTATTAATAAACTAATCATCCCAACATTTAGGTTTTGCTATTTAGAAACATTTAATGAACTATGTGATTTTGTAAACCAAATCAAATAAAAAAGATAGTCAACACTTTACTCTCTATTTCACTATGAAAGAAAATGTGCTCAAATGGGTCATGAAATATTTTCTCTTTTATTGACAATAAAATAGGATCTTTCTATGAAAAAAAGTCAAATTAGTCTTATTTCTAAAGAAAAAACTGAAATAATGAATTAAGGAATATGGGATAGTGGGAGAACCTTAACAAGAAGTGGACAAGATTATAAAGAAGGATTTCATGAAAATTCCACTCTCACAAACTGCCATTTTGAGACTGAAATCAAACCGTGCAAATGCGTGTGACCACTCTGGATAGAGCCCGACTCCTCTTTCCCAGGCAGTCTGATTCACCTTCAGCCTGCCATTTGCTGCCAGGGATATGCTCTCTTCTCACTTCACATCAGACCAAAGAAATCCTCTTTTCAATGGGAGCAGCATCTATTCTTAGCCCCTAAGGGAATAAGATTTGGAATGTCAATGCTGTAAAACTTTTGACCCTACTGTACTTACTTCATCCATCCTAGCATTTTTGTCTTTTGGATAACTTTTTCTATAAATGGACATTTTGTCTATTTTGAAAATCCTGGAGGTAGATCACTCGCTTTGTGAAAATCTCCTCAAGGTTGAATAATACTCCTCAACTTCATTATGCATGTAGCACAACCCTTCTTTGTTGTCTCTAGAGTCATCTGAAGTTCTTTAACACTAAGGAGCACTAAAGCATTGGTCCCAGGACAACCTGGCCATGTGTTGGCTCCATGTTCATCTTCTGGTCTCCAAAAAAGAAAGACGTAATTGTTTAAAATTCAACTTTCCTAAGATGCACTCTACAGAAAAATTAAATTCCCAAGCTCTAAGCTTTTTCTTCAAGTCATGCTAGCTCTGACATTGAATGGAAATTACATAGCCACATACAAAGCCTTTAACATGGATGGAATTTGAAGACATTGCTCTGAGTAAAATAAATCAATCTAGAAAGGAAAAACATTTTAGGACCTCTTATACATAAGAAGACAAGAACATGCAAACAGAGACCAGAGTATCTTAGTATCTTAGTGGTGGCCAACAAAGGAAGAGATTGAAAAAGGAGAGTTATTGTTTATGTAGCATTGTTTCCATTTACAATGATGACAATATCAGGATAATTAAGAGTAGGGTCTCACAACCAATTCATGTAATTGCTATCAGCAAGTTGAACAATTATAAAAAGTTGAATTGGCAAAAGTTGTTTGACAGCTACATTTACAACAGCAAATATTCAGTGGCTGGTGACCCTTATGTACAGCTAAACAAATTTCTGGTAGTTGATTTCTTGGTTTGGAGGTTTAACTTTTTTCAAAACCAAATGATAGTGGTTGAATAACTAATAAAAAATATCTTCCTTGAGTTTCACACTTTTAAAAATTCGACTTGTTTATGAGATCAAGTTTATAACAGGAACACTCAAGTTTGGCTAGAAGACTTAATATGCAGTGGTTTACATTAAGGGAAGAGAAGTAATTTGGGAAAGGAATGTGAGAATGGTTGCAAAATTCAAAGAATATAATCAGTGTCTCTGAATTGCTCATGTAGAAGTTGTTGAATTTGTGTATGGTCTGTTGTGTATACCCTAAATAGAAACTGCAAAAATAAACAACAAAAATTAAAAAAGGGGCAATCAGTCTTTGACTCTTTACTCACAAACTGCTAAAGAAGAGAGGTAGGAGCTAATTAATAATAATGATCTCACTAATGTTACTTAACCTAGTTTAGTCATTTTATTAGTTGGTTTTCAACTTCAGCATCTGGAAAATATGTTTTAATCAACATGCAGATTAAATAAGGTGTTGAAATTGATTTGAAAAGGAAGTTATATCTAATATCTAAAAAGAAAATAAAAACAAAAAACTCCTAAATTTAAAACTCATGCACATGAGCTTATGACCTAAAGTTCTTATCTGCTATATGAGTATATAACTAAAATGATAAGTGCTAATTTGGAAGACACTATACAAAATGGTATAGTAGGGTGGGGCTTTTCTTAGATATCACTCTGTAGAAAAACTATTAATTTTGAAGCTAACAATTTAATTGTATGTGGATTCAAAGTCAACATCTATTGACACAGTGGTCAAGAAATCAAATAACATCTTGAAATGGGAAAATCGGATGTAAAAGACATCTTTTAGATTTTGAAAAGCAAGACTCTCACTTTGGTGACTAAGCTAGACTTGATACAAGTCATGGTCTTGTCAATCATCTCATGCATTAAAAAAATAATGGGAAAGAAAGCCAGAAAAGCAATGTGTTCAAATTATAGTGTTATTGAGAATATTGAAAAACACTATGGCAGAACAAACAAAAGCATCTTTAGAATTATGGCTAGATTTTTTAATAGAAATAAGGATGGTGAAACATTCGCTTGCTTACTTTGGACATGCCGTGAGGAAAGAGCGATCATTAGGAAACGGCATCATAGTTAGTAATGTGGGGTTAACAAAAGCAAGAAATGATCTGAATGAGCTGAACTGACCTAAGACAAGCCCACACAGTAAGGTGAAACATGTCAGCAATAATGGAGATGGCACAAAATGCAGTAGCTTAGCTCTGTTTCACATATAGCCACCAAGAGGTGGAAACAACTTAATAACAACTAACAAGGGCAATACGAAGGTCAGAAGGGAGCTTTGAAGATGAAGGGGGAAACTTTAAAAGCAGGACACTGTGCAAATGAAGATCCTAGTCTAGAAATAATGTAAAGGACAAGAGTAATTGCACTGTTTCTGGGGTAGCTCATATTCTTATGTGATCAGATAAGCAGTCTGAGATGATCTTGTAGAACCAGGTAGATGCCAGAATTGCAACGTCTTCTAGGTCAAGGAGATGGATTTGAATTTTATTCTTGATTAGCACATCATATGGTAAGTGGTGTTAAAAAACAAAGAGTGAAGTTGCTGTGTAGAAAGTGGATGGAAAAGAAAAGAAGGGCATGAATGGAAGCAGCAAGAGTAATTGCAATATTTCTGAAGACTTATGATGAGATATGATGAGATATGTCTGAAGGGATATGGTGGCAGCTTTATCTAAACTCAGGTTATACAGAAAAACAAGTGGGTCCATGGATTTTTAGATATATATCAAACTGAAGTCGAATAAGATTTGCTGGGCCATTATAATTATGGGATAGTAGAAATATAAAACAAACATTCAATTTTTTCACAGTTGATATGCTGACGAGTTCCTTTTAAATGCTTATCTAGGCTTCCATACCAAAAAAAAAAACAAACTCAAATGTTCAGTGATTTGTCAAAATAAAAGTTGGCTTTTGCTATAATCCAGCATTAGAGTTCCTGGTCACATAACTCCCTTGGAAAGCTTTCCTCCAGGTAAGAATTTGGATCCTTTCCACATGGGACTTCACTTTTCTTTTGACCCCGAGTGTCATCTCTACTAAGCCCACTTTGAATAGAAAGAGCACAAATTTAGCATAGTTAACCAGCTGTGTATTTGATGCCTACCACATCACATTGGCCAAACTGTATCACATTACCCAATCCTAATTGCAAGAGAGGCCAGGAAATATAAGCTAGTCATTTTCCTAGAGTAAAGGGAGTACAATATTTTTGCAGTGATAATCTGAAGAAAACTAAGTAATCTATTGGAAATAAAGCTTGGAGCTATTCTAGCCAATACATTTTGAAAAGCAAAATAGGCTATGTTCTTCAGCCACTGTCTTTGATCTAATCTAGGCATCATGTTGTTGTTCAGGGCTGTTGAGTCGATTCCAACCCCTAACATTAGTATGTACAACTGATATTACTATTAACAGAACAAAGCATTGCCTGGCCCAGCACCCTCTCAACAAAGGTCCCTATGTTTAATCCCATTGTGGCAGCCACCATGTCAATCCATGTCCTTAAGGAGTTTCCTCATTTATACTGTCCGTTCACTTTTCCAAGAGTATTGTCCTTCTCTATAGACTGTTCTCTCTTGACATCATGACCAAGTATATAAGATGAAGTCTAGTCAAACCTGCCTCTAGGGAGCACTCTGGACATATCTTTCCAAGGCAGATCTTCCTTTTTGAAGTCCATAGTACTTTCAATATTCTACCCCCCATACCACAATTCAGAGGAATCAATTCTTTTTCAGTCTTCTTTATCCAATGTCCAGCTATCACATACATTTGAGACAATTGAAAATAGCATAGCTTGCGTAAGGTGGATGCCAGTGCTCAAAATAACATACTTGCTTTCCAATATTCCAGAGAAAGAAGTTTTATGCAACATTATGTTGAGCTACAATCCATACTGAAGACTGGAATTCTTGATCTTCCTCAGCTGGGGCTTCAAGTTCTCCTCCCTTTCAGGAAGCAAAGTTGGGCCATCTGCATATTGCATGTTGTTAATACCCATTCTTCCAATCCTAATGCCACATTTTTCTTCATATATTCCAGCTTCTCTGGTGACTTGCTCAGCATATGGATAGAATAAATATAGTGAGATGAATTGAACCCTGATACAAATCTTTCTTGATTTTAATCCATAGATAATTTCCTTCTTTTGTTCACACAACTGATTCATGGACACATATAAAAACAATGGTTTGGGAATACTCATTTTTCTCAAAGCTATCCATAGTTTGTTATGATCCACACTTTCGAAAGCCTTTGGATAGTGAATTAGACACAAGAAAATCTCTTTCTGGTATTCACTTTTATCCAAGAATATATAGCTGACATCAGCAGTGATATCCTTTGTTCCACAGCCTTGAATTCTGTCATTATTCTGTTGATGTACTGCTGCAGCCATTGTTGAATGATCTTCAAAAAAATGTTGCTTGCATGTGATATCAATGATATTGGTACTTACTTTGATCATTCTGTTGTGTCACCATTTGGGGGAATGGCTACACATGGATCACTCCCAGTCAGTTGACCCAGTAGCTGTCTCCCAGATGAACTGGCAAAAATGAGTAAGTTCTCCCAGTGTTTCATAAGTTTACTGAAACATTTCAATTGGTATTTCATCAATTCCTTGAGCCTGGTTTTTGGATAATATTTTTAGTGCAGCTTAAACTTCTTCCTTCAGCACCATTAGTTTTTGCTCATCTGCTGCCTTCTGAAACTGTGGAACTTCAACTGCTACTTTATTGGTAGAGTGAGTCCATGAATTATTTCCATTCACTTGATGTTTCCTGTGTCATTCAATATTCTTCCATAGAAACTCTCAATATTTCAACTTGGGTTTTTTTTTTTTGAGGTCTTTAAGTTTCAGATTGGCTGAGAGTGTACTTCTCTTTGAGTTTTCTAAGTCTGTATCATTGCACATTTCATTAAATATTTGACTTAGTCTTCTTGAGCTGCCCTTTGAAATTTTCTATAGAGCTCATTGACCTCCTTATTTATTTTCTTTTTTTTTTGTGGGCATCACTGCCTCTGGTGGTCGTGGGCACTACCCAGCCGCCACTGGATTTGAACCACCAAACCCACGGGCTGCAATTCCGCACTCAACCACTTACGCCACCGGGGCTCAGCCCCAACCTCCTTATTTCTTTCATTATTTTAGCTATTCTATGATTAATATAGTTTCAGAGTATTCTCTGACACCTATTTTGACCTTTTCTTCCTTCACTGCCTTTTAAGTGATCATTTGCTTTCTTCATGAATCATGTTCTTGAAGTGATCTCACAGATCATCAAGTCTTCTGCCATTAGTATTAGATTATATCAAATCTGTTCCTGAGATTTTCTTGAAATTCAGATGCTATATACTCAAGACCATATTTTGGCTCTCATGGTCTTCTTTTAGTTTTCTTCCACTTTGCATATAAGGAATTGATGATCCGATGTACAGTGAGACCCTGCCTGGTTTTAGCAGATTTTCTATCCATTCTTCCCATTCTGTAGTCAATGAGCATTCTGTAAATTCCATCAGGAGAAGTCCATGTATAAGTCTTTCTGTACTGTTGGGAAAAAAGTATTTTCTATGAATAAGTTATTGGTTTGTCAACATTCTAAAATTCAATTTCCAGCTTTGTTCCTATCACCAACACCATGTTTTCCAGCTACTCATTCTTCCTCTCTTTTTTCAGTTTTTGCATTCCAATCGCTAATAATTACCAATGCATCTTGGATCAATTTTATACTGAAGACATTGGTAGAATTCTTCCATTTCTGCATCAATACATTTTTTGTGGTTGATGCATACATTTGAATAATAATTGTATTATTTAGATTTCCTTGAAGGGAGAAGATAAAATTCTATCGCAGGCAACATTGCACATCAAAATTGATTTTGAAATGTCCTTTAGGACAATGAATACCATGGCATTTCTCTTGATTATATGTTTCCTAGCATAGTAAGTACTATGGTTTTCTAATTTTAAATGGCCAATACCACTCCATTGTAGTTCAGTAATGCTTATGGCATTGATCATTAATCTTTACGTGGTCTATTTAATTTTTTAACCACTTTTAATTTCCCTATGTTTATACTTCATATAACCCAAGTTCCATTAATTAAATTTTTGCAGCTGTTTCTTCTTACTTTGAGTTGTGCCCCATCAGCAAATGATGATCCAGAAGACTTCTTTCTCAATCTTTACTACATTCATGTCATCATGGTCAACTGTACTTTGAGAAAGAAGCCCATCCTTAGTCACATTCAAATATTCTTTCAACTGAAGGAACCCTTCCTCTAGAATTATATTCAACAATGTACTTCTTCCATTCATTAGGTTTTCAATATCTGAGAATATTTCAAATTTTTATCTAAGGTTTTCAGCAGCTAGTTCTTCCAAAGCAGGGAGTCAACTTCTTCTTACTTCTGCATACTTAGTTTTGTAGCTCTGCTGAAATGTGCTCTTTTGGGTGACCCTGCTGGTTTTAGATGTATGTACCCTTGACATAGCTGCTAACATTGCAATAACTCACAAGCCACCATTGTGTGACAAATTAATAGATACATGGTGGAGGCACAATAAAGTTGAGGACATTTTCCCTACCGTCCCTAGAGACTGGGTAATTTCTTTGGGGGAAAGATTGCTATTATGAAATCTAAAAAGTAGCATAAAGAAAACAGAGAGACCTCGCAAAGTAGTACATAATTAGTTATCAAATCAATGATGCTAACAGTATGCTATATTTCTCAGAGGATACCACAAACTGGGGAGGGGGGCAGTTTCTAGAGAGGGAAACTCTTAAGTATTAATGAATAATACCTCAAATTGTCCTATATTAAAAGGAAGATTTTTCCTCTTATAGCAGAGAAGTACCTTTTGAAAATAGATTATTTCAATATTTAAGTCATCATATTTTGGCATTTTTATCAAAATAAAAATTAACAGACTCAAATCGGTCAAAATAATATACAATAATCAGGTGCTAGAAATTGAAAAGTATGCTTATGTGGATAAATATGTCTTTCCCCTTTCCAAATAAAAAGTTTATACTCAGCTTTAATTTCTAAACAAAAATAGGTTCTGGATTTATAGATCTCACTTTTGTTGTTCTTCTGACATTATACAATTGCAAGAATGAGGTGCCACAGCTGCCCAGAACAGCTGGCTAATAGTTGACTAAAAAGAGTTTCTCAATTTTCTGTATGCATATTATTTTTTATTGTGTGCAGATTTGAAGACTATTTAGTGGCAGAAACAAGGCCTCCCTGCAATTACATTCAGAATCTCAGATTAAGCAATCAAGTTCCGAAGATGGGGCCATTCTGAAAAGTCATCATAACTCACCACCTTTTGAGATTCTTTGTGAAAGAGACTGATGATGATGAAATGTTAACAATATTTTCCACTTTGCCAGTAGCTTCAATAATATGCTTCCAAAGATTTTATAAACCTTAACGAATTAGTCTTACAGAAACCTGATTTGATACCTATATTTTGCAAATAACTAGCCAAGGGAATGAAAGGCTAAATCAACAGCCTGGAGTTATACAGGAAAACAAGGCCAAAGAAACAGAGAAGGTGTCATTTCTACACAAAATTAGCTCACTGATGTCTAGGCCACTTTCATTCTCTCCCTTGAGAAAGGAGTCCAAACTTTCCTTGGTAGAATTTGATGAACAAAATGGTGGATGATAGGGGAACGGAAGTCTGAAAGCCAGGGGTACATAGTGGGTTGTTCAAAATTCTTAAAGAAACCATATCAATGTATCCTTCAAGCATTGATGCTCATAAACATTTCTGGGATCACCTTCTATACTGGACTAACTTCCTGTGCAGGTTCAGGGCATTCATATCACTGCAGCAATATAGCTTCAACACTGGCTTCCTCACCAAAGGCAGAAAAATAACATAAAGATGGTATTATTAACTGATTCTTCAATATCTAACATAGTGACCAAATATATACAACTATAAATATATTTCTGTCATCTTATCCTGAGTTATAAAAATCAATATAAAGTGAAATAATTTCCAATGACATTACAGATTTAAGAATAAAAGAACTAATGATACAGAAACCGGAATTATCATTGATAATTGGACTCGGAAGACTTGTCTGAATTTTCTCTGTAAAATTGACCCTATTATACTCATTCTACTCATCCATAAAAGAATCTGTGATAGGACCAGCTTCCAAAACTTATGAAACCAGTAGGTAGCTGACATCTAGTCAAGCCTGACGCAAGGTGGCCCCATGGACATCAGAGTAGAACTAGTTTCTATAAATGGGGTTTTATCAGAAGAGAACCACCAGACTTTTCCCCACACACAACTGTGGTTGAACTAAAATCTCCAATCTTTGTTTTAAAAGTCTAACACATTAATTATCTACAGCACACAGGACAAACTATATTAAATCTGTATGTGTTCCATAGAGCTGCCATAATCACCACCACCACACAGCAGATGATTTTGGAATAATAGAAATCTAGTCTCCCAATTTTCTGGGGTCCAGAATTTTAATCAATATATCAGGCTATGAAGAAGCTCTTGGGAATATTATATGGGAAAGGTCTTAAGTGGCATGCAACAGGTGGGCAGAAATGGTCCAAGGCATCTGGCAGTCTCCTGAGAAACCATGGCAGATGCCAGAGCCCTGGGACATAGGATTCTGTACCTTTGGGATTCATGGCATGCTACAGAAGCTTCATCAGTGAGACTCCATATGAGAACCCTTCTGGGTGAACTGGATACTACTTCAGACACATTTGTAACATGAGGATTTCAGCCATGGTGTCTGAGGCAGCTGAAGTACTGTTCGTTGGTGGACAAACAAGATCTTGATACATCAACACCCTGTATCCCCTATTAAGAGATATATTATTCCAGCAATCCTGTGAGGACCATTGTGTTCTAATTTGCTCATGCTTGCATAAAACAAAGTTTTGTGGGGAGGGGTGACCTAGAGGTGTGTGAGAGAAAAGAAGTGGATTAGACCAAGAAGCTGAGGAAGGAAACGTATGCTCGAAGTCTGATTAGAGAAGTAATTGCACAGTTATGTTTGACTGATTGAACTATGGAATGGAATAACGTATGACATAGGTATTAAAATTCCCAAGTCACAGCAACTAGAAAAAGAAAGAAAGAAAGGAAAGCATAGATGTAGGAATGAGTTCTGGGCTTGTTCTAAATCATTGCTCCAATTTATTAACAATTTTATTTATATCATGGCCCTGTTTGAACTCAGCTTCATGAAATGATCATTGAAGATAAGGGTTCTACAACAAAGTGTGGTGAATAAAGTATATAGTCCCCAGCTATCCATCAGAATAGTGTCTTAAAGGCTTGTAGTCATACAAGCAGCCATCAAGGGGAGGAGCCAAATAAGTCCACACAGTAGAAGCACACCAGCATGTGACATTCAAAGATGAAAATTACAAAATTTGAATATGATGAACAGAAAAGTATCAGACCCTGTAGCACTGTGTTGAATTTAGAAGTGACTGTGGTGAGGACACTATTAGATAGCTGCAATGTTAGTGATTTCAATCCACCAGCCTGACAGAGGAGGATAGATGGATTATCCCCTACCTTAATGATGTCTAGTCTTGGGAAACCTGTATAGAGTTGCCATGAGTTGAACCCCACTGAATGGCAGAAAGGGAAGTGGGATGGTGAGGGTAAGAGGACCCTGGGTGGTGCAAACAGCTAAGTGATTCCTATTACCTGAAAGTCCGGCAATTCTAATCTACTTGGAATCACCATGAATGAAAGTCTTGGCCATCTGTTTCTGCAAGTCACAGCCTTGGAAACAGTTTTGCTCTACACACATAAGTCATCTTGACGTGGAATGGACTCAATGACAACTGATTTGGGAATTTTGCTGTTGTCGATAATGAGGATCTCAAGGCAACAAAATGCGAGAAATGGGCCAGAATCACATCTGACAATGACTTATCACACATGACAAAAGCTATAGAAGTTTGCTTGTATTTCTATTTCCAACAGTCTGTAAGATAAACCAATTCGATGTTAAAAAGGTGGTGAATTTTTCTTGCAGCTTCTAGAACATTCCTCTTCAGGAAACAGTCTTTACCTTCAATTTATGTTGTGCTTGGTACAATTATCTTCTTTTGTTGTGTTTCCTTGTAGCTGTGGAAACAAGACATTACTGAGAGGACAATGAAGGTTAAACAGTGGAAAATAATGGAGAGTTTGGTTAAGAAATCCCCTAAAGGGATGAGTGCCTAACCAATAAGATAGATTGATGCTTCTTGATAGATTTATATGTTAGCTCTTAAAATAAAAAAAAGTCATTGTCAAGTCGTGGTCTACCTATGTGTATAGAGTAGAATTGTGCTCCATCGTGTTTCGGTGGTTGATTTTTTTGAAGTAGATCACCACACCTTTCTTTCCAGCTTCTTCTGGTTTGATTCCAACTTCCAACTTTTGGGTTAGAAGCCAAGTACATTAACCATTTGCACCACTCACAGACTCCTTTCAGAAAACAGAAAAACTATAGTAATGTTGCAACATAGATGACTACAAAGTCAAATGGTTATCCTATTCTTTGTTGATTAACCCTTAAATAGCTCGTGAGTTTTATACATATGCAAAGTGAGATCACTCTTTATTTACCCCAAGTATCATTACTGTGTGGCTCAATTAAGCACTTTGGTAAGAGACAGTAATTTTGTTTTACTTTGTTTTAAGTGGTAGACAGACACAATTTTGTCATCTGCCACTGTCATCAATGCACACCAGTGTAGAATTGAGAGAAGTGGTAAGAGCAAATATATTTTTTGATGCGTCTTCACTGATGAGTTTTATTGAATTAACTTTTATTGTTCTAGTTCAGAGTGGTAACAGGTTATTAGTGCTATTACTACAGCACTTCATCTTACTATTTGTCAGATCAAATATAGACTTGTTAATAGTCAACTATTACTAAACTCACTTTGAGCTAGAAAACAATGTGAATAGAGTTCTTTTCTGGAAACCAAAATCAATCCACACCCCATGTTCTCCATTAGTCTGCTGACTAACATGATTCATAGTCTATTTTTGAAGTGTAGAATCACACCTAGATTGCAATGTTAGGGTGTATTTGATCTTCACATATCAATTCAGAATTATTTCATTACTTTTCAGAATGTCTCTTTCTCTTGCTCTTCCTTTCTCTGACTTTTGTAGTTATTATATTTGTTACTGAGGATTAGGAGCAAGAAACAATCCTTTACAAATTTAGAGCTCCCAGAACACATATAAAATATATTTAATTTATAATCTTAAGAGAGATAGAGTTGACTTTAGAAAAACCTCTGAAGATTTCTTTCTGAGATCTCTGCAAAAGATGCTGAATGTGTTGTTGTTGCCTCCCCCCACCCACACACACACACTTCATTTTTGGTGGAAGGGAAAAGTAAATGACACTCAATAAAGACTTTTTAATAACAAAAAGAGACAGTGAACCTGAGAAAAACTCAATAATATAAAGTGCTCACTAATTACATTTTATACCTTCTAAATCAGGGAGATGATTTTTTTGAAAGATCATTTTATTGTGGGCTCTTGCAACTCTTATAACAATCCATATATCAATTGTAGCAAGCATATATGTACATAAGTTGCCATCATTTTCTAAAACTAACTTTTTATTTCAGTCCACAGTATCAGATCCTCTTTATCCTTCTCCTCTCCCCCTCCCACACTCATGACCCCTTGATAAATTATAAGGTATTATCATTTTCATATCTCATGATTGCTGTCTCCTTTCCCCCATGGTTATTGATATTCCTTCCCCAGGGGGGCAGGGTGGTGTCTGGGTAAAGCAGTTTTTAAAGATAACCTTATTTTTTCTGTAATGTTTTTAAAACCACCCCAGTGACCAGCATGCACATTTGCATGATACTTCTTATCCAGAGAAAATGTATCTATTTTCAAATGATAGGAATGATCATGATTTAGAGAAACCTTAAGATTATTAAGCTAATTCAAAACTAAATGATAAAAACATATTTGGAAATAGTCTGTAAAAAAGTCATCACAAATAATAAATCAACCTAGCAGTTAGAATGATCAGGCCAAGAGTTTTTTAAAACTCCATTTTAATGATGGGTCAATTTTGAGGCTCTATGGGTTATGGTTGTTGTGCCCCTTTGAGTTGATTCCAACTCATCATGACTGACCCTCTATGGGATAATCAAATGATGCCACACAGTTTCTAAGACTGTAATCTTTATAATAACCTCACCAGGTTGTTCTCATGTGGACACTCAGCTTTTGTTCTAGCCACCAACCCTTTGTCTAGCAGTGAGCATTTATCAATGGTGCCATTGACACCTTAAAGATTGTTAGCATTTCTGAATAATGTCTGTACACATCAAATCATTTGTAAGTGTGGCTACCCATCAACTTGCCACAAGCCAAGTCTATGTTCTGCGTATGATCTATGTTCTGTCTATGTTCTGTGTATGTGCTACAGGCACATACACTTGAAACTGACAAATGGCTGAATTTTTATGTTTTGTTGATGATCTTGCCTTGGCATTTCTATGACATATGGTTTACAGGTATCATTTATAAAATTGCTCACCAAGTTAAATGTATCAAGTTTGAGGACCATAACAACTATTTAAAACAGTTACTTCACCGGAACATGTTGGTCAGTGGAACAGGTTACCAGGAAAAGCTGAGCATTTTGCAGAAACTGGTAGGGTCCTCTTGTCCAAAGACATGAGGGTTAGCTACATGAATTACTCAGCTTCCACTTGGTTCTATGAGTTCCCAATACTGTACCCTTTGCTGTTAGTTGGATTTGAAGATTTCTCAGTAGCATTTCTCTTCCTAGGTAATTTAATAATTTAATAACCAGTGATTTTTAATTAGGGGCAGAAGGTCATGTTGAACACTGAAGTGTTTTTTGACTTGCTCTGCACTGTACTCAAGGCTATGACATGTGGTTGGCATGTGGAATGTGTAACTCTATCCATGAGAACAAATATCTTAGGTGGAAAGTGGGATCGAGAAGAGTAAGATGCACCAACATTCTTGATAAGCTTGATGTGGTGAAAGCAATGAACTCATCTCTCAGGGATCATTTCAAGAAATTTAAGATATGTAAATGTTAAAAAATGCTTTTGTAAATGACAACAAACATAATATAATTACATGTTTAACTGGGGGAAATATGTAAAGATACCAATGCTTTTCCTGATTTTCACTCTATATTGATGATCTGACTTTTCTTGTGAAAGATATGTCCTTAGTGGGAAAGTCACTGGAGTTTCAGAGTCTCTTTTATGTATTATGAGAAGGGATTTTCTAACACTTCATTGTTAGCTATTGCCAAGGTAGTTGACAGCTGATCAATGGCAGCCTCAGGCAAAATGGAATCGAACACTGCTTAGTCCCATACACCATCTGTGTGGCTGATTATGGGTCTTACTTTTTTTATCCACAAGGATTTCATTGGCTGATTTTCACAAGTGGATCACCAGGCTTCTCTTCCTACTGTATTTTACTTTGGAAGCACCATTAAGACTTGTTCAGCATCATAATAACAAATTCACCTACAGAAAGAAAGGTAATAGCTACAAATGAGCTGCAGTGACCACGAGTCACACTGGAATCTTCCACACAGAACTAAGAATTTTACTACGAATTGATTTCTGCCCCAAACTCCCTTCCAGCATGAAACAGTATGATTTAAATGGACTATCGAAAAAAAAGAAGTAGGATTCTAAAAAAAAAAAACATTTTTTATTTGAGTGACAGAATGAACAGAAAAAATTACTCGAACAACTAAGCAAGCTATAATGAGAAAAGCATTAGAATTCTGTTAATACTTTACTGTTTAACTACTATGAAAATGTTTCTAGAGGCAGTGTTGAGAACTTATTATCCTTGTGACCAAATCCATCCTTTTCAACCCATTTCCTAGGGCATCACGCTGTTCATCGAAAAGAACCGATTTGGCATCTGTGATCTTTTCATGTCTATCTTTATTCTGACCTAAATTTTCTTGTCTCTACTGAGTTGAGAGAGTAGTACTTAGATGGCCTAAGAAAAGCTAGCTTCTTCTTTAGGATACAAAAGTTACTACATCATGTGTGTAATGTTTTGTGAATATGTTTGCATACCTAGTTAGTTAGTCAGAGGAATTCTGGACACAGAATATCTACTTCTTGGACTGATAAACTCCACGTCAGCAGTTCAAAACCATCAGTCACTTGCTGGGAGAAAGAGGAGGCTTTCTGCTCCTAGAAAGAGCTAGTCATGGGAGTCCACAGGGGCAAGTCTGCTCTGCTACGACATGTCATGTACTCAATTGCAGAGAGTTTTGCTATATATTTAATCAGTGATTATCAAGTCAATTCCAGCTCAGAGATCCTAAACAGGGTTTCTGAGAGTGTAAAACTTTATGGGTGCAGACAATCTCATCTTTTTCCCTTGGAGGGAGTTGGTAGGTTTGAAATACACCCTTTCTGTTTAATAGTTCATGGATTTTCCAACGGTGTCACTGGGGTTCTTTTTGTATATCTATCTAGCAATTGTGATATATATATATATGAAACCATATGTGTGTATAGTTACATAATTTCATGTCAAACTTTATAAATAGAATGAAGATGTGGAGTCAAGCCTGTCAAACAGGATACAGTCTGAGGATGCTTCCTTATGGGTATGGCCTTCTCATGAGGATTCTGGAAACTTCTCTCTTCCTCCATTGAGGTAGGACTCACTGTCTCTGTGCCTTTGTCTTCCTGTGGACAAGCCACGTGGAGCTATGCCGAAATCTAAACAAGCCATGCGACGGAGACCAGTCGCAATCCTGTGATGCTTCCATCGCTATTGGATCCAAAAGAGCTTTTACTCACCAGCCTGTGATCTTTATGCATTAGGCATCATTGCAGGTGGCAACACGAGTCTGAAGAGGAATTTACGGACTAGTATCAGATATATGGGCTAGTATCAGACTTATGGACTTGATCTGGACTGTGATGGGGCGTTGTCTTCAAATACAATTACTCTTTGATATATACCTCACTCTCATACATGTGTCAATGAATTTATTTCTCTATTCAGCCCAGACTAACACACACATTCCTTTAAAAACCTATGTAGTAATTTATATGAAAAGGAGAAAAATAAACTTGAATTTCCTTTGTCCTTTCCCAGTGATGTCTATTTTTAAAATTAGTTTAAATATGATCCACTTTCAGAGATCCGTGGAAAATACTAATGAAAGAATACAGCTTAAAATTTCCCATACGATATGTGCCACATCGTTAAGTGCTCTTCAGGGTTATAATAGCAGAAAATATTCATAACTTTCTGTTTGTGACCATCAGCATGGAGGAAATAATGTTTTCACTTTTCTAAGGGAGAAAAAGCTTCTGAGAAAAATGCTAGCAAGTGTTTAAATAATTATGATCACATACACATGAAATTAAGCATTCCTAGAAATGCATTATGGTGTTTGTTTTGTGTTTTTTTTTCACTGTGGAGTAAATAAGGAACAGATTTTTTTTTTGTTTTATTGGGGACATTTTATAAATCACAATACAGTGAACTTCACCCTATTATACATGTTGGCCCACCGCCATCCTCTGCTCTCCTCTGAATTCGGCTAGCAGCTCTTGGCCCTTGAAAACATCTGGGCCTCAAAGTTCTGGAAGGGAAGAGTGCATGTCCCTTCAGAAATACTCTCCCTGTGAGGGGAACAAGGGCATGCACACACTTAAGAAGGGTTTTTCAGTAACCACACACTGGCAACACTGGCTCATGGTTTTAGGAATTGGGGGATATAATATGCTGCTAAAAAAAAAAGCAAGTGGCAAGAGCCTTCATGGAATCATTTAATGGGACCCACGGAATCAGAATATACTTTGCATGTCTTTTCTATTATTTTTCTATTCAGATTCATAGGCAAAATGAATATGGGTCCTGGCTTTGTCCTAGAGGAAGTGGGGGAATTTGGCAAAGGTAGGCGCTTAAGCACACATACAGAGGAGTTTGACAGCGCTCTTTTTTTTTAAGAGGTAAACAGGTGAATAAGATTGTTGAATGGGCATGTGGGTAAAAGTGACCTCATAAACGTAAAATGAGCAGCTCTCTGAACTACCAGAAAAGGGATCTGTTAACTCTGGGCTCTGACTCATCAGCTTCGAATAATGGAATCTTCAGTTCCTTTGAAGGGAGGAAGAATATGGAAATGGTGGGTGGGCAGGGATATGCACTCACACACACAACATGTATATCTATCTCCAGCAGCCATATTTTCTTTCTTACTCATTCAGGATTCTTTAAGATGAAGAGATATACTATTAATTAAATGTAATTACCTAGATGATTTTAATAGTTGTGTATTTCCTTAGAAATAGGACACTAAAGAAATAATACCGTACTAGTCTCTGATCTTTTGCAGGGGCAGATTGCCCAGCAAGCAGGTAAGCACGGGCTTATGTGTGCTTATTTCTTAGCTTGTAGTAAGCAATATGCCCCAGTTTCACTCAAGAACAACAGGTGAATCCATTCAATATCAGCTCTTGACACTTATCTAAGTATGATAACAGGGATGGTAGATTTTAAAAGGAGCTTTGATTCTGTAGGAAAGTGCTGTGGGTTGGGAGACAGACATATATCAGCGATAACCAGAAGCATAATCTCTAATGTGATGGAAAACTGTGAAACTGTCTCTAGATTAATAAGTACACACAAGTAAACCTGTGTTTACCTTGCGTTTGGGGTAATCTGACATTGAATCATTTTAGCTTTACAAATGCACACTATGAGTGTAATTTGGATGAAGCTATGGCAAAGGATCTGTAAAATTAAGTTATATTACCAGAAAAATAAGTTATCTTTGGCTCTCATTAGTCATCTGTTTCTAGAGCAAAAAACCCTTGGTAGGTGCGCTAAGCCTTTTATGTCTCCAGCCTCCATGGAGCATAGGCCTTTAAACTCTTCTAATAGAGATCCCACTAAATCAAACCTGCATCTTTTGCCTCAACACAATTCAATATTTTGATACCAGAATTTCCTTATGGTTCCATAGTCTTCACATTGTGAGAGTGCCGGATGGAAATACTTGTGGCCATTGTAGCCGGTGTCTGAATTGTGGGGTATAAATCATCTGCCCATCTCAGAAGTTTTGACAATGTCACTAGTCAGTTATTTTTGGCCATGAGACACAGTGTGAATCTCTTTACTTTTTAATACTACATTGTGTATTCATCGTGTCCCCAATAACTCATTCTGATTTGCAGGAGAGAGTGTTTTTATCCTCCATTGTACTCAATCCCCATTTTTATATATGGGACCATGAGGTTTTTCATGGTGAAAAAGCATATGACCTATACTGGGCTGCTCTCCATTGAGCCATCTGTTCCCACAATCATTTTCTTCCCAGGGTGCTTAGGTTTCAGCTGCAAGTAGACTCATGGTAGATTACAGTATTTACCAGCCCTCCACAAATCAAGGAAGCAGAGTGTGGGTTCAAGGAACCTAAACTTCATGAATATTAGTTATACTGTGAGGAGATTGTAATTCTATATATCTACTATAGATCTATCTGCCATCCATGATGGCAAAATGAATTAACCATCGGTCAGGGGAAAGATGAGACTATACGCGCTCATAAACAATCGCAGTCTCAGAAATCCTAGAAACAAGTTTTACACTGTTCTATGCGATTGCCAGGAGTTAGAGTCGATTTCTTAGCATGGATTTGGTCTGGACTATTTAGAAAATAGAATGAAATAAACAAACAGCAATGAAAACGATAAGGATAATCTACATATTCAAAACCAACATGACTTAAAACAAGGCAACTGAACAAAAATATATTTTGGTCAGTCTTAGAATATAAATGATCTGCAAATTCATAGTTACTTATGATATGATTTTTGATTATAGTAAAATACTAGACTAATCTATTTCTAATTAGATACATTTCAAATGTCTAGTTAACAAAATTTCTATGTTTTTCTTTCTTTCAGAGTCACTTATGTGGATCAACAAAAACCAAATGGTTCTACAGTTTACTGACATAATACAGCTACCTTCATTAAAAAGCTAGGTAATAGATATTTTAAGATCTATAAAGAGTACTGGTTTATTTGGCATTATACCATACAGAATACATTCTCTTCATCCTTAAAGTACAAGATAAATTTAGTTTAAAATGAGAACCCTAAGGAACTGTAAGATCACATGAATCACCAATGAATTAGTCATGTTGACCTGATTTTCTGTGTATATTAATGCATATTCCTTATTTAGATATTGTGGCAGTCATGTGCTTATGTTAATTTTATAATTGAAATGTAGGGGTGGAGTCTGGCCTGTTAATCAGGAGAAAGCCATTGAGTAGCCTCTGTAAGGGCATAGCTTTCACCTGAGACTCCAGGGAAATCTCACGATATTTCCCTCATGAAGATGAGAAGCTATCTTCCCCATTTGTTGGGAGTTAGTTTCAGAGATGATTAACCACAGGCAACACAGAATGGTGGTGGCTGGGAGGCTGGAGTAGCCGGTGGAGAGACCACACGGCTTTGCCCTGATGAAGACAGACCTCTGAAGCTGGAGTGGCATGCTGTTGATGGACCTGAGCTCTGGAAGCGAGGAGCCATGGGGAGACCCCTGCCAGCGCCAGAATTCTGTACCCACTGACCTGTGACTTCCTGAGTCAGAAGCAGACATTATTGACTGATTTCAGGCATATGGGTTATTATTGGACTTATGACTTTGCACTGGACTGGATTGGGATGCGTTCTTAGGGTCACATTTCTTTTGTATATAAACCCTTTCCTTATACCTATATGCATGTCTCTGAAATTTGTTCCTCGAGTCTATCCGGACTTACACAGATATTAAAAATTAATAATCATGTATGGATACACAAAGACTCTCAATTTGAATAATTATAACCATCCACACAATCACACATTTTCTGTAGTTTTATTGTACCTTAGATGTGCTGAGATATAAATAAGTTATCTTATTTTATTATTATGTCACATAGTGAATGATACAATCTACCTAGTCTTCTGATCAACCAACCTTCTTCCAAAACCAAACTCACTTTCATCTACTCAAAATTGACTCATAGTGATCCATCCTCTATGAGTTTTCAAGACTTCAACCATTACTGGAAAAGAAAGCCCAGTTTTTCCCCTATGGAGTTGCCAGTGGTTTACAACTGCTGCTAACAATAAGGATTGCAGCTTAATACTTAACCACTACACCACATGGGCTCCTGGCTAATTTCTTAGGAGACTATTTGTGAAATTTAGACTGTTAGTAATAGCAACCAGAAGCCTCTACACAAGTGAATAACTAAAACACTTGCTTGCCAAGATGGTTATGATCCAATTTAAAATTGAGTAGTATGGGGTTCTGACTGATATTTTTCCTGATTTTTTTTCCATTCCGGATAAAACAATAGGTGCATGTGTATGATATTCCTTCTTACACACTTCAAATTCTCACATAAAGCCAAAATAGTTCCCAGCCTTGTAGAAATCTGAACAGATGCTTAGTTAGGAGATTCATCATCTGTAAGCGCATTGCATTTGAGTTTATTTAGAAACCAAAACTTGACACTGCTATTCATTTCAATACTGCTATTTACACGAAGACCAAATCTCGGATTTAGAATTCAGGTGTGATGTCTCTGAGTAGAGGAGGAGGAGGAGAGAAATCTTTGAACTTTCCAGACAATTCTACTAAATAAAAATTTTAAAATATTAACAAAATTTCCTGGAATTGAGCCCTTACACATGGAAATGGCCAAACTAATGAAGTTTTGCACTTTAATGAAGTGTCTTAAAATGAAGCAACTCTAAGACAGCTCGCATAAATGGTGGTGCTGGATTAATCAGTGAGCTGACTAGTATTCTTTGGCAATGCACTGTCTCCACTTGTTTGCTACTGATCATGCTTGGTGTTCTAAAAATGTGTCTTTCCTCTGGGTGCTTAGTAAGACAACCCTTAACAGGACCATTCCACATGGCTAGAGCTAAGGGTTTTAAGAAGACAGCAACTAGATCAACTGACTAAAGGAGATGTATATTTGTATCCATTCCAAAGAAAGGTGATCTGGGAGAAGGTTTACATAATAGAAAAACGTCAATAATATCACAAAAATGTGAAATTTTCCTGAATGTCATCCAGCAACAGTTACAGCAGTAGGTTGACAGGGAGTTGCCATAGTTTCAGATTAGCATTCAACAAGGACATGGCACAAGGGTTATCATTGCAGATGTCCAATGGATCTTTCTTGGTTTACAGAATAGAATACAGATAGATGTTTACTTGTCTTTTATCAACTATTCCAAGGCATTTGACTGTAAGGATCTTAACAAAGGAAAGCCTTGAAAAGTTTAAAATTCCAGATCACTTAATTTTGATCATGAGAAACTTGTACATGTATCAAGAGGCAATTGTGTGAACAGAACCAGGAATAGTGTCTGCTTTTTTTAATGCTTTCAGGGTTGTGTATGCTCACCATATTTATTCAGTCTGCATACTGAGCAAATAATCAGAGAAGCTGAATGATAAGAAGAATTGAGTGTAAGGGTGGAGGAAAGCTTATTAAGAGTCTGCAATATGCAGATGACACAGCCTTGTTTTGAAAGTGAGGATAACTTGAGGCACTTGTTGATGGAGATCAAGGATTACAGTCTTTACTATGGATTTGAACTCTGAAAAGAAAGCCAAAATCCTCAGAGCTGAACCAAGAGGTGGCATCATGGAAATAGAGAAAAGATTGAAGATGACAAAGATTTTATCTTCTGTGGTTTCACAATCACTGCTCATGAAAACAGGAGGACAGGATCCAAACATTGTATTGCATTGGGTATGTCTGATGCACAGACCTCTTTAAAGGGTTGAAAAGCAGGAAGTTACTTGAAGATCAGGATCCACAATACAGGTCCAAACCACAGTATTTTTAATTGCCTCATATGAGTGTGAAAGTTGAACATTGAAGAAAGAAGTTGAACAATCATTGCATTTGAATTATGATGTTGGCAAAGAATATTTAAGAACATGTGCTGTCAAAACAGCAAAGAAATCTGAGATGTAAGGACGTGGAGAATTCATTGTACATACTTGGTACATGCTGTCAGAATATAGTTCCTGGGTAGGGATAGGGGGGATCATGTTTGGTAAGGCAGGTAGCAAGGCACTAAGATAAAGGAAGTTCCTCCAGGAGTTGAATGACCCAGTGGATGCCACACTGAGCTCAGACACAACAGTCTTTGTGAGGCGGGAGCAGGACTGGGTGCTATTTTGTTCTGCTGTCCATTGGGTTGCTGCAAGCTGGAACCAATGAAATGGCACCTAATAACAAAGGTTCTTCTACGCATGGAAAATGGAATTACAAACACTAAGGACTTCTACAGACACTTTTCCAGCATATTTCTTAAGAGACAATTGCTTGATGGTAGAAAAGCAAATAAAATAAATGAACTGCTTCATATTAAAATGTGAGAATTTACTCCGAGAAAGCATAAGTTGTGTTTTGTATTACAGGAAATGAAGAGTAGGTACACATTTGGGTTTATGACTCATTTGTCATGTTTTTAAAAGTTTTCACGAAAGCAGTATAGAGTAAAATGTTCTTGTGTTGAGGGAGGGAGGGAGCAGAGGTCCAGTGCATCCTTCCTCAGTGTATTGTCATATAGATATATGTACATAGGCCAATACCTCTAGTTTTATGAATTCATACATTTACATATGTACACATCTACGTTTATACCTCTATCCATAACTTTGCTTCCTAAATTTTTCCTGATTCATTTTACCTTCCTCCTGCCCCACTATCAAGTTTCTCTGTCTTCTGCCCTTTAGCAATTTCTCTCAGCTAGATTGTTGTTGCTCCAGCAGCATTGGGATCTCTCTGTCCTCCTCATTGTTGATTTTAATTACCTAGTTGTTCCCTATGATATTGTTTGCCCAATGTTCCCTTTCCTTGCCTCCTCCCCGCAAGTCCCTACATAACCATTCATTTAGTTTCTGTCTCCTTGGGCTTGCTTCTCATGCCTATATTATATAGGTAGGGAAAACAACAATAGCAGAGACAAAACAAGAAGAAAAAGATTTACTAGAAAGAAATAAAGAAAGATATAGTAAAAAAAAACCCCACAAACCTAAAAGCATATATAATTTCAGGTCTGTCCACTGACCTTTATGACAATCTCCCACCAATCCTTGGAAGGTCTGGGAACTGCCCCTCCTTGCCTAAAGTCTATTTGAAGGGGCTCCTCAGGGATTTTGTGACTTCATTTTACACCTGTTGCTGATATGTTCCCTTCTTGGTTCACACCACTGTGGGTGTGGTCAGATTGGATTCAGTCCCTGTTGTATGTCCTCAGTATTGTCCTCTGTCATAGTATGCTCCAGCGGGGGGACATCATGTCTTGGACTATTGTCAAGCCTACAGCCCTCTCTGTGCCTTAGCAGCTCAGTGTAGGCATGCCATTCTAAGGGCTTATTGTGGTAGCATGGGGTCTAATCTCTCACTCTTTTTTCTTCTAGGTTTTCTTCTGTATGGGCATGACAGCCTGGACAATCTCTCCAACCTGTAGGTTTAGTGCTGTCCTCTGTAGCACATACTTCTGGGATTTGGGGTAGAGGTGGGGTGTAGTTTGGCTCTGATTGGGGCTGGCTCTGTAGACTTCTGTGCTCAAGAGTTGCTTCATGTGGTTATGTTGCCCTCAACATTGAGTGCACTCTGGTGGGGCCTGCACTCACAATCCCTCACACAAGTATGCTTTTCTCTAATAACTTGAGATACTGTGATGCTCACCCCCCCAACATGATCACTGAAGACATTGCATGCGTAAGCAAATGTGGTAAGGAAATCTGATGGTGCCTAACTATTAGAAGTTATAGCATCTGAGGTCTTAAGATTAAACAAGTGGCCACCAAGCAGAGAAGCAATAGCCCACATGGAGGAAGCACACCAGTCTGTGTGATCATGAGTGGTTGACAGGATCAGGTAATAGTTTTCAGGAGACCCCAAACAATAATGTTGTTAAGAATGAGGAGGGTTGGAACAGAAACCCCAAACCCACCTGTAGGCAGTAGGACATCGCTTCATAGAAAGGTCACAAGGAAGGGATTAATCAACTGAGATAAAGTATAGCACCAAAGAAACACACAATATTCTTTTAGTTCTTTGAGGTTTTTCTCACCCTCCACTATCACGACCCCAGTCCCACCTTACAGTTCTTGCTAGACTGGAGCATGTACACTGGCACACAGAACAGTTCATGACACATGGAATCCAAGTCAGATAAATCCTCCAGAAACACATATGGGAGTAGTGATACCAGAAGTGTAGGGGAAAGGTGAGTAGAGAAGGGGAGGAAGGGGGAACTGATCACAATGATTGAGGCATAATACCCCACTGCCTAGGGGAATGAACAACAGAAACCATGGGTGAAAGGAGACAGTGGGAGGTGTAATATATGAAAACAATAATAATTTATAATTTATCAAGGGATCATAAAGGTGGGAGGGAGGGAAAAAGAGAAGCTGATATCCAGGGCTTAAAAAGAGGGTAAATGTTTAGAAAATGATGATGGCAACATATGTACAAATATGCTTGATACAATGTTGTATGGAATTGTTATGAGATGTAAGAGTCCCCAATAAAATGATCAAAAATAAAGAAAAAACTAATGTAGAACTTAAACTACAAGTAAAATATTTCGCTATCTCTAAATTATAGATGTTGGAAAAATGAATTGCTTTGTTTTCTGAGTATTTTCATTCCTTGTGCTTCATTTTTTGTATTGATAGCTTATCCACACTTTAAATGCATGCCTTTATGAATTATAAAAATTAAAGATAATGTATTTTTCTATGAATTATTTGAAGCACCCCATTCTCCTTGACCAATTTACAGTGTACAAAGGATGTAGCCCATTTGCTCTCTGATTCAGCGATGGACCTCCACCATATAACAGAGTATCTGGCACATAATAATGGTCAATAGGTAATTAGTTATGCATTAATAAGATGATAAATTCTGTGGTACAGTTTATCGCTTTCTAGCTTTTGACATTCTTGGGTTTTCTCCCCACTATATTCAAGTTTCTGTACTTTCTGGATTCTCTTCCTATCTCTTTTACTATATTGATTTGTTATTTTTTTTCTTTCATGGCTCTTCTTATTTTTCATTTTCCTTTTCTAACAATGTTTTATTAATTCTTCACATTTTCAAATTAATTCCACAAGCTCAATGAGGACACTTCTATTAGTATATACTTTTTTAAGCTACAGGAGAGAGGCAAGGAATGGAGGAACTTACTGAATCATCAGACTGAAAATTTCAGAAATAGAGTTAGCCATAAGTACAGTTAGATTTGTATCTTCATCAGGGACTGTCGGTGGAGGCAGTGCAATGATCCGTGAAGCTTCAAAATCACCCCTATCAGTTCAAATACAGCTAGAAAAGAGAATCTACTTGCTTGACTTTTGTTATATGCATGGGGCCTGGAATGAGACTGCATTGATTGCTTTGATGTAGGTTACCCGCTCTACTCAGAAGCCCTTGGGATGCAGCCATTTTCAACTGAAATGCTCCAACCGAGGGGAGAGATTAACTTTGCAAAGTAAAATGTGAGATGCCTGATGGATTAGTGGCTAACAATTTGAAAGAGACATGTTATAATTAGATTATGTAATCCACTTTGAGTCTCTGGGTGGTATAAATGGTTACTACACTCAGCTGCTAGCCAAAAGTTTGGAAGTTAGCATTCACTTAGACACTTCTCAGAACAAATGCACGATCATTTGCTTCTAAACAAATCAACCATTGAAAACCCCGTGGAACACAGTTCTACCACGATACGTGTGTGGTTCCACAAGTTGGAATTTATACATGTGTATGTGTGTGTATATACATAATTTATATTTAGAAATTTTAAAGTGTTAATGACCTGCTCACATCAAATAGCTTCCTATTTATGGAGAGTTACTGCTCATAGGAATACTTCAAACTTCTCTCTGCCATTTTCTTACTTTGACTTTGGAGAGGAGTGACCTATCTGATTTATTGGTTTGAAAGAGGAGATAACCGTATTGTAAGTCCCTTGCAGTTCTAAAGCATGTCAACTCTGCATTAGTGAGTAAAGGCTAAAAAATGTATGAGTGAATGAGGATCATTTCTGGAAGCTAAGTGAAAGCAAACACAATCAGAAATGACAGTAGTTTAATCCTAAGACTCAAGACCCTAGGAACTAAACTTGACTATGGTCCATGGATCAAATTCAACTCAATATTTTTATGAAGAAAACTTATAGCACAGCCCTGTGCATTCATTCATATACTGTCTATAGTTGGCTCTGCAACAATTACAAATTGTTATAGAAACTGTATGTTTAAAATATTTATTTTCTGGTTCTTTACAGAAAAGTGTTTGCTGTTTTCAGTTATACACCATAAGCTAAAATCCACCCTTTTCTTATTGACCCATGGTTCAATGAGTCACTCACTAACTCTTTGTTGGGTATGTATAGGTGTTCCAGACATTGTGCTAAGTAGTAAGGATCAGGTAATGAACAACAAAGGTGAGGCTTGTACCACTGTGAAGCATATAGACTGGTGAGTTCCTCTAAGCACGGCAATATTTGAAACAGTTGTTGGTCTATCCAACAGTCATTTATATGGATTTAGCAAACCAAGTCCCCAAATAAATCATTCAAATCCCAAAATAAAGTTTGCTTTAAACTTTTCAACAACTATTGTAATTGGGCAAATCTTTTGAAGTGAGGGACCAGCCCAATGGATTTTGCCACTTACTTTTCATTGTTAAAGAGAGAAAGGGACACTGTTTTATAAATATAAACTACCTTGAAACTCAATGTGTACTTGCAAACTTGTTTCCAGTACAATATCCTGAAAATTAAGCTGTTATTCATATTTTCCTCTTTTGACTATTAAGGGAATGTGTTATGCCTAAATCTATTTGCTTTTCAAAGCTAACTATTTTAAATTAAACAAAGTATTGCAAAGTTCTCAATCTCCAAATTAAACCAAGCTGAAAATAAATCTTCAGATCAGTTGACACGTGCCTCTTATCCATACAATGATATTTTGTTGTATGAAAAGAGAAGTTATTATGCAGAACCGGGGTTTGGCTATTAATATTGTCTCTCAAATGTGCTAAAGTTTGAAATATGACCACCTAAACTATTTTATTTTGTACCTTTGCCCTGCTATGGTTGCAAAGAAAAGCAACAAGAAACATGACAGGATCCTGAAATACATTTACAACTTCCTTCCATCTTTCTTACTTTGGAAGGACACCATTATTATTGATGCCCTGGATTGTAGAGCTTTCATCTGATCTGAGCACATCATGATCAAGCCAGGTTGTGAGGAACACCAGGTGTCCTCCACCTTGCTATCCACATTGAAAATATTATACAGAATTTTCTTTTAATGTTTTTAGGGGTTATTGATGTGGCCATTCGGACTACTGAATAATCCTAGGAAATGCTGAGCTTGTATTTATTAAGACTTAAAATGCAGGCTGAGCCCCTGTGGCGTAGTGGTTGAGTACAGGACTGTGGCCCACTGGTTTGGCGGTTCAAATTCAGGAGCAGCTCTCAGGAGCAAGGCTGGGTAGCTCTCACAACCACCAGAAGGCAGTGATGCCCCCCCCAAATGACTTAATATGCACTGCTATATTGAGAGCATATACATATGTATATATGGTGAAATATATATACCAAGTGGGGTTAGGACAGTTCAAAGAAGAGTGATTTCAAAGGCAAAAGCAGTTCTTTCCACTACAACAAAAGTCATAAGCATTTATTTCATGAAAATGTTCACATGCAAATGAAATTGTAATTTTGCTAGCTGCTGTTGCATTGGATCTGACTCATCGACACTTTGTCTGTAACAGGCAGAGGTGTTGCCCAGTCCTGGGCCAGCTTCAAGATCATGGGTATGTTTGAGTATGTGGCTGTGTTTAAACTCTCTACATTTGGTCTGTCACAAGATTTAGAAGAAGAGCCACTGTGAAAAATCAGACTGCCTAAGCTCTGAGCATGAAGAGAGTTCAAAGACGTCTCTAGGATCTGTAACACTCTTTCACTCTAATCAGATGCTTATGGAAAGATACAACCAAAACTTCAAATGGAATGTTGAAAATTCACAGGAAGCAACAGACCCAAAATAAGGCAATATTACCATTACCCTAAGTCTCATTTCTTATGCATTATTACTGGATATTTATTGTTGTTTTTCTCCATGTAGTCAATTCTGAGTCATACGGACCCTATATGACACAACAGAACTATGAACTGCTCATAAACTCTTCAATCTTTATAGGAAAAAGATGACAAGATCTTTTCTCTCACAGAGATACTGTTAGTAGCCTACTGGTTAGCCATTGCCCCACCAGGACTTATAGTACACATATAAGTAAGAAAATACTGACACTGGGGCCCCATTTCACATGTGCTCTGGTTTATTCCAGACAACTGAGCTTCAACACATATCTATGATTAGTACATGACTCCAGGTAAATTCTATCAGTAAGACACGTGTCTCAGGCTCAATATCATGCCTTCAAAATTAAGGATCATTTTCATTACAAGGTAAATTTCTTTTGATTTCAGTATACTTTTATCAAATTTTTAGCATAATTCAGTTTGACATCATCTGAAATGATTGAAGATTTTCAACAAGTTTATAGGAATGCTGCTCACAAACACACACACAAAAAACATTTTTAGAGTTATCAAACAGTTTGAGGAAGATTGGGGAGACCCCAAAGGTGAGTCAAGATAGACAAGACTGTCATCTTTGATAAATGAAGAAACAGTGTCTGACATTTAAAAAATGACGGGAAAAAGACATAGAATTAATATGTTTGCTATAGCGACTGAAGCTGGAATCTCACATTTCTTAGTGTTTCCAATTTAATTTAAGTCTCTTGGCCTCAGTCACCTTTCGCACAAAATTACAGTGCAAAAATCAACTAGCTCAAATAGCTGATCTTTTGATATGTCTTTTGAGACAGAATGAGGCTGATGAAGATTTCATATATGGAATTACAGCTGAGGATGAATTTTGAATTTACCAATGTTCAATCAAAACAGCTTTGTGAAAGGATCTGTGGGACCAATTAAATATAAGGCATATAATTTTCTCAGAAGACATTTCTTTTTTTAATTCAATGGAGCGGTTTGCTAGCCACAAGGACATGAGTTCAAAAGCTCAAGTTTCTTCATGGAAGAAAGAGAGGGATTTCTTCTCTGGCAAAGAGCTAACCTCTTGGAAACCCACCATGGCTGCTATGAGCCAGAGATGACTTGAATTTGAATGAAAATAGTTCCAGGTTTTTCAAAGAAAACAGAACAATCAAGGGAGCTTATTGTGAAGACATTTTATGAAAATTGAAAGCAGAATTAATTAAAGACCAGGAAGTGACATGCAGACTTTTTTTCTCATTATAATAATACAGCCCTGTAAATATTTTATGTAAAAAAGATTAGCTATCAAACCTACAGTCCTGAACTTGATCCCTAACCCTTCTATTCACTCTCCAAACTCAAAGAACATTTACAAGTAACACAATTTGAACCCTTGAGATGACAAAATTTCACTGTTGTACAGCAGTGTAAATCTAAGCATGAAGAATTCTTCAAGCTATGGTTTCAAACTTGGAATCACTGTCTTCAGAAGTGTACGGACCTGGAAATGAAGAAACAGTAGCTTCACATTTTGTATTTTTGTCTAATAAAGGTTTCTATGGTTTTATACCTGTGCCTCCCCCTTTTATTTTAAATATCTTTATTGGTATATAATTCATGTTTCATACAAGTTAATGCAATCATATTAGGAAGAGTTATATGAGGATCACCACAAATAGTTTCAGGATATCTTCTCATGCTCATGGTTGTTAGCTCCCTGCCATAGCCCTAGACAATTATCAATTCAGTTATTTTCAAAACAATTGATAATAATAAATAATAAAGAAAACAAACAGAAAGGATACAAAAAAGCAAAAAAAATCAACAACATGTCTAGAAAATATCAATAATAGAAAACAAAGGAGAAAAATTAAAAATTGAAATAAACTTTAACCTAAGTACACCTGATACAATCAACTTTACCATACTCTCTGTCTAAGAGCAAGGCTATTCATATCCCTGGACTACATAAGAGGGAATTCACCAGTGGCTTAATGCGTGTGGTGCTCTACAAATGGGTTTTAGGTTTCAATGGTCATCCATAGCTTTCTGTAAACTGGGTGCTCATAATTTATGCTCTGACACCATTCCCTCCTTCATAATTGCATTTTAATCATTTACAATCTGGGATCACTCAGGTTCGTGTGCTTCTTGCATGTGGACTTAGTTGACACTTCACTTAGATGTTGCCTCATTTTAAAACAAGCTTTTAAGATCCAAGACTATTCTTTCTGAAAGGAAGATATTATGTGATTTCTTTATCACACTTTTTTTTTCCTGTGAAATAAAGTAAAGTGCCATGAAGACTGAACAGAGAACTTTAGAAAGAACTTAAAAAATCATCATACAGTAGGAATAGTTCAGAACCTAGTTTGTTTTTATATTAATGAAAATACCTATCATGCATATATTATATATATTCGATAGAGAAAGGATCCTGATTAAGACTCAGCTGCAAACATACACCTAAAGTTTATGGTCCAACACTAACAGAAAGTTAGGGGTCCAAACACACCTGGTGGCCCTGCAGAAGAAAAAGCTGCTTTCTTACATGTCCTAGTCATGAAAATCCTATGGTGCAATTTGCTTTATCACAATGTGCCAAGACTGAATCAACTTGGCAGCCCCTACCAGTAAAAGTAACGTTATGCAAAGTTTGACTGCACAAACAAATCAAGACACGGTGCATCCCAGCGCCTACGGTTGTTTGCTAGGAGCTGACAGCCTAAGCAAAAATTGCTTTTCACTTTGAAGGTGATATTGCTCAGTGCTGAGACCACTGCATAAACAAACCGACAGTTTGAAAAGAAACACCCCTGTTTTAATCCCATTTGTAGCTATGTTTAGATCATAATTCATCTTAGAAGACAATGAATTAAAAAATGTTTGTGACGCTAGTCATTAGTGTTTTGTGCATAACAAAAGCAGCAAACGCGTCAACTTCAAGTATTCTCTTCTGCTGGCAAGGAGAATGAAAACTATCAGTCTTCTAATTCAGGGAAAGAAGACCAAGGATGTTGAAGAATTTTGACAGGGGTCAAATATTGAAATTAAATGATGACACAATATGGGTCTTGGGAATTATCTGACACAATATGGGTCTTGGGAATTATCTCCCACTGAGGTCCACCCTACTAGTCTCCAATAACAAGAAGACTTCACTCATCCTGATGGACATATTTCTCAGGCATGTTTAAGAATGGAACAGATATTCAAAATATAGTGTTTTCCTTACATTGTAAAGGACACTTGGACTACTAGTGAATCTTGTTTAATTTTTTTTTAAAAATTGGGGGGGCATCACTGCCCTTTGGTAGGAGTGGGAGGTCCAGCCTTGCTCCTGGAGAGCTGCTGCTGGAGTTGAACCGCCAAGCCAGTGGGCCACAGTCCCACACTCAATCACTATGCCACCGGGGCTCAGCCCAAATCTTGTTTAATTAAGGTGAGTATCCAGTAGGAGTAGGACAGGGTCTAGGATTCCGCATTTATGACAATGTCTTCTACTTGTCTGCCAATCTGTCGTCCTGTCGGGGTCTGCGTGCTGCTATGGTGCGGAAAGCTCTTGAGACACTTGCTGATGAAAATCAAGGATTGAAACCTTCTGTATGAATTGCAACTTAATATAGAGGGCACCCAAATCCTCACAACTAGGCTGATAAGTAAATGGAAGAAAGGTTGAGGTTGCATATGTATATGAAAGTTGGACACAGGCTAAGAAAGACTGAAAAAAAAGTGATACATTTGAATTGTGCTGCTGGCTAAGAAGATTGAATGAACATACCATGGGTGTCTCAAAGGACAAACTAATCTGCTTTGGAGGAAATATGGCTAGAGAGTTCCTTAGAACACTAAGGATGGTCAGACTTACCCCCATGTACGTTGGACGGATTGTCTGGAAAGGCCAGTTCCTGAAGAAAGCCATCATGCTTGGTAAAATAGAGGAGATAAAAGGAGACGAAAGCCTCCAATGAGATTGACTGACAGAGTGACTACAGCAATGGGCTTGAGGACAGGAACACTGGTAAAGATGGTGCAGGACTGGGCAGTATTTCATTCTGTGGTCCATGGGGTTGCCAAAAATCAAAACTACCCAATGACACCTAACAAAACAAACTTTTGGACAATACTGCTTGTCTTGAGACCATCCCTTAAGAAGTTTAAGTATGTACCTCGCTATCTTTAATAGCTAGCTTAAATACTACACTGAAATGCAATATTCTGAAACTAGATCTTGGCTTTTAGGGAGAGTGACACCATCTATATTTAAATAATATCCTGTGGGGGTTGTTAGCAGTGATACTACAGGTTTTTTTTTTTTTTGCAGTGTTCTGTTGGTTTATTTTATTTCTTTGCCAACCTTGGGAACCATGAAAAATCTCAGTTCCATGCTTTAGGGAGTAGCTAATCCTAAAATTTAGCATAGTCTTCTATTTCCTGAAGAATTTGAAATTTCTACATACTTATGAGATAGTAATATAGTGTTATAATTATGAAGAATATTTTGCAGATGACAGGAAATAAGGATTAAAGAAATGTTAAGTGTGGCAAGTAAGGTCATACATAAAATAAAAAATCCACTTTCTTTATATTTTCCTAAGGTATTTTTATGAGTACCTGAGTTTGCAACTCATTTATAGTATCTAATATATATGAAAGCAGAAAATGAATGAGTTGCCTTCACTCTTAAGAAGTCTTAAAAAAAAGAGAAGTCTCAATATGAAAATTGTGTGTGTGTTTGCATTTGTGTGTGTGTTTGTAGGAAAGATAATTTAGGAAACATTAGCCACATTAATAAAGTAATTAGTAAATTCCTAGTAATACCAAAAATAATTCCATAGTAAAGTCATCAAGTATATTTTAAAACAAAACTAGTTTTATAAAAATCTACACATATGTTTCAAGAAACATATCCATATATCTATTTGCATGCACTTTCACTAATAGCACTGATGAAAAGTTGGTGGATTTTTGGGGAGTAGTGGAACACTGGAATGTGATGCAGAATTGAAATTTAATCTCTGCTCAGCATACATGAATCTGGGTATAATCTCTGTGTTTGTGTATATCTGTATACACGAAACCCTGGTGATATAGAGGCTACACCTTGGAGGATGAGCCACAAGGTCTGCAGCCCAAAACAACCAGTGACTCCACAGCCTTGGAAACTCATCGAGGCAGTTCTACCCTGTTCAATAGCACCACTCTGTATAGACATTGAATCAATGGCATTGAGAGCATTTTATAAATATAGAAATATATATACATTTACATGCATGCATGCAATAGTCACACTGACCCTGAATACATGTATATCATAGAATTGCAGTGTAATTTGCAGTGTGTTAATGACTATTGTTTAAGTGGAATTTACTATTGTCTGATAATAATTTATTATAAAATCACTTGCATATTAAAAATGTTTATGCTTCTGTGTGAGCCAATGTGTTAGCCCAGGTAGACTAGAGAAACAATTTTCATAGACATGCATATGGAAATAAGGAAAAGGTTTACATACAAGAGGTACAGGACATTGAGAAAAGATCCCAGCCCAGTCCAGTTCAAAGTCATAAGTCCGATATTAGCACATATGCCCGATACCAGTCTATAATGTCTCTTTCAGATGCATGAAGTCACAGGACAGTGGGTGCAGAATCCCAGCGCTGGCAGGGGTCTCCACATGGCTCCTCACTTCCAGGGCTCAGGGTTCATCAACAGCATCCAGTGGTGGCAGAAGCAACTCATCGCTGGCAGGGGTCTCCATGTGGCCTCTCCACCTTCAGAGGTCTGGCCTCTCACCATCAGGGCCAAGCCATGTGGCTTCTCTAGCTCCTCAGACACTGCCAACTTATCTTGTCTGTCATTCATCATCTCTTAGACTAACTCCCAACAACTGGGGAAGATAGCTTCTCATCTTCATGAGGGAAATATCATGAGCTTTTCCAGATGGCACAGGAGAAAGCCATGCCTACATAGAGGCCTCATTGGCCACTCAATGTCTATTTCCAGAATAACAGACTAGACTCCACCCAGACATTTCAATCATAAAATTAACATAAGCACATGGCTGCCACAGCCAATATATGGGCCAGTATACAATATCATTAACATAGCTGAATTCTTAGGTTTGTGGACCATAGGTCATCCCTTATAAGTAAAAAAATAATACACAAGAATACAATTTTCTAAAAGGCTACCTCATTAGAAACTCCAGAAATAAAATAATATATTAAGAATATAAAATTTCCCAGCATGTTTATAAGTTAAAACTTTCTGTGGCAGTCATATATTCGAGATTTCAATTTCATGATTGAGATGTTGGTGTGGAGATTAGCCTGTTAATCTGAAAATAGCCATTGAGTTGCCCATGAGGCCTCTGTGTAGGCTTGACTTTCTCCTGAGACTTCTGGAAAATCTCGCAATATTTCCCTCATGGAGAAGAGAATCTATCTCTCCAGTTGTTGGGAGTCAGTCTCCAAGATGATGAACTATGGACAAGATGAGATGGCAGCATCCAAGGAGCTGCAGGAGCCAGAGGAGACGTCACACAGCCTTACCCTGATGGACCCAGACCACTGAAGCTGGAGAAGCCATGTAGAGACCCCTTCCAGTGCTGAGTTGCTTCTACTACCACTGGATGCTGTTGATGGACACTGAGCCCTGGAAGCAAGGAGCCATGGAGAGACCTGTGCCAGTGCTGGAATTCTGTACCCACTGACCTTTGACTTTGTGAGTCGGAAGGAAACTACAGACTGGTATTGGGCATATGGGCTAATACTGGACTTATGATTTTGAACTGCACTGGGTTGGGATGCTTTCTCAATGATCTATTCTTCTTGTATATAAACCTTACCCTTATATCTATATGCATGTCTGTAAATTTGTTTCTCTAGGCTATCCAGACTAATAAACTTTCAAACAGTACACATTGGAAATTAATTTCTATATTAATTCCATTGAAATGAATTCCATTGGAATGAATTCTATAGAATGACGAATTTAAGAAAAACTTCCATTAAACAAAAAATGAATATAACAAAATAAGAGATACTTGATGATAGATATTTTGATAGGTGATGTAAGAAGATGGTAGTTAAAAGTTGTAAAAGGTATATAGTGTGTGTCAATTTTTTAAGTTGAAAACTATTTCTTAAATACTACATCTCAGAAATTAACATTCGAATTATTCCAAATGCAGCTGAAGTGAAGGATGACATTAATATCTGGATGATGAAAGTGAAGTGGACTAATGCATCTTCTAAGGGAAACCAAACACTATAAATTTTATTGCACCTAAGCATAAAAAAATAGAAACAATCTCATTATTGGATCAATACGTTGATAAATGGAGAAAATACTGAAATTTTCAGAGATTTCATTTTGCTTGAGTGCATAATCAAAGTCTCTGGAAGCAGTAGTTATCAAATGAAATATTGTATTTCAAGGTATGTTGCTAGGTGATATCTCCTTGGTTATGACCCATGACCACCCTATGCACAACAGAACGAAACACTGCCTGGTCCTGAACCATCCCCACAATTATTCCCGTGTTTGGGCCCATTGTTGCAGCCACTGCATCAACCGCATATCATCATCTCCTTGAGGCCATCCTCCTTTTAATGGCCCTCTCCTTGATCAATATGATGATAAAGTATTTGACCAAGTCATTCTCCAAATTTGTGTACCATATATTTTGATCAAATATCCTAAAATAATATACAGGTTGGCAAAAATATTTGGCAATGACATATCTAATGAAGGACTAATGTCTAGAATTATAAACTGTGAAGTTCTAATGATAATTAGCCATTTTAAAGATTCAAATTAAAAAAAAAATGAGGTGACATCTCACCCTAGTATTAATAGAAAAGCTCAATTGAAAGAAAGTAGAAATGATGGGGAGAGAATCACTCACACACTCATGCAGCTAAAGGGACTGTAAAATGTTGTAGCAACTGTAAAACAAGATCCAGTGCCTCCTTAGGCAGTTAGAAATAGAAATACCATAAGACCCAGCAATCTCTACTTGGTATATACCCTGGAGAAATGAGTTTATATACATATATAAGTTTATATACATAGATAAGCACACTGTGCTTATCACAATAAAATTCATCATTGCGAAAAATGGAAGCAACCTATATGTTCGAGAAAGGATGGATTAATAAATTGGCACACGCACACAAACACACACAAGAATACTCTGAAAAGTTAAAGAGAAAAAGAAATCTCTGAAATATCTCATAGCCGGGGTGATTCTGGAAGACATTATGCTCATTTAAATTAGTCAAACACAAAAGGACAAAAATTGCATATGATCACTGTTGTTAAAAAGGCAGCATAATAGTTTTTACTTCCAAATTCTTTTATGATTACCAGAGGTAGTCCGGAATAAAGAGTAAGCTCCAAGCTAGAGGGTTAGTTAGATGTCAATTTTGTTCAGATTCATAACGACGCTGTGTACAGCACAATGAAACACTACTCAGTCGTGCCTCATACAATTACTATGATGTTTGAGCCCATGATTGCAACCATGGTGCCAGTTCACCTGCTGGAGTATCTTCTTCCTTTTTGCCACTGTGGCAGTCATGTGCTTATGTTAATTTTATGATTGAAATGTAGGGGTGGAGTCTAGCCTGTTAATCTGGAGATAGACATTGAGCAGCCAATGAGGCCTCTATGTGGGCATGGCTTTCTCCTGAGATTTCTGGGAACTCTCACGGTATTTCCTTCGTGAAGATGAGAAGCTATCTTCCCCAGTTGTTGGAAGTTAGTTTCAGAGACGATTAATCACAGACAACACAGGATGGCGGCGTCTAGGAAGCTGGAGTAGCCAGAGGAAAGACCACATGGCTTTGACTTGATGGAGCCGGACCTCTGAGCCTGGGGCCGCCACATGGAGGCCTCTGCCAGCAATGAGTTGCTTCTGCCACCACGGGATGCTGTTGATGGACCCTGAGCCCTGGAAGTGAGGAGCCATGGGGAGACCCCTGTCGGTGCAGGGACTCTGCACCCAGTGACCTGTGACTTCGTGAGTTGGAAGGAGACTTTATGGACTGATTTAGAGCATATGGGTTAATATTGGACTTGTGACTTTGAGCTGGACTGGACTGGGCTGGGATGTTTTCTCAATTTCCTGTTCCTCTTGAATATAAACCTATTCCTTATATTCATATACGTGTCTTTGAAATTTGTTCCTATAGTCTACCTAGACTAAGACAGCCATCCCTGTACTTTACCAGCTATGATTTCTTTCTCCAGGGAATAGCTGTCTTGTTAGCATGTCCAATGCACATTAAGTGAAGTCTTGCTGCCCTCGGTCCTCAGAACATTCTGGCTACACTTCTAAAATTGGTTTGTTTTGTTCTTTGGCAGCCCACGGTGCTTTAAGAGCATTATCCACCACCATTTTTCAAATGTATCCATTCTTTTTCTGTCTTTGTTATTCAATGTCCACCATTCACATATACGGGATGTATATGGCCTGTATCAGACACATTTTAGTACTTGAAGTAATGTCTTTGTTTTTCAACACTTTGAAGATGTGTTGTGTAGCAGATTTACACAATGCAATGTGCTGAAGCTTTTTAAAAAAACATCATTTTATTGGTGCTCATATAACTCTTTGCACAATCCATCCATAAATCCATTGTATGCAAAGTACATATGTACCTTTGATGTTATCATCATTCTCAAAACATTTTCTTTCCTCTTAAGCCCCTGGTATTGACTTCTCCCTTTTCCACCCTTCCCAACCCCCTCCCACATGGATCTTTGATAATTTATAAACTATCATAATTTTGTCTTGTTGAACGTTGTCCAATGTCTTCCCTCTCCCGCTTCCCTGTTGTTGGTACCCCAAGGAGGAAGTAGATCCTTATAATCAGTTCTCCCTTTCTACTCCATCCTTGTAAAGTGACAAGATTTTAATATTGGTAGAGCAGGACACCATTGACAGGCAGGGGTGGGGGGTGGGGTGAGGACTGGTATATTCTCTTCCCATTTTCCCACCATTCCCTAGTTTGTCGTGCATTTTTTCCCAAAATCGGGACTTTTAAAAAACGTTGCGGGATGTGGGAACAATTGTTTGAAATCGGGACTGTCTCTCCAAAAGCGGGACTTCTGGTCACTATCATCCCCCCTGGATTCTTTATGGTTCTGGTTCCTATTGTTTCAACCGGATTTGTAAGGTAGGGTTTTTAACTGCTGCTTTCATCAGAATTGATTGTGGATTCAAGAAAGATGAAATCATTGACAATTTCAATTTTTTCTCTGTTTCTCATGATGCTACCTATTGTGGTGAGAGATAGAGAGTGGAAACATGTAAATTCTGGTACACAATGAAATCAGCCAAAAATTATTGAAGCAAGGGAAGACATTGGGAGGAATCAAAGGAAATAACAGTTAATGTCATATAATGATATGATAAACTACCAGGGATCTAGACTGAATGGGTGTTTTAGGGAGAATGGGAGTATATATGATGATCCCTATAGATTTATACAGATATCCATAGATGTGGTGGACCATATAAATGACAAAGTTAAGAAATTTTCTTAGACATAAATAAAACTTTGTAGAAATGAGTTAATAGACCTGGGAGTTTGGGACCAATACTGATTTTGAAAAGAGAGCTGCATTTCCCTCCTTCTCCCCCTTCACCACAAATGTATCCCTTGATATTATTTTAGCTCGAAGTTCAAAAGCTTCCACAGTAGACTGTCCACATGGAGCAGACTTTTTCTGATGTGTGTCTCATTTATCATTGCTGATGTGTGTCTCAGGGAACTGAACCAATGAAGATTAAATTTTTTTAAAAAAATTTCAGGGTGGTTGGTGGCTTTGAACTTTTGACTTTAGCACTTTAATGCTAGGTCTACAGCACAATCAGAGTTTCTTAATTGAGGACCTGTGTTGTCTAAACGGTTAGAGCTCTGTTGTTGACAAGAAGTTTCAATGCATCCAAAGTTCTCTTGGAAGAATGTTTCCATCCCTGACCCCAAACCACCTGTTTAAAGACTTTCAGAGTGTCATTTTACTCTGACACTCATGAGGTGGATACAGATCACAATCAACTTGAAAAATGCTTTGTCTGTTGGTTGGTTGGTTGGTTGGTTGTTTTACATTAAGACGCACCAGAACATTCCTCAACATCTTTTCTCTCTCACTTGAAAAGACAATAATAACTCGCTCTTTTCCCTAGTCTCTTAGACTGGTAACTATCAATGTCAATAACTTGAAGTCCTCCTTTTGTTAATGGATGTGTATGAATTAAGTTATGGCTTTGAGCTTGCCTGTTCCTTATTATGCAAAACCCAAAGGAAAACAGTGTTTTGAAACATCTCAACTCTTCTTTGACGTTGTACATGACCTTATGTAAATGAGTGAATATTTTTAAATTTAAACTTTCCTTCCCAGAGAAGTGATCACTCAGCTCTCTACTTGTGTACATTGTAATGGTTTGTAAAGAACCACTTCAATTGTTTTAGTTTTGAAATATGGTCCTAATGACTGAAAGGCCACATACTTCAGCTCTGGGTGGGCTATTTAACTTTGCTGTGTTACATGACCACACACTTTATCTTCACCAAAGACTTGGATCAAATAAAATATCAATTTGGTTCAAGTTTATTTCAGAAAATAGTCCGATGTTCTAGTTTTTTTTCTGGTTCAGTGGTTTTGAAAAATATAGGCTTGGTTTCTGTTCAGAAGTTCTCACTGGGTTCTAAAGGGAGGGGTGGGACAGTGAATAAACATTTTGTCTAAGAAACTCAACTCTAAAGTTAAGTTAATTATGAATTCGTTCCAATTTTAACTCTACATTGACTCCAGAGTTTGACATACTGTGAATCTCAAATCCACATCCTATGTCTGATATGTAATAAGTAGATGAGACTGGTGACAAAGGAAGATTTGCGGATGACACAAAGAGTTAAACTCTCAACCATTAGCTCATTGGTTGGTGGCTTGGCTCTACAAAGAAACACCTTGGCAGAGAAATCTGCCAGTCTCTGTGTGTGTGAAGGTCTGAAACATAAGGATGTTTATTCCAGGCAGGAAAAATAGCATGCACCATATCTCACAAATGGAAAGAGATATCCCAGAGCTTGGTGGATGGCAAAGCTCAACCCATCCTTTGCAGGAAATCAGAGACAAAGGAGCAATATTTAATACAAATAATCAAATATGATTCAAGGGGAATCAGAAACTCTCTCGGATTTAAGAAAGAAAACTCCAGGATTAAAATATTGAAAAATATTGAAGAGGATGACCTAGAGCATGCATACATATGAGATCACAGTAGAAGATTTTCACTGTAAAATACCTGTAGAACCTGGTTCTGGTTTAGGAAGAAATAGTTTTATTAACTTCAGATGGTTTCATATTATCTAATACAGAGATAAATATTTCCACTGTATTTTCATCTCTTTAAAATTTTGTTCTTATCTTTTCATATTTTGAGAAATAGAACTTTTTTGGTGAGAGAGTGAAAAATGGGTCAGGTATTTAACAATGTGGCCATGCTATTCTTTCAAATAGCATACTACCAGTAAAAATGCAGTTTTAGAGCAAAAATAGCATTGGCATAATATAACTTTGAAATCAGGTAGAAAGTGTTCACCATCATCATATAGAAATAAAATGAGCCATTCTCCTCACCTTGGGCAAGTAAAGTCATAAAGTGAAATTATAAAATGGAGTACAAAAAAAAGACGGAGTCCAACTGCACCATAAGATTTCAGAGGCTGTAGTCTTAGCATAAGCAGAGTGTTGCACCTTTTTCCAAAGAGCAACTGGTCAGTTTGAACTAACAGATAAGAATGTAACCATGGAATCCACCAGGGTCCTTCCCATAATGATTATACTCTGAAAAGTCCGGTAGGATAGTTCTATTTTGTCATATACAGACATTATGAGTCAAAGTCAGCCCAGAGCACTTAAAAAGAACAACAATGAACATCTGTACTTAGGCATTTGATGAGGTATTTAAAAGAACTCCAAGAAGTTTCTAACAACAGCTACAAAAAATATGGTCTTTGAGATAGAAATAAAGCATAAGTTTGAAAGACAGAATTTTGTAAGAACAAAAATACGGCCACAAAGATGTTTTGTCCAATAACACAAAGCATAATTTTACATGTGGACTTTTCCAGATAAAAACACTGGGATAAAATCAACTATATGTGTGGGAAGAGATAATGATGAACAATATTACCAACTATTAAAAAGGGCCAGGGGGCTGAGCCCTGGTGGCATAAGTGGTTGAGTGCGGGACTGCGGATTGGCGGTTCACATCCAGCAGCGGCTCTCAGGAGCAGCGTTGGGTAGCTCCCACGACCACCAGAGGGCAGTGATGCCAAAAAATGGGAGGGCAGGTGACGATTGTGGAACAATCAATGGTTCACATGCAAGTTCGATTTGAAGTTGAAGAAAATTAAAACAAGTTCATAAGAGACAAAATACAACTTTGAGTATATCTCATCTGAATTTAGATTCCAGTTCAAGAACTGATGGGACGTATCTGCTACTTAGTGACTAGGGAGTTGTCGGACCATCGCAAGACCATCATGCATGTGGCTATATCAGACAAGGAACTAATCTATAAAATTTATGGAAAACTGCAGTCACTTAGAGTAAACAGCATTGGAAACCATATCTGATCTACTCTGGCTTCCCCATTGCCACAAGGCTGGGGTCAAACATGCTTCTAAGATCCACTCATCAGCCTTCCCATGCCACTCTACTTCTATGCCGGGTTCCATAATTCACTGTGATGGCCGCATTGAACTCACAGATAATATGCATAACTAAAGGAGCTTATTGGTGGCATTAATAGGTCACCACAAGCCAGGATCAGTAAGGATACATCACTAGTGCACTGCAACACTTCTCAGTCAGCAGCCACGTATCTCTCTGACTCTCTGACTCTCAGCCTCACAGCCATGGGGTCCTTTGCCTTCTCCCTCTGTGGATCAGGAAGTCACCTAGTCTGGCACTTTGACTCACATTCCCAATGTTTGGGCCAACTGAGAAGAAGGTAGGGACCCCATAGTCTTTGCACTGTTCTCGGAATCTCTGTGACACAGACTCTGAGGTATCTTGTCTCAACAGGTGCCACTTCAGACAGAGGCCTCAGAAAAGCTTTTTTAAATGATTCTGGACTTTCTCACTTTCTGCTGCTGCTTCAGAGTTAGCTCACCCTGATAATCTGGGGAGAGTGTGACTGAAAACACACCGATTCCCGCCTCCAGTGTGACACGCATCTTATTTTCAAAGTTCCACCCAATCATTTGTTGGGAGTTACAGGGGTTTGTGTTTAAGAGACATATTAAGATTTGGAAAAGGTGTAAAACATTGGTAAAATAAATATCTGGAAGCTCTTTTGTCTGATATCTTTTGTTTCTAGTATTTGTGCTTACTGTGATGTTTCCTATGAGTCCTTAAGATGCAAAGTTTGTCACAAATTATTCTTATGAAGCATGACTATTAAATTAACATCACTATTTCCTTTTAAGAAAAAAATATCCCATTGCATGCGTTAACAAGAGAAATAATAATCCAATTTAAAAAGTGGACACAGAACATAGAGTTAACCAAAGAAGACATCTAGATGGTCAACACACATGAATAAATACTTGGGGTCATAGACCATTTCTTACATGAATGTCAAATCAAAATATGGATGAGATAGCACCCCATAGTAGAGTTAAAAATTAAATAAAATTTGTTTTAAAGAAAATAACAAATGCTGGGGAGGCCATGGAGCAGCTGTAAGACTGTAAAACCACTGTGGAAAGCAGTTTAATACTTCCTTAAACAACTAGGAAGAGAAATACCACATCATCCAATTATCCATCTAAATAGGAATAAAAATACCATATGACCCAGTGATGCCTCTACTTGGTATATAACCTAAAAGAACAAGGAGTGAAATACAAGCAGGTATATGTACATCCATGTGCATCACAGCACTATTCACGATACTAAGACATTGGAAACAACCACAATGCCCACTGATGGAACAATGGATACATAAATGTTAAACAAACAACAGAATACTGAGTATCATTAAAGAAGAATGATGAAAGGCTTCAGAGCACATTATGCTGAATGAAGTTAGCCGAACACAGCATATATTGTATAAAACTGCTGTTTAAAATTAATATCATTTAAATAAATTAATATAGTTCTATCACAGAAAAAGAAACAGATTTTTATGTTTACTATGGGTGGAGGGCACAGGTTGGTGGTGGAAAATCGAAGAGAAGAGGATCGAGCGGTGTTAACTTGATGACATGGAATATAATATCTGGCAAAAAGGATATGGGGAAATGGTATGGGTTTAGGGCAATTTATTGAGGGAGTTAGTAGTCTTTAAATAGCAGAACATAAAAATGACTCTCTGTTTATGTAAAACCCCACCAACTTAGCAATAGATATGTCTTTTTTAAAGAACAGTATGCATGAAGAAAAAATATACTTAACCAATAGTAAAGAAAGGTAAAAATTGGATATCAAAAGAGACTCTGGGTCTCTTGAACATACAGAAGTGAAAGTTACTAGAGGAGATGATGAAACAAACGACCTGAAAAATCATACCAAAGATAGCTGAAGAAGACAAAGTAAACTCTGATATAGAAATTGGCAAAGACCCGGAGTGAGCAAACCAAAGAGGAAAGCACAGGTGACCCCTGAAACCTGAAAAGTAATTCAAGAGTGGAGCTGTGATATTGAAAATTTATTTGGGATAAGTATATTGAATAATTCAGGAAGCATCAAGAGAAGATGAAATTTATAAAGAGTTTCTTTTCCAAAAGTAATTGATGCTCAGCCATTTTAAGGGATAGCATACAGCCAGGAATAATAAATATGGGCTTCTCAAATTGGCTGCCCAGTCTGATTAGGCTTACTAGCACTGAATCAACAGAGACAGAGTGGACGTGGCAATCATACTGGGCAGCAATGTTTTTACTGATCATTTCCTTTCTAGTATTCCCCAATGACAATTGCAGCCTTTCACAAGTGTGACTTTTCAACTGTTCAACAATCAAAATTTTCAGGGCTTATTGGACACTGGCACTGAACTGACACTAATTCCAGGAGACCCAGAGTATTTTGAAGGACCCGCAGAAGCAGTTTACCTTCAGCTGGCAGGGGCAAAAATACGCTTTCAGAACTCTTCCCCAGGGGAACATCAACCGTCTGCCTGTGGCATAATTTAGTCCCAAGGGAACTTAATCACCTGTCTCTTCTGCAATATGTCACACTAGTTCATTATATTGATGATATTATGCTGATTGGACATACTAAGGAGGATGTATCAAAGATGCTAAGCTGATCGGTAAAACACATGTGTGCAAAAGGTTGGGAAATTAACCCAATGAAATTTCAGGCACCATTCAACTCAGTAAAATTTCTAGAGGTCCAGTGGTATGGGACATGTCAAGACATTCCTACTAAAGTGAAGAATAAGCTATTGCATCTGCCCCCCACCCTCTACCCCAAGAACTAAACAGGAAGCAAAATGCCTAGTGGGCCTCTTCAGATTTTGAAGGCAACATATCCCTCCTTTGGGTGTTCTACTTTGACCTATTTACTAAGTGACTTCCAATTGGCTTCTAATTTTGAGTAGAGCCCAGAACAAGAAAAGACTCTGCAGCAGGTTCAGGCTGCTGTGCAAGCTGATTTGCCACTGGGACGATATGATCCAGCTGACCCAATGGTACTAGATGTGTCAGTTGTAGTTAAAGATGCAGTATGGGGTCTTTGGTTAGCCCCTATTGGTGAATCACAGTGTAAACCATTGAGATTTTGGAGTAAAGTCCTGTCACTGCCAACAGCAGAAACCAACCTTAATTCCAAGATGTGGGAACATTCCTCAGGGAGATCAATTTGATTACATAGGACCACTTCTCTCAAGGAGGGGGCAACATATTGTTCTTACTGAAATAGACACCTTCTCTGGATATGGATTTGGTTTCCATGCAGGCAATGCTTTTGCTAAAACTGCCATTCGTGGATTTACCTTATCCACCAGCATGACATCCCACATAGCATTTCTTCAGATCGAGGAACTCACTTCACAGCAAATCTGGTGCAGCAATGAGTCCATGCCCATAGAGTCCACTGTCACATCATGTTCCTCATCATCCTGAAGCACCTGGCTTGGAGGAACAACGTAATAACTTCCTAAAGACACAATTACAGCACCAGCTAGGTAGCAACAACTTGCAGGACTGGAGCAATGTCCTGGAGGCTGTTTATACTCTAAACCAATGGCCAGTATATGATGCTGTGTCTTCAAAGCCAGGTCATGGGTCAGCAGCCAAGGAGTAGAAACTGGAGTGGCACCACTCACTATTCCTCCTAATGATCCACTTGCAGCATTTTTGCTTCCTGTCCCAGCAACCCTTTGTGCTTCAGGCCTGGAGGTCCTCGTCCCAAAGGAAGGACTCTCTCACCTGGAAGCACAGCATGGATTCCACTGAACTGGCAGCTGAGAAAGCACCCTGGCCACTTGGGCTTCTCATGCTTTAGAATCAGAAGGTCAGGAATGGTGTCACTCTACTGAGTGGTGTGATTGATCCTAATTACCAAGGAGAAATTGGTCTGGTGTTACAAAATGGGGGTAAAGAAGAATATGTCTGGAATCCAGGAGATCTCGTAGGTTGTCTCTTAGTACTACCATGCTTTGTGATTAAAGTAAATGGTAAACTGCAGCAACCCAACACTGACAGGATGAAGGTCTGGGTCATCACACCAGGCAAACATCCACACTAGATCATGTGCTGGCTGGGGCCAAGGGTAATACAAAATGGGTAGTAGAAGAAGATATTTCTACCTTTTAGTTATGACCACGTGATTAATTGCAAAAGTTAGGCTTGTGACTGTTGGTCTATTTTCTTTATATGTGCTTATTGAATACCTTTCCTTTGTTCATATATGATGTACCACATATGATTAGACTCACTGTGCTTACATCTATTTGTGTGATAGACACTCGATATTAGGTATAAGTGTGATTTAATTAACTTCTGAAAATTATATGTGACTAAAGAATTGTGTACAGGTGCCACGTTGGCAAGGGGTGGACTGTGATAGGTAAGATTATTGTGCTAATCTGGCCAATAAGAACATGTGGAATTAATATAATCACAGTTTTATTGGAGGGTAAAGAGATAAATGAGTCGGCAATCTCTGCTGCTGCTCTCTCTCTTGCTCTCTGGTGATCAGACCAGTCCGCAGCTCCTGTAAGTAGTTCTCTGCTTCAACTTGTGAGCTACACTACTTGTGGGACAACCAATCTGTGGATGGTGTTACTTGATTTTGAGGTTCCCTCAAGATCTTCTTTGCCAAACTGCTAGTGTACACACTGCTTGAGTAGGGGACTATCAGTTCCTGTCATCTGACTGAGTCTTGGTGACTACCTCTGCTGTCTGCTGCCTGTGGCCAGACTGTCTACACTGCCCTACAGAAGACTCAGCTGTATGCTTCCTTCACCCTGGACCTAACAGCTCTCGAGTTGAAGGACTTCCAGTATAACTGTTTCACGGAAGTGAGTTGAATTGAGCCCTCTGTACTGCGGTGTGGACTAGTTAGCTATTATATTCCTTGATGATCTATCATCTAAATAACTAAATAAATAATAAGCATCCCAGTTTTGTTTCTCTAGAGAACCCTAACACAATGTTATTGAAGGAAAAAGCTCCAGATCCATGGAAAGTATTGACAGTAAACCAGTCTAGGAATTTAAAGAATATGGATTGAAATATTCTAATAAACTGCAAGAATGCCTGAAGCACTCACTTCTCTATGCCAACAAATTTAGCTGGATAACTGATGGGAGAAGATCCATATTTGTACCCATTCCAAAGATAAGTGTCCAAATAGATTGTGAAAATTATTGAGCTGTATCATTAATATGGCATTCAATTATTTTTTCTGAATATAATTAAAAATGTGTTAGCAATAGAATTACAAGGAGCTGCCTGAAATACAAGTCAGGTTCAGCTGAGGATATAGAACATAGAATTGCATTACTGAGTTCCAATGCATTTTGGATGAAGGCAGAGAAAATCATAAATATATTCATTAGTGTTTTCTTATCACACAAAGTCTTTAGACTGTATATATTATAGCAAATTATGTTTAATATTGTGAAGGAGAATTTCATAACACTTAATTGTGCTAATGCAGAACTGTTTCATAGACCAAGGGATAGTATTTTGAACAAAATATATCCTTTCACTTTAATTATGTGATCAGTACACTGGAGAAGTAATCTGAGAAGCTGTACTGTATGAAGAAGAGCATAGAGTCAAGATTGAAGAAACATTTATGACACATTTTCTGTTCCTGGGAGTAAGGAGTATTCGAGGCACAAACTGATAAAGATCAAAAATTATACTTAAGTATGGGTTATGACTCAGTGCTAAGGAAACAATAAACCTCACAATTGCACTAGTAAACAATAAATTGAAGAGAAAAGATAGAAATGGTCAAGAATCATATTTTACTTGGGTTCGCAATCAAATTCATGGAAGTAGCAATCAAGAAACAGAACAACTTATTACACTTAGCAAATCTGCTTCTGAAATTCTTTTTGATGTGTTAAGAATCAAAGATGTTATGCTGAGGTTGAAAGTGTAGCTAATTAAAGCCTTAACAATATCCATTACCTCAAACATGCATGAAAACTGGACGATGAATAAAAATTACCAAAAGAGAATTGATACATGTGAATCATGATGTTGGTAAAGAAGATTGAAATTATCATAGCTGTCCAAAAGAACAAGCAAAGAAGAAGTCTCTAAGGAAACCTCGTGTCACCATGGTTAAAATATTCAGCCTCCAACTAAAAGGCCAGTAGTTCAAATGCATTGGTCAATTGTTGGGGAAAGATATGGCAATCTGCTTCCATAAAAGTCTAGGAAACTCTACAAGGGCAGTTCTACTCTGTCCTGCAGTATGGCTACATGGCAACAGCTACCTGACAGTGGATTTGAAGTCTTTGCTCTCACAGAGGGGTTTGCATTGTTCTAAGGATCTGTGAGGTATACTTTACATTATCCAAATGAATAAAACCTAAAATCAAAGAGAACAAGTGACTTCCATCACCCAACTAAATCTAGAAATATAAGGACTCAAATTCAGGTCATCACATTCTAAATTCCAGACACTTTTTCTCAATAATTAGCAATTGGCATGAGCACCTATTTATATGTTAGTCGTTTATATTATTTTGCCAGCTTCATTTTATTAAACCATCACCCTACATCCTAGGAACAATGCATGACTACATCATTAAGGGGAATTTTTAATGTGGATAGGCTATGTTAAGTCACAAGGAAACTAATTCAATTAGGCATCCTTTCTTTGATTTTTGGTCCACATACAACTGACATTTAGTTGTGGCTAGGCTTGAAACATGTTGCAAATATCAACAAATACTGTATTAACTGTTCAAAAGGCATATCGTGTTTTCAATGCTTGTGAAATAGCAGACATTTAAAGCCAGATTACTATTAATAATGTTAGGGCAGGCATAAGAATAATGAGAACCGTTTAAGAGTTTCATTCTATATTTGAAAGTTTATAAAAGAAAAAGTCAAACAGACAAGAAGATATGTAGTAGGCATGATATAAAATTAATCAATAAAAGCTTTGTTTAAGCTCTTCGCATCCGCTGAGCCCCGGTGGCATAGTGGTTGTGCGCAGGACTGCGGCCCACTGGGATGGAGATTCAATTCCGGCTCCCAGGAGCAAGGGCTGGGCCTCCTACTCCCACCACCTGAGGGCAGTGACCCCTAAAAAAAAAAAATCTTAGCATCCAACTCAAATCCAGGAAGTGTGTATCAAGGTAGGGGAAGAGAGTACTAAATATAGATATAAGAGAGTATTATGCTAATGCATACCAATTATTTATTTTTCTCTTTATATATCTCTGAATCTTGATAAGAATTTTTTTATAATTCAACAAATATGAAAACTATTACCTGGCACATTTCATTTAAGACCTTATGAATATTATAAATTATATGAATATATGGGTAATGAGAAAATTTTGCATTTGATTGGCCATTTAGTATCCAATGTGGCAAAGCATAAATAACCGCATAGTTCTTAAATGGACAAATAACTCTGATGTGAAGATAAATTCTGCTCCTTGCATTTTTTGTAATTGAATCAGAAACTAGAAGGAGCTGCCATCTCATAAGACATGGAATGAATGAATCATGGTTGTGTCCTATACAGCAATATCACTGTAGTATTTTATATGCCCTCATTCTCCTACTGCTCTTAACATGTAAGAGAAGCTAGCTCTACGACCTTCTCCTTCAAATGCTACCGATCATAGAGACCTTAGAGTCCCATAATTTCTGACTGATCTGGCTCTTTTGGTTGGTCGAGTGGATTGGTGATGTTTAAAGTAAAATGTCAAAGAGATCGTACCCACCTCAGAAATCTAGTAAATATTTCCCAGCTCGTGACAGTTTCTTTTTTCTGACGTGCTGATCCTTTGGGACACTCAGTGCCCTGCTCCCATGAACAAGACCACATAGATATATCTAGATTTCTTACATACTAAATAATCCACCAGAAGCCAAAGTGTTATATGAGGCTCCTCTCTCTAGCTACCTGCACCTACCGCCTGCGCTATGCTCCCCATGTTCATGCGGCCTAGGCAAGGCTGAAAAGCTGCATTCGTTTTGCTCTGCGAAAATCATCCTTGGCTACCGCTCAGGACCAGTGGTGAGAGTGGAGATACCAGGAGTGTGGAGTGAAGTTGGGTTAGAAAGGGGAAGCCGATTGCAAGGATCTACAGATAGTCTCCTATCCGGAGGATGGACAGCGGAGGTGTGGGCAAAGGGAGATGTCGGGCAGTGTAAGATATGATAAAACAATAGCAATTTATAAATTATCAAGGGTTCATGAAGGGGGAGAAGGGAGGGAGGGGAAAACATGAACAGTTAATGTTAAGGGCACAAGTAGAGAGCAAATGTTTTGAGAATGATGACGGCAGCAAGGGTATGAAGTTGCTTCCACAATGTATGTATGTATGTATGTATTGTTATGAGTGTTGTACGTTCCCCAACTAAAAAGATTTATTTTAAAAAATAATCCTTGGATAATCTCTCTCCTTATGTTTATGTTCTAGTCTTTGTTAATTTGAAAATTTTTACTGTGAAGCCAATTCAGTGTTCCATCATAAGAAACAAAAAAGAGGTATATAATTCTGGCTGACAGGCTACCTTGAACTCCCTCTCCACACAAATCACATATGTCGAAGAATTGAAATTTGTGCTAGTTACATGCTGGACTGATAATTACAAGGTGGGTATTTAAAAAGCACCAGCTTCACTGTGTGAGAAAATAAGCCTCTCTAGCCCCAAGAAGAATCACCATATTGGCAAAAGCTCAGGGTTTCCCGCCCTGACTTCTGGCATCACTCGAAGTTAGGATGGATTGGATGAAATTGAGTTTGAGTTGTATTACTTTTAGCATGAACTTGCCTAATGAAAACCTTAGGATTATATCATCCAGAATTCCCTTCCTGTGCCCCCAAGTTTAGTGGTCCACCAGTACAACAATGAGTTTCAAAGCCTACTGATAACTCATTTTGTTAGAGGTGAGGTGCTTGCTCTTTTCCTCCCAAGAACAAGGCACAGCTCTGCCTTAGCTTATGAAGGTTGTAAAGAAATCTGGATTAATGAAGAAATAAAATTAATTTCCTTTAGCTCCATCAAATCTTACATAATAAAAATATCACTGTTGGTTGTAACAAAAACTGCTACCTTCTTTTTATTGAGTTTCTTGTGAAAATAATCAGTGACTGTAACTCAGAGAGTTGAATATCCTTTGACTAGGTCCATATTTGCACTCTCCAATTCTAGTTTGTTATTTTAGTTCTGGTTAAAAAGTAATGCATATTATTCTTTATGGATAACTCTTAAATAAATAAAGATACTCAGAGTCTCACTAAAATTCATATGCTAATTAAATATGAGATTGTAATAATAGCAGATTTTTTATTAAACTATTATTCTCAAATATACATGCATCTTAGAAAATACTTGTTTCTTCTTTACATTACTTTCTCTTTCTTAATAAGTTTCTTTTGTACTTATTTATATACATTGACTTCATGTGCAATTTGGAGTTATATAGATGAGTAGCTAGAATGACAAACAAGGACTACTAAGATGTTCTGGGATTACTAACTACAGAAAGGGGTTAATCCAACCTCAACCTCTTTGAAATGGAAGCCAATGCGTTGACTGTCACTGGAATGGACAAAGTAGATCACTATAAGTTCTATGTTTATTTTCTATGGATAACAAGGGTTTTCTTCTACATAAATGCAGTTACAAATATATTTTCATAAACAAGGTGTAAGCTATAAGGCTGTTCCTGAAACTATTGTTTTGACTGAATGGTCAGGTATGTGTCTTGTGCTAACCTTTTCATCACAGGATAAGAATCTAAGATGATAATTGGGAAATGTGAACTTCAGGAAAAGTCAGAGTATTTTACTTAATGAGGACATTGAAAGTGATAGAGTGAGATTCACTGTAAATGTTGTATTTGTATTACCGGTTTGTTATTATATGTCTACATATTTTTTCAGTTTATTAGTAAATGAACAACTATAAAGGTAGCAATAATGCTCTCCAAGACAGTTTTTTTGTTTTGTTTTTTTGTGCGCATTACTGCCTCTGGTGGTCATGGGCGCTACCCAGTGCTGCTCCTGAGAGCCGCTTCTGGATTTGAACCGCCAAGCCCGCGGGCCGCAGTCCCGCACTCAACCACTTACACCACAAGGGCTCAGCCCTCCACAGGTTTTTAATGTGGCCAACAGCTTAGCTCTTGGCTACTTACTTAAAAGTTGGTGGTTTTAATCCATCCAGGGGTCCTCAAAGGAAGGCTTGGTGATCTACTTCTGAATGACCACAGACACTGAAATTCTGTGGAACTCAGATTGACTTTGAATACGAGGTGTCACCATGAGTCAGAATTGACCAAATAGAATGGATTTATTAATGTCCAATACATCATGATCTCAATTCTACCAGACAAATCCAACTAGACCAAGGGATGTACACTGGAGTCAGAAACATGGGGAATTTAGGATAGATGATCCCTTACACTGGGAGGTGAGCGGGAGGGTGGAACAGAAAGGGGGAACCAATTTCAGGGATCTGCATGTAGCCAGCTCTCTGGGGTATGGACAACAGGGAAGTGAGTGAAGGGACACATTGGACAGTATACGATATGAAAAAGTATTAATTTGTATATTATTAAGGGTTCATGGGGAAGGGTATCAGGAGGGAAGGGAAATATGGGGAGCTGTACTGGGGGCCTAAGTGGAGGGAGGATGCTTTGGAGGTGGTGATGGCAACAGGTTTGCAAATGTGGTCTGCAAACAATTAACATATATATTGGTCATGATGGGAGTGGTATGAACCCCATAAAATGATTTATTTTTTAAAAAGGAGGTAAAAAAAGGAACCTTATAACAAAGGCTCAAGTAGAAAGTATTTGGAAATGAACATGACAAAATGTGTACAGATATGCTTAATACAAATGATGTGTTGAATGTTACAAGAGCTGTAAGAGCCTTCAATAAAGTCATTGAAAAAAAGATTATTATATCCATTAGGATTCAAAAGTGAGGAGAAAGTTCTATGGAACTAGCTAGCTGATAGAGAAAATATTATTGTCACACAGATTAACAAAACATTTCATGAATAATATAAAATTATAATAAGTTTGGTAAAGAAGAATGAAATTGGTACCAGATATGAGGATATAATTACCTGTTGAAAGGTGTTTCCTAATGGCAGGGGCCGTTTGACATATTGGTGTGATGCTCAAACCAAAGCTTATGCTTTATTTTTGGCCTGTCTACTCTCTAAAATGCATGTCATCCTTATCTGTTCAAAACAATTACTATAACTAAAACATATTAAATATAAATAATATAAAAAATTAAAAGATGCTCAACTTTTTTCTATGTAGAATGCTACGAAATAAAAAACCAAAGCACTAACTCCTGGCATCAAGACAAGGCTGACTCAGAGAGGCCCTGGGAGACACAGCAGAGTGGCTCCTGTGGCTTTCTGACACCGTCCCTCCTTCCTGGAGTATAAAGCCTTGTCTTTCTCCCAAAGAGAAGCTGGTAGGGTAGAATTACTGACCCTTTAGTTAGCAGCCCAGTGCATAATCACCCTGCCCCCAAAGCCCACGTATATCTAAACATGTACTCCTCTCATCAATGGTAGGATGGAGATAAGGATGCGGTATAGAATAGGTAAACAACTGATCCAAGGTGAGTATGTGCCAGAAACAGAATTTAATTCACACTCCCATGTCCAAAGCAAAACTTAAACCGTTTGTCCTAAGGGATCTGACTCACAGTTATTGATTTCTTCTGTTATTTGGGTTGTACTTATACCATGTAAGACAATTAACATTTTACTGTATGTTATTCCCAACCTGTGATGTTTTCTTTGATTATACCTAATTTTCTTTTCCAATAGTTGAATGTTTGTTCATCATGTTTATAGAGTTAAATTTGTGAGATCAATAAAGAAACAATACCTGGCATTCTAAATTATTCTTTCTTTTTCAGAAACAAACATTTATTTCTAGAGATAAAATATCTTGTCATGATGTCTTTGTTAATTAATTTTGATTATTGAAAATCCCTTTACTATCTCTCTTAAAGATGCATTCATATTTTCAGAATTATAATAAATTATCATTTTCCACCTGTAAACTATGGACTAGAGGTGCAATGACACGAGGCCATCTTAATACACCCCATCTTTACCGTTTTGCCTTATACAACCTACGTGCAAGAGAATGACAGAGTAAATGTCTTACTTCTACACTGGAGGAGAGATATTCAAAGAGAGGAAATATCCAAGCAGGAAAGGTCTTTCAAATTTTAAATCTCACATTATGATGATGGATATTTTTTCTCTCCAAGGGCTTTTTATCCCCCATGGGGTTTTATAAAAACTAAAAAAGAAGACAATCATCCACATTTTAGGGTGGTGATTATTTTCCATTAATGTTTATTACGTCTCAACACTGGCAAGTTCTTAGTCATATATCATAAAAATATATTTAGTCTAAGGTGTGGAAATGGCTTTATTGAGAGGCTGAATTCCAAATCTAAGTGAGTATTTGTAAAATTAATTTTAAATAAACCAATCAAAAAATCATAAAACAAAAGATTATATGTCTTCAAAGTAAACACACTAATAATGATCACAATAGCAGGTGGTGTATTTTTATATTTTCTCTGACTAAAATCTTTGAATATCAGAGTTCTGACTTTTGCAAACTCTTGCATGCAAGTAGTTTTCTAAGCCAGTCTGAAGTTTCATCAGAAGTTTCAGTTCTAATTGAGTGAGTTTTCTATAGCAGCGTCTGCCTCCCAAAAGGATACAAAGAAATGTGACTAGGCACTAATTACATAGGTCAATGTCAACACACCTAGGCCTTCAAGGCATATCTCAGGAAAGTGAAATTGGTTACATTTCCCCTCTAATCTAAGAAGTATAAAAAGAAAAGGAAAAGAAAACAAACTGTAACAACAATAACAAAAAACAAAAACATGACTCAATATAATAGCTAGTTCTTTAGATAAATCAGGCACCAACATTTTCTTCTAGTATAAAAACACTCTATTTGTCTAAGAGATCTAGACCCACTGCTACGGTTGCTGGAAAACAGGAGTGAGTTTTCCACTATTGAATTAAAAGAAAAATAACTAATTTATTTAAATCTTAGAATTCTAAACATAAAAACATAATTTCTATTGCTGGTAGTCAGACCAGTAAGATTGTTTTATTATTAAATAATGTGATCATGAAGATCCAATTTTTTCTTTTGAACATTATTATAGTGCAGTCACTCATATTATTTTGTCCTCCAAATTATTCACAAGTACATAAAGCATTCAGGGGAAATGGAATGAAATACTCCTCATTACCTTCTTTTTAAAAAAGAATATGATCTCTGTTATGACTTGAATAGCCAGAAAAATGTTTTACCTTATAAAATGAACAAGCTAAGAGATTGCTGTAGTGCATTTCTAAATCAGTTAAGATTTTGATCTTTTGTTGTTAAATAGCTACTGCTTTTGTACTATAGGAAGTCCTGTGCATACAAATAAGATCCAACCATGTTTCTTTTCAAATTTGTAGCCGAGTCAGAATAAGTGCATGCAGTTTTTATTTAACCTCACGGTAGTGCAAGAAAAGATCAAAATCTAATAGGAGTGGTAATACCTGGAGGGTGGAGGGATGGAGGAATAGAAAGGGAGAACCAACTTCAGGGATCTACCAGTAGCCTCCTCTCTGGGACACGGACAACAGGGAAGCGAGTGTTGGGACACATTGTATAGTGCACAGTATGAAAAAAATAACAATTTGTAAATTACTAAGGGTTCAAAGGGAAGCGGGGAGGAAGGATAATATAGGGAGCTGATACTGGGGCCCTGGAGTGAGGGAGGATGTTTTGAGAGTGATGATGGCAATGGGTGTGTAAATGTGACCTGCATACAATTGATGTTGTATGGATTGTGATGGGAGTTGTATGGGGCCCCAATAAAATGATTCATTAAAAAAGGGGGGGGGAGCTTTTTCTTTTTAAAGAGGAGCTTGTACCAAGGGCTCAAGTGGAAAATGATTGGAAATGTATGTGGCAGCATGTGTGCAAATGTGCTTGATACAAATGATGTACTGAATGTTGTAGTAGCTGTAAGAACCCCCAATAAAATTATTAAAACATAAAAAAATAAAGAGCTGACACTTCACATTGCAAAAAAAAAAACCCAAAAAAGTGCTTATTCATCAAGTGAAGGTGATTGTGATGGAGAATTTTCTGCTAGCAGAGGTTGGTTGAAGAAGTAGTGGATAAGAAGTTGCATACTAACTGCAAGATCACCAGTTCAACTGCACCAGCCACTGAAAGGGCTGTCTGCTTCTGTAAAAATCCACAGCCTAAGAACTCCCCCCACCCCCACCCCGGAGCACTTCTAGACCATGGGGTCACTATGAGTCAGAAACCACTCATTGGCAGTATCAGTGAGTGAGCGTACGACGTTATCGTTTCAAAGTCAAAACAAAGCTGGCCTTCAAAGAAGGCAATGCCTACTGAAATGCAGTGAAGAACTGCACCCCTTTGAATGTGCATGGTTCTTCAAAGCTTTGCTCCAAGTCATACACATCAAGCTCTTGGAAGACATGATGACACCGCTTCTGTGTCTCCCATTCCAGGGCTCCAGTCCCAAATTTTCCCTGTGCTGGCAACTGTGATGAGTCACACAAATTGTACAAATTCTGTCCCAGTTCTCTTTTGCTTCTTAGGCCGTGGTACAAATGGTTCTAAACTCTATTTTATTGGGCAAATCATAGTTGCCAAACATTTGTAATCCAAGGATTGGTTGCATAGCAGAGTATGACAGACAAGAGGTACACCCCGTAATAGCCCCAAAGCTCTGATGGGTAGAGTTTTTATAGTATACCCCCCCCACCAGGGGAAACATCCAGCAACTCGTTTTGAGCTAGTGAACTCAGTGGCATTACCTGGGGAAGTTCTGTCTGGTCCCAGTGAAGTGTGTTTGTGTGTGTGTGTGTGTGTGTGTGTGTGATGGCAAATTTAAGAGAACAGCATGTGGTTGTGATATTTTGTTTCCTGCTGGGAAAAATGCCGCAGAAAATGTTGTAATGTTGAACACAGCTTGCAAGGACAGCACTATGGGAAAAACTCAAGTGTACAGGTGGTTTTCTCATTTCAAAAAGGTGAAATGTCAATTGATGACAAACCTCATCCTAGATGTCTGTCAACTTCCCTAATGGAAAAAAAATGTTGACTCATAGTGCATTCAGAGTTCATTCTACCGAGTCAGACTTTTAATCAAACTTTCTATTTAGAGTTTCAGAAAGCATAGTATAAGGGTGTTCAACAAAAATGCCTGCTTTGTGGCATACAGGGTTTTGCCACCACCCCAATGCACCTGTACCTGCTCATGCAGCCATCTCAGTGTGCCCATTTTGGGTGAAAAATACAGCATGCCTCTCTTGCCCCACACACCTTACTCACCTGACCTCACTTCTTAGAGCTTCTCTTTATTTCCACTAGTGCAGAGGGACATGAAAGGACAGCAATTTGATGACAGAAGAGGTGAAGGAACAAAACAAGGGACATGCTGCCAGTGGTTGAAATGTATAAGTTCGAAAAATGTTTCCAAGTATGGAATCATACATTTGACAAATGTATTAGCTATAATGAAAATTACTTTGTAAGTAATAAGGTTACTTTGTAAAAAAATAAATACATTGCTTGGAAAAAAAATCTATTATTATGTGGGTGTGTGTTGGGGGGTGCTCCTTGTATTATCACATTCTGGCATCATAATATCAAGGCATTTCTTTAAAAAATGTAACAATTTATAAGAATTTCAGAATGTATTAACTAAGTTTTATAATCTCATTACTCAATTCTGTAGAACATTCACCCAACATGTTAGCACACATGGTGTCTTTGTGGTCTCTGGCTGTACTATCGTCTTTGAAATCAATGTGCTAATTATAGTATGCAATATGCTATGGGGCAACAGATGGGGGATGCTTATAATGACATTAATAATATTAACAACAGTAACGAGTATTAATTGGGCATTTTCTGTTAGTATTTGCTAAATACTTCTTATGGATTGATTCTTGATTTAATATTTTCTTTGTGTATCTCCACTTAACTAATGTGAGGACATAATTTTGTAGAAAGTACATTGAATGAATGTTTGTTGGATCTTTTTTCCACATAAAAACAGCCTGTTATTTTGTAGAGTGAGTTTCAGATGAGAAGCCAAAAAACATGATTTTAATGTATTACTAATGTGTATGCTGGTTGGTCTTGAGGAAATTACTTGCCTTCTGTGGGCCTTGGCCTCTGTCATCTTCCCATCTGTGAAATGAAGCAGCATTGCTGTGGACCTCTCTGACTTGGACTCTGTTCCTCCCACTTAGTATGTGAAAACTGCCACAGATTTCAAGTATCTAGTGCAATATAAATAATCCATCTGTCGGTTCTACTCTAAAAATCCAAACTTTCTAATTTTAGGTGAGAGAGGGTTGAAAAAGAGACTCCACAACATGGTGTAATGGGACAAAATGATTGCCCCTATTGATTCTCTGATTCTGTATGTTGCAAGTACAGTAGTTAACATATTTGGCTACTAACTGACAGGTCAGTGGTTTGAGTCCACCCAGAGTTGCCTCCGAATAAAGGCTTGGAGGTCTACTTCTGAAAAAAACAGGCACACCCCATGGAACACAGGTTTTTATTGTCAACCAAATTGGCGTGGGAAATATTGTGCCCACCACCACATGGGAAATTTGAATAGATGCTACTAGATTTCCATCTGTTTGTAATGGTAACCTATATAGCAGTTTGAAGCCCCCTTACTTGTATGGCTAGTGTACAAAGGGAGCTTCTGGGAAAGAAATTATGCTGGCATCTTCCTGAATTATAGACTTGTGCATTGGAAGTCTTAACCAATGACAGCAGCAATGACAATAACTTTATGGGATGGAAGGGAATGGAAGGGCAGTAACATTTCATTGAGTACAAAGAATGTGGCAGACACTATCCTAAACCCTTTGCATGGGTTGACTTTCTGAATTCTCCATACAGCTTTGTGGTGGTATATTATTATAAATGTTGCTATACTGACAGAAGGGGCCCTCATGGCATAACGGTTACATATTGGGTTGTGATCCATAAGGGAGTTCTGTTATGTTTCTCAGGTGGGAATGCCTAAATCCTTGGCTTTCCAGGAGAGAGAATTCACTCTGAAGGCAAGTTTGTGATTCATGTGGAGCTTTATAAAGGACAGACGCAGTTTCAGGCACGAGAGTAAAGAACACGGGGCACTTCATACTTATCTGAGGCCCACGAGAGGAAGGACCAAAGAGCAGCTGGGAAAAGATGGAGGTGGGGTCTGGATTCTGGCTGGCTGATTCCACTGGATGAATTAAGCCCACCTGGCCTACATGGGGGCCTTCCCAGGTATACTGACTTCTGGTCTCAAAGGCCTCAATTTGTGCATGCCCTCTAGCCTTTATTGGCTTCTAGCTTCCTCTAAAGGGGGGAGGGAGGCCTTAGCACCTAGAGGGACAACCCCTAATCCCTGTTCTGCTACCTAACCATTCTATCAAGTCCTATACATTTATTATGGGACAGTCTCCACTCAATGACAATGAGAATGAATGAAAAAAAGGAAAATACCATGAAAGGCATGAACACAAATAAGTCAAGCAACAGGCAGAAGAGTACACAAACAGTGAGTGGTAGTCTGACTGAATGTTTCTAGTTAGGACTGAAGTAGACCAAGTGGCCTCAGTTGCATGGTAAGAATTTTTACCCTTTCGGTATAATTACATAGAAAAATTAACTGACAGATCTTTTTCCTGAAAGACAAGAAATCAACAACCATTAACACAGAGCTGCCCCCTTACATTCCTACTATCTGTTATAGCATAAAACACTAGTCGTATTGTTTGAACTCCCTGTTTACTTATTTCTCAATGAATGGGATCCTCTTAGCAGGTCTGTATCCTGCAGTGTCAACGAGGGTGAACTGAAATTCCTTAGAGAAAACAGAAATTGGAACGTCATCGCCACATTCATATTTAGCATTTGAAATGAAACATTAAGCTAAATAAGTCAGATTGTTTTTATCCTCAACAGAAAAACTTCTTTATTTCAAATTGAGTTTGACATATACCAGGCTACTGCGTGCACACACACACATACACACACTCACACACACACACACACAAAGTAGAAGAGCTATTTGAGTGATTAAAACTTAGACAGTTGAAAATCAGCAGTTCTTTCTCCTTAAATTCATAGACGACTTTGAAGCCTCTACATATAGCAGAGTAATTAGCAAATGTTCATGGAACAAACTGCTTAATTTTTATTTATGATCTAGTTTTTCTTGTTCACATATTTCTTTTCAACATCTATTGTAAGCAAAATGAGAAATTAAACTAGCTAAATATCAGAAAGAGAACAAATGTAAAAATCAAATAAATTCATTCAATAAGGGACATGAAAATAAGCTGTATAACTGTGAGGTAAAAGGGAATTATTCATTCTGATTTCTTTATTCATAAGACTTTCTTTAAATGTAACTAAAAATAATGGGGTTCAAACGTTGGCTACCATTCGCTATAAATTGATATACAGCTTGAATAATCACACATGAAGAACTGTATTACTATTTGAATTATTGTATTTCAAATTATTGAGTTCTCCTATAGAGCAGTAACAAGTGGGGCTATCATGTGAGCTTGGGGCTGCTAGTAACACGGTCAGCAGTTCAAACCCACCAGTGACAATGTCAGAGAAAGGCGCGATCATCTGCTCTAGTAAAGGTTTACATCCGCTGACCCCTATATAGCGTTGCTATGAGGGGGGATCAAGTCAAGGGGAAATGTTGTTCGGTGTCCCGGAATCAAACAGTTCTGACTCATCGAAACTCTGTGCATAATAGAAGAGAAGATCACCTAGTCCTGTGCCATGCTCAATATCGCTGTGTGAGGCCATTGTTGCCGCCACTGTGTCCATCCATTTCCTGAGTGCCTTCCTCCTTTTTCACTGCTACTCTCCTTTGACAACCATCATGTCCCTTTCTCGGTAATAGTCTCTCTCGATAATATGTCCCACATCCTTGAGACACATTTTTGCCATCCTTGCTTTCAAAGAGCATGGCTTCCTCTACTAATATAGAGTTCTTTATTTTTCTGGCATCCCACAGGACTTTTAGTCTTCTCCATCAGCACCATGGTGTAACTGAATGGATTCTTCGTCCGTCTTTCTCATTCAATACCCAGCTCTCACATGCATGTAAGGCAATTCAAAACACCATGGTTTGTGTCAGGGGCACTTTAGTCCCTAGCATGACATCCTTGTTCTTCAATTGGTTAAATAAGTCTTGTGTAGGCAATTCCTAGCTTGTTCTCTTGATATCGCTTTCATGAACATTGACTGTGGACTCAAGCAGGATGAAATCCTTGACAACTTCCATCTATCCTTATTTTATTGTGATGTTGTCTATTTGTCTAATTCTGAAGATTTTGTCTTTCTTTATATTAAGTTGTAATTAATATTGAAAGATTTTGCAACTACTGATCTTTATCAGCAAGTGCTTCAAACCTTTCACTTTCTGCAAGCAAGTTTGTGTCATCTGCACACTGCAGGTTGTTATAAAACGTTTCTCTAATCTTCATTTAATGTTCTTCTCATATTGTCTAGCTCCTTTGATTTACATATTTGCTCTACATACAGATTAACTTGTTGTGGTGAGAGGATCAAACCTTGACACACATCTTTCTTGATTTTAATCCATGTAATATCCCTTTATTCCACTCAAACTACTGTCTCTGGAGCCATCTGCATCAGTCAATATTTTCCCATAGAATCTTTTAAGATTGCAACTTGAGGGTTGATTTTTCCCTGACTATTTTCAGCATAAGGTATGCTAAGCATGTTCTTCCTGTTTGATTTTCTAACTCTCAGTATTTACATGTATCATTATAATAGTTTCCTTTATTTTCTCAATGTCAGTATCATGTCATATTTGTAAATATGAGATTCCATATCTTGATTGTAGGATAAAAGTGTGTTTTATAAAACTGCCAACCAAGTATGTAAGTATCACCTTATATTTATTACTACTATGTACCAGTCAAGGAGCCCTGTTTGCATAGTGGCTACACATGCAACCACTAGCTTCTCCAAAGCAGAAAGAAGAGGTGTTACTTAGCAACCACAGTGCTGTCCCGTCTCAGAGGCCAACATCAGCGGTGCTGCCCTATCTAAGAGGGTTACTAGCAGTCAGCATTCACTCAATAGCAGGGGTTGTTTTGTTTTGTTTTGTTTTGGGTCTGTTTGTTCTGTTTTTATGACCCAGACAACATTCCATATGCAGAGGAAATCACCTGAAAGTGATCAGGATTTGTAATACTCGCTAGTAAAGATGAAGAATTGCAGTCTTTCAAATAGATGACAACTTAACATAAAGAAAACCAACATTCTCACACCTGGACAACTAGCTAATAACATGGCGATAGACAGAGAAGAGACTGAAGTTGTCAATGATTTCATCTTGCTTGGATCTGCAAGGAAAGGTTGTGGAAACAGCAGTACAGAGATCAGACCTTGCAGGCATTGTGTACATCTCCTGTCCAAAACCACGTTAAAATATTGAAAGGCAAGGATGTTACTTTGAGGATTAGGGTGTACCTGATCCAAGCCATGCTGTTTTCAACTGGCTCCTATGCATTTAAAAGTTGTGCATTAAGTAAGCAAGACCAAAAAAATGGTGCATCTGAATTATTGTGGGCGTCAAGAATACTGAAAAATATATTGACTGCCAGAAGAACAAACAAATCTGTTTTAGAAATACAGCCAGAAAGCTCCTTAGTAACAAGAATGGAAAGACTTCATCTCAAGTTCTTTGGATGTCATATCAAGAGACCAGTTCCTGGAAAAGAACTTTATGCTTGGTAAAGTGAAGGGTCATCAGGAAGGACAAAGAATTTCAGCAAGATGGATTCAAAAGGTGAGCCAACAAGGAGCTCAAACATAACAGTTATGAGAATGGCACAAGACAGGGCAGTGTTTCCTTCTCTTACACATTGGGTTATTATGAGTCAGAATCGATTGGCCAGCACCTACCAACAACAACATGAACTAGAAAAAATTAGACTATACAGTGCAAACATTAAATATAGCATATTGTCCTTAAAGTAAAAGTTTCCCTATTGTAACATTGTGCCATATAATAACAGACTCTATGTCTTATTCTTTACTATTGTCAGCCTAGAGATGCCTGCTTGCTCTGTCAAATGGTCATGTATGGAGATGGAGATTATAATTGTAAGTAAAATGAACAAAAGAACAAGTCTATGGCTATCAAGGTGATTTCAACTTATACTGATTTATAAGCCAAAATAGAGCTTCCCCAGAGTGTTTCCAAAGTTATAATCTTTACCAGAAGCAAATTGGTGCATCTTTTTCCCATGAAGTATTGTTAATGAAAGACATTATTTAAAGAACTTCACACACACACACACACACAAACAACACTTACTGCTATTGAGTCAATTCTGACTCATACAGGGGCAAAAAATTACAGTTCCTATAGGGTTCCAAGATTGTAATTCTACAGGAGTACAAAGCCTCATCTTTCTCCCACAAAGTGGTTGGTGGTTGTGAACTGCTGATCTTGAAGTTAGCAGCCCAATACATAACCCACTATGTCACAGAGGGTCCTCAAGGCACTTAAAATAAAATGGAATATTATATCAGGTAAACGGTATTTTGGAATAAATCTGAATCTAAAGCATATGACTAGGATAAGTTTCACTTATTTTATAAAAAGAGGTACTAGTTAAATATCCCTATGAAAAACACCTGAGGATCACAGTTGTTAAATCTCCTACTCCTACCAAACATTTTGGCAGTTTGTATTCACTAGCTGCTGTTAGAAAATGGTGTGGCATTTTGCTTCCATAAAGATTATAGACTTGGAGACCCTATGAAGACAGGGATACTTTATTCTGCTGCGCCACTTTGAGTTGGAATTGACATGGCAACAGCTTTTTTTGTCGGGTGGGGCAGCGCTAATATATCCATGAACATAGTAGGGCAGGGGTGCTCACACTTTTTCAGCAGGTGAGCTACTTATAAAGTGATCAAGTGAAAATGATCTGCTAGCTACAAAAATGCAAAACATATATTAAATTAATTAATCCACTACATTTATTCATGAATGCACCTAGCACAGTTGTTTTTCCATGGTTTGACACCTAAGATTGCATCTTATTGGCTGTGCTGTATACCATTTAAGTGACAGGATTAATGATAAGCCTATGTCTATTTTTTCAATGCCATGCGACCTACCCACACTACATTTGTAATAGACTAATAGATCATGATCAATGTAGCGAGCAACCCTGTAGTAGAGAAAAATGAGTAAAATTATGAAGACTTCTTCAGTGGGTTAAGGGAATTAGGACCAGAGTCCAGGAGAGACCAAAGTCGATTGGCATAATAAACTACACAAACATAGTGTGCCACATCTCACTTATTGAAGGCATGAAAGCTTGTTATGGTGAGATGAGGAGAGTCAGAGCAGAGAACCCAAGCCCAACGGCAGACATTGGAACATCTCCCCAACATCTGCCCACAGAGGAATATCAGGGAAGGGATGAGTCAATCAGGGTGCAGTAGAGCACCAAAGGACAACTGCAACATACCTCAGGTTCTGTGTAGAAGGCAATGGAAGACAGTGGGAACCTCAAACCAATCTGCAGACTATCTCATCAAATTAAGCCTGTCACAGAGTCCCTCTAGTCACAGCCAAGGGACTTGAACAGTCTTACTACCACATAAAAATCGGTATAAACTTGATTGTGGTGGATCAAACCATGGTATAATATGATGCTTGAATTTATTTTGGCTCAGGTAGTTATTGCTTGCCTTGCTACTGAAATTTCTTCTCTGGCCTTTTAAATATTGATGATGGCCATTCCTTTCTTACTACATATTTGTATTTTTAACTTTATAATTTCTTTTTCTTCTTGCCATCTTTTTCTTTGATTTTTATTGTTTCTCCTCTTCTTGCTAGTTTTTTCTTGCTTTTTTATTTTTCTCCTCCCTCTTCTTGCCAATTTTCTATCTTTATTGGTTCTTCTGGGTTCCCCAGTTTGTGAAGGACAGAAGATGAGATGCATAGAGATAATAACTGATGCAGTAGTTTATTGAGGATATGGAGAATGAGAGGATTTAGGAGAAAACTATGAATGCTGGATGGACAGGAGGGCTAGTATTGATGGTGATGATGTTTATACAACTCTTTTTTAAAAGAGATTAAACCATGAAGGTACATGATAGGTGAATACTTTATCAAGAAAACTACTGAAAAAACCATGATGAAACCAAACTTTTTCAATGGATGCCATGGATGAAGGAGAAAGAGTTGAGGGTGGATTGAGTTTATGTTAATGGTGGTGAAATAATTTGGGCAAGCATATCAATAAATGGTGAGCAACACAAATAATATAACCAATAGTACTGAATTATACATGTAGAAGTTAGAGAAATGGAGAATGTTGACTCATGTATATTTTCCCCAATTAGAAAAAATAATTGCGTGAATAACAATGGCTAGAAGGAAGAAGCAAATGTTCTAGAATTGAATGTGATAATAACTGTATAATTCTTTTGATATGATTGAAAGTATGGCATGTGATTAAGTGCTAATAAATGTATTGAACATGTTCTTTTGAATGGAAAACTGTTCAGCTCAGTAATCATTCACCCAGTTCACAATGACCATGATAAAAATTAAAAAAAAAAAAGTGCTGTCAATTGCTTCTTCCCATAAGTGGCAACCCAATGCTAGTCGTCAGCAGGAGACTATTTTTTTGCTACAGGAACCTCCATCTAGGAGAGTTCAAAGTTTTTTGTCACAATATGGTGACTTGCTTACTCTAGAACTATTTATCCAGAGAGAGAGAGAGAGAGCAAAGAAATTACTGCCATGACATTTATGACTTTGTCTTAAGCATCACTGCATTGGTTTTTCAGTGACAGTGATGATTTTACACCTACTTTTCCACATTATGATAATCCTTTTTGAAAGATATTTATGAGATGGTGATCATGTGTATTGCCATATTATAGCCATATTGTAGTCATAGTAATGTATATGGTTGTGTTATAGCCATGGGTTAAAGGAAGCTGTTCTACACAAAAGTATAGCTACACCTCAGAATTCCCTAGCCCTCTGTTCTGATTGAATTTATTTGTCATGTGACCATATACAGCTGCAGGCTATAGGGTTTTCACCTTCAAATTCATGGTTTGATTAGTCACTGGTTATTGATCTTAATGATTATTATTATTTGCCTATCTCTAGATACTGCAGATGTTCTAAAACGGTGATAATTAAACTTTGTATAGCTCATCTTGACTGAGGAAAAAGGTATTATGATCATCCTCAGAAAATTCACACTCATACTTGCACATCAAATTGTCCCTGCATTTGCTTATGCATCTGCTTTGTCTGCAGCGATTGTATCAGGACAGACTTGTGTGCTTTCATGGTGCCTATGAAGGGATATAGACTCTGAGGCTTTCAATGCTTAAAGATAAGCCAGTGGTCATCTAGCAGAGAAGCAATAATGACTGCACGAAAGAAACACAACAGCCTAGGGGGATCATGAAGTGCTGAGGGGATCAGTTATCAGGCATCAGAGAACAAAAAATTATATCATTGTGAATGAGGGGGCATGCAGAGTGGGCACCCAAAGCCCATCTGTACACAACTGGACTTACCCTCACAGAAAGTTCTCAGGGAGGGGATGAGCCAGTCAGGGTGCAGTATAGCAATGATGAAACATAAATGCGTAGTTCTTAAATACTTCCCCCCTCCTACTATCATGATCCCAATTCTACCTTACAAATCCGACTGGACTGTATGTTATACTCTGGAACAGATAGCAACTGGAAACACAGGGAATCCAACACAGACGAACATCTCAGGACCAGTGTTAAGAAGGGAGAGAAGGGGACGGTGGAGGGAAGTCAGGGTAAAAGGGAGAAAGATCACAAGGATCTACATGTAACCTCCTCCCTGAGGGACAGACAAGAGAGAAGTAGATAAAGGGAGATGTCAAAAGGTGTAAGATATGACAAAATAACAATAATTTATAAATTATCAAGAGTTCATGGCGGAGGGGGGAGTGGGAAGGGAGAGGGAAAATTAGGAGTGGATACCAGGGACTCAAGCAGAAAGTAAAAGTTTTGAGACCAATGAGGGAAACAAATGTACAGAAGTGCTTGACACAATGGATGGGTATGTGGATTGTGATAAGGGTTGTATGAGCCTCCAATGAAATGATTATCAATAAACAAAAATGCTCCTTAAAAAATTGTTCATACAATGTCAAGACTCAGTCGTAGACTTCTCCTGGGAAGTGAGGTATCACAGACAATCATTTCACTAGGGATTTTTATTGGTAAATTGAGCAGACAACCCCCACACTTAATTCTCAGACTTTAAGAGAATTCACAGGAGCACCCAAAACTCAATGCTGTCTCTAATTTAGAGTCCAAGGAGTCCAATATCCATGGAAACATTCAAAATTAGTGACAAGTGACCACTATTCCGCAGCAGAGAAGAAGCGCCATGATAATGATTCAAGCGCATACTTATGAGTACTACTCTTCTAACTTCAGCCTTCATGTAAGGAATTATTTTGCTTCCTGTCTTGATTTACATGTTATTCCTAGAATTGATAGTCTACATTGTATTTCTTTCAGACTGTTGATAGCTAACCACATCCACAGAGGAACCCAATCCCCATAAGCCAGATTGTTTTTCATTGCCTGAGTTTACATTTCTTTCTCTTCTTTGATGTTTTACTTACCTGAGGTAGTCCAGAATGCTATATCACAAGTGTGTATGCACACACAAAGGATTTGTAGGAAGGATCAAGAGGCTTTAATGACCACTGAATACCCAGATAAGTTGGCCCCATGATTTACATCAGACATTTAAATGGTATTTCCAGCCTAACGCCATGTGCTTTCCTTTTACGCTTCCTCATCAATGTAGAGTCATAGTTTGAAAAAGATCCTGTTTCTTTGATTTTATTTTGTGGTTTCAAAGGTAGGAAAGAATTCCACCTAGTTTGAAATTAAAGCTAACTGCAGGTAAAGAATGTTACTGTGTGTGCCTTGGTCTACTAAAGCCAAGGATAATATAAGAAACCAGCCCAAGACATTAAAATGTCTGCACCAATTGTGCCCATTGTGTCTGGGTTCAGGTCTCATTAGGGAGTAAACCACGCTGATAGATCTTGGTGTGTGGGCCATGTGCCCAAGAAGGGTCCATCAAGTTAGTGACAATGTTGTCATTACCAGAGAGTTTGGGGAGCAGAGAACAGGATGTGAATCTGTATTGTCCACTTCTGCTCAGTTCATACAACACCAAAACATGAGAAAGGCTTGGTTAGGGTAGGTTAATAAGGAGCAGAAGTCAATGAAGACATTTCTCTTATGTCTACAAATCACCAAATTGCAACTTTCCCATGCTGAGCCCTAGGTTCTCAGAAATCTATGGTCCATCAAGTGAACAGGAAATAAACTTAATGAATCACAACTAGTCTCTGGGTGGGGGAAGGTCATTATAAACTCCGCAGAGAATCCGGGGTGTATCACAGTTAGCAAGAGTTACATAAAGCTTTCCTTTCAGGAACATTTGTGTTCGTATCTGTATGTGTTCTATTTGTGTGCTATATGTGTGTGCTTGATTATGACACACAGTGTATTGTTTATTGTTTGATGTTGGTCAAAATAAGGAAAACTCTTGTTTTAACTGAAGCTAAAATTCAACTAGAAAAGCAACATTTCCCTTTCTCTGAATCTTCTGGCCCCATTTGCTTTAAATCACAGAATAAATCCACTTCATTCTCCAGCCATGTAGGTTCTTTTTAAGGAAGTTACTGTTAAGTGAACTATGTTTGAATTAGCATCTTTACCTGTTTCTCCTTTCTCTGAGACTATTTCTATTGATTACAATCCAATCTCTACACCAGAGGCCCACTCTCCCCACTCCAATAATTCCCTTCCGACCTCTTTCCCTGCCTTCCTTCTCTCCTTCCTTCCTTTCTCTGTTAGAGGACTGGAATTAATATTTCAGAGTCAGGAAGGTTTAATAGCCAAGGAAAACTCTGGTTGGAAGCAGAAATTGAAGCAAATAAGCAATTAAGGTGGATACAATGTCCCCACACACCTTCTGCAAACATTCTCATCCTGGAGCAGGCCCTCATGAATTCATACCCTGATTATTGCCAAAGCGCCCAGCTGGGCTAGTCGACTCCATCCCTGCTCACACTGTTCCATCCTGCCCACATATGCATAATGAATGCCTTCAAAATAGTGCACTCATCATGCAACTTTCCTGCTCAAAATCATCAAAGGTTTTCATTGCTGGCAGGTCAACCCTGAAGTTGTCAGTAGGCCATCTTGAACTCGCTACCATCTTGCTTCAACCTAGGTAACCAGACTTATTATCTCTAGATGCTTCTCAACTTACCCCTTAAAGTTCTCCCTCCTTTCAACCTCCTGGTCTCTTGGTGTATTGCCATCTTCTTTTTATTCCCCATTTTGTAGATCTTCAATTTAATTTAATATATTCCCCCAAAGCTATCACTGATATTTCTAGTTTATATTTCTTCTTACTCTAAATACCTATCACTTTATCTACATTATTTTAGGGAATTTCTATCTACCATTTTACTTCACTTAATATGAAAGTATTATAATTGTGTATTATTAAGATATTAGCATTACTATATAACAATGTTACTACTTTATATTAGCATATGTAATTTCCTGATTTCCTCAAAGACAATTTAGCTAAAAGGAAAATCCTCTTCTGCCGCTCTTGTCTATCCTGGTGCCATTGAAAAATATAAATATAGTGATAAACAATAGTAATATTTATTGACAATTGCCATAAATTGCTATGCACTCATATTTTATTTAGTTTTCAGATAGAAATATGGTGTATATATTATTTTATACTTTAATTCAGGTGATGAAATGGAGGAGGAAGACATGAGGGAAATTATGAGCTGGCTGTCTTTGTGCTCTCCTATAATTTTTGTTTTAATACAACACAGAACAGAATATTACAATACTAATTTACATAATATCAATTACCAATTAAACAATTCCTGATCGTGGTGTCCTTGTGTACATGAGAAAGGGATTCCACAGGGTTTTCAATGACTAATATTTCATTGAAAACTACCGCTAGGTCTTCTTTTTGAAGTTAACTCTAAGTGAACTCAAACCCCCAATCTTTCAACTAACAAACAAATGAGCTAACCATTTAAGGGGCTCTGTCTTACAGAAAAGATGCTCTTTGTTATTTTCAATCCTTGCAGACTCCTTTGAGGATCTGCGAAAAATTTGGGACCTTTGTACCATGAAAGTAAATACCGTACATATTAAATCTCTCAGCACTATTTATAGGGACCTGGAAGTCTAATATGCCCATAGATTCAAGTTAGAATTTAGTGCAACAAAAATTAAGTCATGTGCTACATTCAATGACTGCACAACTCTTTGGGATGTGGTTGGACTACTGAATGGTATGACATGTGACTTATAGGCCAACAAAATTGTTGAAAATGAGTTTCTGAAGTGTCTTTCAAAAGCATCCTTCACTTTAATAGCCAAGCTATATACTATTATTTTAAAAAAGAGAAGAGTTAGTGTAATGTAAATAAGAAATGTGACTATTTATAAACATGGAGCCTAGAAATATGGTGTTTTCACTTATTTCAGCCACATCACTCTTATAAAAATGCCAAGTCTTATAAGCCAGAACACATAGTATATTCTTACTGCCATTTGATTGATGAGGAAACTAAAGTGATACTGGCTATTTGATTTACCTTAGGTCACATAATCAGCTCTTGGACATCTGACCCTCCACTGGACCTTGATGAAAGTTAGAATTGTTTATAAAGAATGCAGAACCAGTGGTTTATAAAGAAGGGGAATTAATTGAACCAGGGTAGAACTGAACACAAAGAAGATAGAATTAAAGTTAGAAACTCTGTGGTAAGTAGGAAGAGTGATGTTTTAACGAGAATTTTACATGCCTGGTGCTCATACTATCACCTGCAGGTGAGACATGTCAATGTTCACAAAGTGTGAAAGCAAAAGTGCTTTTTTTGAGTATGTGCCATGACTGTTATGATATCTATAGGTGGAGAGTAAGTCCATAAAGGATGAAATGTCCCTCAAGATAAACCAAGCTATTGTGTCAACAACTACCCAGCTGACTCCACTTTGGCATTCTGGTATAAATGTGGTCAACCACCAGGAAAAAAGAAACAAAGAAATGAAGCACAAACAGCATTTTATTTATAGTTCACTTTGGCCTTTCAAAGTCCCTGTTTCCAGAACGCTACATTTTCTGCTCCATGAATTCCTAATGAGTTCCAGTTGAAAGTGATACAGTTCCACATACGGGCTATTAAAAAAGAGGGGGAGGAGGAAGAAATCTGAAAAGAATGTCCCCCAACTACCAGGACTTCTGGCATAAGTCACCCTTCCCCCACCCCAACTTGGCAAACATTGGCAACTATGCTGGCAGTTGGATAGGCAGGCTGTGCTTTTAAATCCCTGTAATCCTCTTTATAGTTATAGAAACATTGAGGCTGATCTTTGAAGACTTTGTGGAGAGCAGAACACCTGCAGCTCCAAGCTTTGTACTAACAAACACTCCAAGAGACCCTAGCAGGCTGGCAGGAACAAAGATTGCTCAGCTACTCCCAGAGTAATGAAGGTCTCTTTCCCTCTCAGAACCTGCTTTTCTCAGCTTAAATCTGCCCTGGTAAATGGCACCCTTGCCCTCTGACCCTCTCCAAATGACTCAATGAATCATAGTAACGACATAAAAATGACTTGTTGAGATGTCAGAATGTTGAAAATACAGAGTCAGCTTCAATTTGAGACTCTCTCACTCAAGTCTATCAAAAAGCACCATTCCTTTTATCTAGCTGACTGATATATCAAGATGATTATACAGGATTAAAACCAATGTAGAAGACAGGGTTGCAGATATATGGGTAGTGGGGTGGGAGGAGTAGATAGTTTTTCTCTCTCCTCTTCATTCTCATGCAAAAATAAGTTTTACAACCTTTCTAATCACAATTGAAAATTGCACATGATTATTAGATAATCATCGTTATTAGGGCAGGGACCATGTTTGTTGTCTATTGTCTAGATTGACAAGGAGCCTTGGTGCTGTAGTGTGCTCCTTGAGTTTCTAACTATAGAGGCAACAGCGGGAAACCTCCAACCACTCTTGGGGAAAGAAGATGTTTTCTACTCCTCTAAAGACTTACAGAGCTACAAGAGTTACAGAACTGCTCACAGAGGCAGTTCTACCCCTCCCTATAGGGTCTCTAAAAGTTGAAATCAATTCAATGGAAGTGAGTTTTGAGTTTGGATTGTATCTTTGGGGCCTGGTGGCACTGTTGGGTGAGCGTCGGCCTACTAATTAAGGTTGTTGGTTCAAACTCATCTTTCTGAAGTTACTCCTCTGTCTGCTCCCAGAGAGATGGGACTGTCTGCTTTCTTAAAGATTCATTGGTGGCGCTGGGTCATAATCAACTAAAGAACAGTGAGTTGGGGTGAGCTTTAGTTGAATACTGACACACACAGACACACACACACGAAGTATTACCCCACGAAAATGGATTTTTTTCAAAGCTATATATTTCAATTTTATAAACGACCACTTTATCACCTTCAAAGTACTTACCTTCCATTACACTTTCAATTACAATTACAAATCCGCAATTCCATTTTTGGAAACATTTTTCAAACTCATCTGTTGAGATGGCTGAAAACACCTCTTTCATTTTTTTCTTCTCCTCTTCCACATCTTCAAATGGCTGTCCCTTCATCTCCCTCTGCATTCATGGAAACAGCAAAAGTTGCCAGGTGTGAGGTCAGGTGAGTGTCGGCAAGGGAGCCATAGAGGCATGCTATTATTATTTTGTTCCAAACCAGTGCACTGAGATGGTTGACTGAGCAGTTACATTTCCGTAGTGGCAAAACCAGTCCCCCGTCTGCCACAAATGAGGCCTTTTTGATGACATATTGTGATGCAATCTTTTCATGGCCTGTCGATATAAAGTTTGCTGAGCAGTCTGACCTGGTGGAAGGAGCTCCAAATGCACTGTGAGTCAGCATGGTGGACCATATGTGCAGAACATACAGACCAGTCTGGACTGGTAGAAGTCCAGAACAAGATTTGTTATGAGTTGACATTTTAACTCTTTTGAAATGAGAAAAGCACTACATTTGTACCCTTGAGTTTGTCCCATAGTGCTGTCCTTGTAAGCTGTGTCCAACCTCACAACAATTTCTGTGGCATATTTGCTGAGCAGGAAACAAACTTTCACAAAGACTGTTCTCTAAAATTGGCCATCACAAAAAAAGTTACGAAAAAAATTCCATGACCAGAGAGATGTGAGGCACTGAGTGCACTAACTCAAAGGTCTTCAATGTTTACCTGGTAGGAAAAATTTGTATTCTGAAAGTTCTGCCAAGAGGAGCTAATTTCCATTTTTGTGGGGGTATATATACATATATATGTGGTTGATAGTATATATATATATATATATATATACTTAGTTTCGCTGATATATTTGTGACTCTAAGTTTGTAAAAAAAATTCTACATGAATTTAAAACCAAATCTATTTTGAAAAGATTCATATTTGCTTAGAGCATATATCTATGAATTAGTGTTGAATAGGGAAAAGAGTCAGTATAGCAAATTCAATGAAAATCCACTTTTGATGCTTCAAAAGAAAAAGAAAATCCACTTTTGTGCTAAATGCATTTGATGCAAAAATATGAAGTGAGATATTAGAGAAAGCAGCTATCTAGCTGAGAGGAATTACTAAGAGGCAGAATAAAAGTGAGTGTGATGGTAGGACAGGAGGAAAGTAAAAGCTATGGATAGAGGTATAAACAGGTTTGTGCATATGTATATATATTAATTCATAAAAATAGAGGTATTGCCCTATGTACATATATTTGCATGGCAATACAGTGAGGTAGTGTATGCACTTTTAACTTCTGTTCAAGGCAAGAACACATTGTTCTAATAACATGGCAATCTATGATGCTCACTCTCCTGGCACAATTGCTGAAGGTGAAATTTCTGCACAAGCAAATGTGGTGGAGAAAGCTGATGGTGCTCTGCTACCCAAAGATATAGTGGTTGGGATCTTGAATTCACAAAGTTAAACATGTGGCTATCTAGCAGAGAAAAATCAAGCCCACATGGAAGAAGCACACCAGCCTGTATGATAATGAAGAGTGGATGGAACAGGCCTGTCAGATGGCAGGTGTCAGAAGATGCAAAACAAACAAAAGAACCAAAGCATTGTTGAGAAAGAGAGGAGTTGGAGCAGAGAGCCAAAACCCATCCATATACAATGGGACATACCTCATAGAAGGGTCACAAGGAAGGGACACACAATATTCCTCTGGTTCCTTGAGGCTTCCTCAATCCCCACTATCATGACCCCAGTCCTGCCTTTTACTTTGGGCTAGACCAGAGCATGTACACAGGTACAGATAAAAGTTCATGACACATGGAACCCAAGTCAGATAACTCCCTCTGGAACAGCAATTGGAGTAGAGATAATGAGGGGTGAGGAGAAGATAAGGAGACAAGGGGAGGAAGGGGAAGCAGATTTCAATGATGGACACATAACTACACCCCCATCCCTAGGAGAGGAGCAACAGAAACCACAGGGGAATGGAAACAGTGGTTGGCTTATGATATGAAAATAATAAACTATAATTTATCAAGGGGTCTTGAGGGAGGGAAAAAAGAAGTGCTGATACCATAAGCTCAAAGAGAATGCAAATGTCTAGAAAACAATAATGGCAACGCATGTACAAATATGCTTAATACAATTGATGTATAGATTTTTATGAGTTATAAGGGCCCCCAATGAAATTATCTTTTTTAAAAAAAAGAAAGGAAAAAGAAAAAAAATTAATTGATAAGTGTGGCAGTCATGCGCTTATGTTAATTTTATGATTGAAATGCAGGGGTGGAGTCTAGCCTGTTAATCTGGAAATCGTCATTGAGTAACCAATGAGGCCTCTATGTGGGCATGGCTTTCTCATGAGACTTCTGGGAAATCTTGTGATATTTCCCTCGTGACGATGAGAAGCTATCTCCCCAGTTGTTGGGAATGAGTCTCAGAGATGATTAATCATGGACAAGATGGCAGCATTTGAGGAGCCAGAGAAACCACACGACTTTGTCCTGATGGAACCAGACCTCTGAAGCTGGAGAGGCCATGTGGAGACCCCTGTCAGCAATGAGTTGCTTTTGCCACCACTGCATGCTGTTGATGAACCCTGAACCCTGGAGGAGCCATGGGGAGACCCCTTCACCCACTGACCTGTGACTTTGTGAGTCAGAAAGACACTTTATAGCCTGATATTGGGCATATGAGTTAGTATAAGACTTTGTACTGGACTGGATTGGGATGCTTTCTTAATGTCCTATTTCTCTTATATATAAACCTTTTCCTTATATCCATATGCGTGTCTATAAATTTGTTCCTCTAGTCTATGTGGAGTAACACAATAGGTGAGAAAGCTTTTTTTTATAATTATGTTTCACTGTTGTCAAGTTATTCTAATCGCCAATGGAAACAGAAAGACACATTACTGAGGTAAATATAAAAACTCTAGCATACACACACTCTCCAGTCACATCAGGACATAAAGCATAATCTGCTTGGAATTTTTTCTGCTCTAATTGGATTCAGGAATTTCCACCAGTCAATTTAGGTCATTGAGCCCCTGCAAACCTAGCAGTGAGCACTAAATGCCAGCCCATCCACCTTTGAAATTCAGCACAATTATTATTTATTTCTAAATTCATGTTCCCACTGCTGTCCTCCCCCCCCCACCCCTGCCATAGCCCCTCTTCCTCTAACTTACTGCCATGTCTTCCCTGAGTCTCTATAAGCCACCAACTGGAGCAGCTTCTCCAGGTCACTGACACTGGGTTTAGGTTATAGACCACTTTTCAAAGGGAATGGATGGCAATTCTAACATATGCATTTGGAACGTTTCCCCAAGAGGATTTCGCCAAGTGTGCTTGGTAACTATGATACTGTGACATTTTGCTGATTACATGGATGAATTGGAAAAGTCTTGGTTTCTAAAAGATGTATCTGTTTGTAAATTATTAGTTTAAGCTACTAAAGGACAAAGTTGGCATAAATAATGAAAAAATTGGGTGACCTGCAAATTCATTTCAAACTTTTTTCAGGTAATGTCATTTCAGTAGTTTTGTTGTAATATACTAGGAAGATAGAAAAAGGAAGCTCACTGCCTCAAGACAAAGCAGATTCAGGAAGCCCCTGTAGTTTATCTGAGTAGAAAGCACAGCCTTTCTCCCAAGGACCTGCTGGTTTCAATCTGCCAACCATGCAGATCACAACCCAACAGGTAACAGGGAATCTACCAGGCCTCCTGAGAAAAGAAGGCGATTGCTTGTCTCTTCCCTCATTTTCCCTTCTCATGACCATGACCTTCCTATAGCTATCGGTGGGGTCAGCAATTTGGCAAATGAAGAATAGCTGTCTGGTAGAAAATGAAAGCTCTAAGTTGAGACCATGAGAATTTACTCTGTGAACTCGAGAACATTATATAGTTTTACTCACAGGGTCTGCATCTATGAAGTCTTTGGGAGAAGTGTTAGATTATAATCAGCAATATGTTTGAGGCCTAAAATTCTAAAATATCATGTAATTAAAATTTGATTGCCAAAAGATGCAAATACCAATTGCCAGTAGGCAACTGGCCCTAGAGGCAATAAAGATCACATAGATGAAATGTTATTTACTTATTTATGTTTACCATATATACTTGTATGCAAATTGAGTTTTTCAGCACATTTCAATGCAGTTTTTCTGATAAAATTAGGGGCTTCACCTGATATTCACGTTGGCGTACACTCATGTCTATATGGTATATATGTATTATGTATTACGGATATGTATCCTTCTAGAAGATTATAAACTATTTGAGGTACCTTGATTCTTGGTGGCCTCTGGTAAGCCTGGATAGAATTCAGCAGCCGAAGATTTTCAATGACTGATATTTACTTTTCAATTGCATGCCCTTGCTTTCTTCTGAGGTTCTTCTGAGTGGACTGAACCCATAAAACTTTTGTTATGGAGCTAGGCTGACTGTGTCCTCAAATGATCGAATTTGCCTGTAGGTAAATCAGTCAGGAGGATAGAGAGCAGGGGTGCTCACACTTTTTCAGCATGCAAACTGCTTATAAAATGATCAAGTCAAAATGATCTGCCAACTACAAAAATGCAAAACATATATTTACTTATTACATTCATAAATGCATTGAGAATTTTTATATGTACAAGGTATGTTTGTATATCTTGCATAACCGCATGAGTCCATATTGCACAACACAACATAATTAATAGTGCACAGTTTTTGTCATTACCTCAGTTTACTTTGATGACCTGCACTGAATGGAATAAGTCAGGTATGCAGAGTCCGGACAGTAGCTGCTGACAGCCAGCCTCAAGCGCACTTCCAAATGATCATCAGTTATGGTGGAATGGTACTTGGACTTCATGATCTTTATGTGGAAAAAAACTGACTCACATAAATATGTAGAGCAGAATAATGCAGTCAAGGAGGTACCACATTTTCTCATGTTTGGATACTTTACCCCTGTGAGTAAGTTCCAGAAGTGTTCATTTGCTCTGAATTTCAGCTGGATGTCGACTTATAGCGTCAAAATCTCCCATTCTATATGAAAGCGATGTGTTTTTGTCTTCTTACTTGATCCAGCTCCTCCATTCACTTTAATACTCTTTCTTACATTTAAGAGAAGAAAAAAAAGGCCTAAAAATTGTTGATAACTTAGATGGTCAGTTGTGCTGCACTTAGCACAGTTGTTTGCCATGCTTTTGACACCGAAGATTGCATCTGATTGATTGGGCTGTATATCATTTAAGTGATGGGATTGGTGATTGATGTATGTTCTCTCTCTTTTTTTTTTTTTGTAGTTACATCTTTATTTTAAAGTGTCATCTGCCAACTTAGCATTTTCCACTAACCCAGGGAGCGGAAACATTCACAGGCTTCACAATCTTTTGTGTAGATGCTGCCTTTGTGGGAGTCTTAGTAGCAGCCATTGCTGTCTTTTCAGATGCTTGTTTGCCTTTTTTGCATCCTTGGTAGCCCTGATAGCCAGTTCTCATTGGACTTTTCTAACTTCAGGTTTCTGATACCTCTTGGCCATTATGTCAGCAAGAGATGCAGCAGTGATGGCCCTCTGGAATGTGACTGCACAGCAGGGTTCTTTTCTTTTGAATTTCTTATGATGGCCCTTTTTTGCCCTTCCTTCTGGTGAGAACAGTCCAGTTTATCTGCCAAGGGTTCCTCTTAGAAAGAATGCAGATTCACATTTTGCATAAAGAAACTGGAAAACCTTTCCATCTCTCCTGGCTCAGCGCCTCCCATGACTGGGGTAAATCTTGTACCCACTGGAACTGCACAGCTTGTCCTTCATGGCTGCAGTAGCAGAGGACCAGGAAAGATGACAAAGAGGAGATGTCATTTTTTTAATGCAACGCGATCTACTCACACTACATTTACTATCGACTAGTAGATGGCGATTGACATATTGAACAACCCTGATAGAGTATGTTTTCTTAGTACAAAGCAATTGTGAGTAGGAACAGACAACTTAGAACAGCTACACATATTCCTCACACCTCACTTGGGGGGCAGGGATGGTAGGTGGCATCTTGGGTGGTGCGGCAAATCACTGGACTACTCTGGACTACACGCTGAAAGGCTGGCATTTTTAAACTAACCAAGCAGTGCTTTGGATGCTTTTCTAAAGTCACAGGCAAGAAAAGAATCCCAATGCACAGTTGTCCTTTTCACACACGGAGTCACTATAAGTCAGAATATCCAACAACAACATCGCAATAAATGCCCACAATTATTCTGATTTTTTTTCCATCAGATCATAAAAATGGTCAGAGACTATGTATTTCAGAATGTTTCCACTTTGTGGAAAATGTTATTAATAGTCCAAAAGACTTTGGAAATTATATACAGATCAAAAGACAAGATAAAGAAGTCAATCTTAGGGCCATGTGCTGTAAACGTAAGAGGTAAGCAAGGAAAAGGCAGAAATTCTTACCTCAACATTTGCCTTGAATTCCCCCTTACTGAGTAGACGCTGCAAGTGGAAGTGCACACAGGTGACAATGGTGAAGTGATAATAGGTGGGGAAAGAACTCTGTATTCATGTAGAAGTGACCGAAGGATAAACGGATCAGTCAATAGAACAAAGCAGATCTTATGTGTGTATTCCCCACTTGTATGACATTGAGTTGGCCTCATCAACTCTGATTTTGGCAAGAATAAAACTGTGCTCCATGTGGTTTTCAGCATCTAATTTCTCTGAAGTAGATCAGCAGAACTTTTCTCAAAGGAGCTTCCGAATGAAACTTTTGTGCCATCCAGAAACTTTATATATAAACACAGACATACATACATATTACATAAAAGGGCCATTGCAAACAAATGGGGAAAGATAGGTATTGATTTTAGACATGATTATATACACACACACACCAAAACAACAACAACAAAGAACAAAAGACTGAGAGATCGAAGAAGGGTGATATAGCTACCAAAACCTCATAAAGAATAAATAAATAAATGAAACTCAAACTCACTGTCACTGAGTTGATGATGACTTTACATGACCCCGTATGAGCTTCTACACTGTTTGGGGGAGTAGAAACCCTGGTTTTCTCTTGTGGTGCAGGTGCTGGTTTTTGAACTGCCGCTCCTGAAGATGGCAGTAAAATCCATAGCGACTAGACCAACAATGCTCCTAGGAAAAGCCTCGTGGATGATCCTTTGTGTTTTGTTGTTTCTCATTCATCACAACTCTTTATTTTCAATATTTGGTCATACCAAATGGAAATTCTGTACTTATCAAGCAATCACTCACTTCTCCCCCAACCCCCACCCAGCCCTCAGACTCTGGTTATCACAAATGCCTTTTCTATCTCTATTCATTAGCCTAATATAGATATTCTATATAAGTGGATTTATAAAATATTTGTCCCCTTTTCTAAGGGACTGTGATAACAGTACAGGTCAAACTGTAGAGGTGTTTTTCTTTAGAGACAGCAGAGTTGAAGTGTTTTTAATTTCATTGCCAGTAGTTAGTGGTTAAGGACTGTCTTAAGAGGGAAACTTGGGAAGATTCTCCATGGGCACAGGGAGTATAAGCCTTGCAGCCCGAGGCAGCCCTCCAAGAAAGAGATGGTTAGCAGCAGAAGCAGTGAGAGCATCCCTGCAACAAGTGTAGATTGGAAGATTGGAAGCTCGTTAGCTAAGTCAGCTTCTGCTCTACTGGGAAATCTTCATATCCTGGACCTCTTTACCCCAACTCCATCTATTATCTATCTATCTATCTATCTATCTATCTATCTATCTATCTATCTATCTATCTATCTATCATCTATCTATTTATCTATCTATCATCTATGTATATCTATCATCATCTATTTATATCTATCATCATCTTTGCTAATGTTCTGGAAAAAATAAACATATACCCCCAAAAGCTAGGCAAAGCTTTCATAGTATGCACCCCCCAACTCTCCCTCCCACTAGGAGAATATGAAATACCTCACTCTGATCTACTGTACCCAGTATGTCACCTGGGAAGGTTCTCTCTCTGGTCAGAGTAATTTTTTTTTGCATAAGCTGTATCATTTAATTATTCTTTTTTTGTGATGACTGATTTAAGAAAACAGAGTATGCCTGTGAAAGTTTGTTTCCTGCTCAGAAAAATGCAGAGACAGTTGTGATGTTGAACACAGTTTACAAGGACAACACTATCGGAATAGCTCGAGGGTACAAATGTTTTTCTCCTTTCAAAAAAAGTGAAATATTGATTGATGGCAAACTTCTTTTGGACAACCTTCAACTTCCAGAATGGATGAATGGACCTGGTGAAAATGTCAATTTTTTTGTGCATTTGGAGTTTATTTCACCAGGTCAGACTGTTCATCAAGCTTTCTACTTAGAGGTTCTGAAAAGATTGTGTAGTGGTGTGTGATAAAAATGCCTGATTTGTGGCAAAAGGGGGACTGCTTTTCCCACCACAACAAGGCACCTATGTGCACAGTCATCTCAGTGCGCCAGTTTTGGGGGAAAAGCTTAATGCCTCTCCTAGTCCAAGCTGCTTACACACTTGGCCTTGTTTTACGTGGCTTTGCTGGGTTTCCGTGAATGAAGAGGACCATAAAAGGATAGCGATTTGATGTGAAAGAGGTGAAGATAAAATGCGGGAGGTATTCTTAACCATCCAGGCGTATAAGCTTGAAAAATGTTTCCAAGAATGAAATCACACATGTGACAAATGCATCAAGTGTAGTGGAGAGTACTTTGAGGGTAATAAGTTTGCTTTGTTTTAAAAAAACTAAATACATAGCTCTGAAACAAAATTCTGTATTTGGCGAAGTGAGAGGGGTTCTCTAATATATCTCCTTCTGGTGTAGTAGGTTACATGTGGAACTGTTAACTACGAGGTCAGCATAAAATGGGGATTTCAGCTCCTGCTAATATCTACAGTCTTAGAAAGCCATAGGTGCAGTTCCATTCTGTCCTCTAGGAACAATAGGAGTGAAACTTGCTTGCTTGCAGGTGATGATTTTTTTGGAAAAATAATATGTAGTGATAAGCCCAGACTAACCAATTGAATGCTGAAGGGGATAAATATACAGTCTTCCCATTCAGCTTCCATGAGTACAAATCTTATCTTTCCCACAAGTTGAGTATGAGTCAGTTGTGTCATACATGTCCCAGAGGATAACATACTCGATTTCACATAGAGGAACATTTGAAGAACCAAAAGGTATTAGGAGAAATAGAGTGGGCAATGGAGGGTTATAGGTATTTAATGTTGCTGTGAAGGAAAAAAAAGAATGGACAGCAGAATTTATAACATGGCATATTTGACCTAGGGTGAAGTATTTCTAATAACTGGGGTTGAATGACAATGCCTTATGAAGGGGTGAACTTCCAGTGCTTCCATGTCTGAGGTGAGGCTAGAGACATTTTTGCAGAGATATTGTGTACAGGGAGGGGAAGTCAGGAAGGCCACACCAAAGACTCCATATTCCCTTTCAGCTTATTATTCCATCATTTTGTGAATGTCGTTGGTGATTTTCAATAAAATGGCTCACAGGCAGGAAGCAGAAAAAGAAACACAGAAGGGCCTGGATCATCCATTAATGGATATATAAGTCTTAGAATTATTGAAATTGGCAATCACTATTGAACATTGTTCAAAAACCCTGCTCAGTTGTGAGTGCTTGAAAGGTAATGGGAAATATTGGCTCATTGTGGATCTCCCTTTGTGTATGTCCAAGCACAGAGAGCCAAAAAGAGAAAAAGACTTGGAAATTTTCCTTGCAGAGAAAAAAGGGAAACTTGGAAGAGTAAGCGGAAAGAAAACACAATGATGGGAAAGGAAAGACATGAATTCACCCACCTTTGCTCACCCCTGTTTCCTACTCACTGTTGCTTTGGATGCTTTTAATTTGTCTCTCTCCTGGGTCAGATCAACAGCTGACCACGTCTGCCCCATTGGCAGCATACGTCACCTTGGTTTTGGAATATAGGCAAATATGCACTTAGTTTTACTCAAGGCCAGAAGGTGGTTCAATGTTTCAGGCTTCTGCCTGTGGAGAGCCAGCACACAGTGGACAATGGCGTCGTGACAAAGATCAGGGCAATGGAGTAGATGATACTGTTGTCATTCCCCATGCGTGTGGGCCATGCCTGTAACCTTCTTCAAGAGGAGAAGCATACCACCCACAGAGCTCAACCCCCCCCCACAAAGGAGACTGCAATCTACATACTTCACTTTGCAAAACGCTTTCTTCAAAGATTTCAAAGGACGATGCCTAATGAGTGAATTACAGTATTTCTATCCACTGTGTGCACTCTCTATTTTTCATGCCAAGCACCTTCTCAGTTATTTTATCTTATTTTTCGCATTTCGCTGACTTTAATTTCGACCCCATCCCATCCAATGGATGTAATCCTAAACCTTAGTCAATTGAGAGCTTTAGTTCCAAGCAGCAGACGCTGCTCAGCCTACTCTTGAGATTGTACAACAACCAATCTCCCAGTCAGACGTCTTCCCGGCCCTGTCAACCGTAAACTAATAGCTTTGCATGACCTCAGCCGACCGCAAGCCAGGAGGTTTGTGGGTCAGGTGGGCAAACTTGGCATGCTTCAACTCGGTATATTCCATCTCAGGGCCCAGTATGTCAGCTGCCACATCTGGACCATTTGGAACCTCTGCCTATTAGGACAACATAGGGTAGGGTGAAAACCAAGGGTACAGAGGAGTCATAGGAACCTTGCTCAGATGAAACAGGACTGGCTATTCCTTTGTAGCCCTATCCCCCAAGAGTGAGGACAGGCAGTGCTCACACCTGCACCATCCTGACATCTAGCTTCACACATGGGCCGGCACCAGGGTACTTGGCTGTGCATGGACAATGAATCTGCTTACCACAGGACCAGATTGTGCTTGGGCTCCCATCTGCACCCCTCTGCTCAACACATTTATACAGCATTGTGCTTGCACACAGACTGGCAATAATGAATCCTGTTGGCCTCAGGTCCCACCTCAAATTGCCCAAAGGAAAACACAAAGATGAATAGCTTATAATCCAATTACCAGGATACTACCAACTTCAACCTCATGAGTTCTTGACCATACTAATGCCTTCATTATATAATTATGATGAACAGTAGCATTTTTTCCACTTTTGTAAAAAAAAAAATTGAGTGAGGCTGAATGAATCTCATTTCTGGAAATGAGTCACAACAGGTGTTTGGACTCACCATGTCAGAACTTTTTTATTTTTCTTCATTGTATTATTACTTATTCACTTCTTTTTGACCCAAATTTTCCTCCATCCACACCCCACAATTACTGCTTTCAAAACACTGCTTTCAAAACCTACTATATATGCTTTTATGTAAGCTGAGTTTTTCAGTACATTCTTACGCAGTTTTTATGGTAAAATTAGGTGTCTCAGCTGATATTCGGGTTGGTTTATACTCGAGTATATACGGTATAATAAATCACTCCTTATCCTTGGAAGAAAATGCCAGGAAGAAGATGTCAGTCATGGAGTCTTCCTCTGGATACAGGCACAAAAATAACCTTCTCCAAATAAATAGTGGTCACACACAGATCATGTCTTCAGGGGATGATTCAATCAATGTCTTCACAATATATGCCTGCCCACCCGTCTAGGCTTGTGTTGCCCTCCTCACTGGGGGCCTATAATTATGAGGACAAGAAGAAGGTATGCCTATGAAAGAAAACCTTGTTCAGGATACCAGGCCTTTTTAACATAACATCATCATTTATATATATTATACGTGGGGGTGCATTATTTTTCTAGGCGATTTCTTTTGGAACACTGGCAACCTTACCAAATTCCTTTTGAAGAAAATGAAGTCTCATTTTACAAATGAAATAAACTAGAGGCTGAGGGAGTCACATAGAACATGGGTGGAGAAAAGAATGGAACTCTCTTTAAAGACTCATGTTATAGACCATCCTGATATCGATGAACAGATGTTTTATTAGAATTGATCACTGTAACCAACTACATGACAGACTTTATGTAGTAAGTTAAAAGTCACCATTTTGGAATGATAGAGAAATTGCATGATGGCCATTTAATATGCCAAGGTCATTTTTAAAGCTTGCTAAAAAAAAAAACACACTATGAAGCTTTTAACACTCTGGCCATCTTAAAGTTAGAATGTTTCAAGCAAGACTAATCATTCTCTTATTTGGCAGTTAATTTCCTCACTCACTTATATAGGTACCTAGGTTTCAGGCATTTACAAACATATCCTTTTACCACTGTGCCTGAAGCTATACTTCAACACACACAAACACACAGATAAGAAGTGAAAAATGAACTATTTTTTCTTTATGATTTTTCTCTCTCAAGAACTATCTAGAGAATTTGGGGAAGAAACATTTTTATTTCTACTAAAGCACAGCTCCCAAATTGAATGATCTTGTTTTCATTCACTTTCAGTTGCAAAAGAGACAGGCCAATAATTTTCTGTCAAGTTTGTTTAGAACATTCTTGCACAGAAGAATGGCCATCTGTGGCAGTCATGTGCTTATGTTAATTTTATGATTGAAATGTAGGGGTGGAGTCTAGCCTGTTAATCTGAAGATAGCCATTGAGCAGCCAATGAGGCCTCTATGTGGGCATGGCTTTCTCCTGAGACGTCTGGGAAATTTTGCTATATTTCCCTTGTGAAGATGAGAAGCCATCTCCCTGGTTGTTGGGAGGTAGTCTCAGAGATGGTTACTCACGGACAAAACAAGATGGCAGCCTCCAAAAAGCTGGAGGAGCCGGCGGAGAGATCGCACAGCTTTGCCGTGATGGAGCCAGACTTGTGAAGTTGGGATGGCCACATGGAGACCTCTGCCAGTGATGAGTTGCTTTTGACACCACTGGATGCTATTGATAGACCCTGAGCCCTAGAAGTGAGAAGCCATGGGGAGACCCCTTCACCCACTCACCTGTGACTTCGTGCGTCTAGAGGAGACTTTATAGACTGATATCGGGCATATGGGTTAATATCGGGCTTGTGACTTTGTACTGGACTGGATTGGGATGCTTTCTTAATGTCCTATTTCCTCTTATATATAAACCTTTTCCTTATATCCATATGCATGTCTATAAATTTGTTCCTCTAGTCTATGCGGAGTAACACAATAGGTGAGAAAGCTTTTTTTTTTTAATTCTTATGTTTCACTCTTATCAAGTTATTCTAATCACCAATGGAAACAGAAAGACACACTACTGAGGTAAATATAAAAATAGAAATTACAGACTATTATCATTAATATCACATACAAACAAAATTGTACTGAAAATTTTTAGAAATTCTTGCAGATTTACTTTGACAGTTGAATTTGAAAGAGGATGTGGAACATGGATATCATTGATTTTCACCTCTTGCCTGAGTTTTAACTACACTTCATTAGAAGGGTCCTGACATGTTGATGTTGAATATATTTATGCTTTTGTGCTTTTGTTTCCTAACAGCATCTTTCCAAGAGCACGTTTCAATTTTGATAAAGTCAAAATTTTCATTTTCATTTTCATATATGTAGTTCACATACTTTTTCTTTCATGTCTTGTCTAAGAAACCATGTCTATTTTAAGAATATGAGGAATTCACTAATTGTTTCTACTAAAATGTAGCTTGGGCTTTCATGTTTAGTTCTATGAAATTTCTAATCAATTTTCATACCACATGCCAACCGATTGCACCCCTGAAGCTCCCATGCCATGTGAACTAAGAATAGAGTTTTCTTTTTTCTAAAATGTTCAATTCTACATATTGAACTGTGTTTGTGCCCATGTGAATAATAAATTGACTGCATATACATGAGTCAGTCTGGGCTTTTAACTCTGCTCCACTGATCTTTTGTCTCTTTAAAATGTAATGCGATCCATAAGATAAAAAAACATACAAGCAAAAAATATAATGCCATCCTGATTGCAAGAATTTACAGTGGGAATGACTACTCTCAGACTATTTTTATTTCCACATTAATTTTTGATCAGACTGTCAAAATCTGTACAAACAATGTGAAAGTTTTATACCTTTCTTACTAAATATGCTTCCAACTATTTTACTTTATGATTCTTTTATCATTTTTTATATTATTTGTAACTAGTATATTTATCTCATGATATACTTCACTTCTGTACCTTTAGCTTTCTAAATATGCTCATAAATTCTGTTGTTTTAGATATATATATTATGATGTGCCATTTTCAAAATAATATTATAATTAGAAATCCATTTTTATTTTTTCTCTTCCAATTCATATCCTTATTTCTTATTTGTTTAATTGTACCAGCTAGCCCCTTTACCACAAAGATGAATAGAAATTGTGAAAGTTGACATTTTTGCATTGTGTAATATCTCAAGAAGAAAGTATTCAGTTTATCATTACCTGCCATGATAAAATATTTTTTATGATCTTTATTAGGTTGAGGATGTTCCTATTTTTGTTTTATAAAAACAAACATTTAATTTTATCAAATTGTTTACTGAAATTATTGTAACAGTCATACAAACAAGTAATATTTCTAATTAATGACACCAATGTACAATTTAGAATTCAAGTTGGACTATTGAGCCAACCAAAGATTCCAGGTTTAAGCCAACTTTAGTCAAATTCTTTTTAATGTATAGCTATATATGATTTACTAAAAGTTTGCTAAATTTTTTTTATATCTTCTTAAAGTATATTAACCTCTGATATTCATTTCTTCAATTTTATCATGCTTGGAAATACATTTATGCTAGTCAAAAGTCAGTTTGTAAATATTTTCTCATGCTCTATATTTTTTATGAAAATCATCAAAAGTCCTATGGTACTAGAATTTTCTTAATGCAAAGTTCTTCAAATTATGAATGTGATTTATTTACTAAATTCCAGACTGTAGATTTAGTGCATAATCTCTTATCAGGTTTGGTCTATTTGCTTTTTAAAGAATCTGTCCAGTTTAAATGAAAATGAGTACATTATTGACATAAACTCCCTTGTTATCCTTTTAACTATTCAAGTTTTCAAAAATATAGATGCCCTGTTTTATAACTGCTGTATATATAAAATGGAAAATAGTATACAATAGTGAAATATCTTTTCCCTCCCAGAACTTTGTTAATGGTATATAGTTTGTTTATCAATAAAATTATTGGAAAAATGTTTTTCTTAGTTAATCATTATTATTGACATTGTTTCTCTTAGCAGCAGGTTATCAGTAAGGGTAATTTAGACAAGGAAAGCAAAGAAAGGCACAAGTCACCTGCTATCACTTATTTCTGTACATTCAAGACATTTAATTTCAGTGCTCCTTGCACATCATTCAGTTCTTGTTGCAGTGAATTGTCTCCATTTCCACCCTAATCTTCAAGGCTATTCTCATTAAACATTGAATTCTTGGTTGCCATATTTTCTTTATCTTTCTTCACTTTGACAGTATCATTTCATTATATTTCCGAATCATGTGAGAAATCAACTATTGTTTTCATAGTTTCTCTACTCAATTTATTTTCTCCTCTTGCTTCTTCAAAGTTTTTCACATAGATTTTCAGTATTTTTCTATCATTGATGTAATTTAGATTTTGGCAAATGATTCACGGTGAATTTCTGTCTAGATTTCTTTTTTTTTCTCCTTCTGCCAACTATATGCCTTAGATATCTAATGTTTCTCTCTCATATCTCTATTTCTGTCTCTCTCTCTCTCTCTCTCTCTCTCTGTGTGTGTGTGTGTGTGTGTGTATGTGTGTCCCTCTGGCTCTCTTCCCCAGAATACCAGTACTTGGATTGTCTGCAATTTTCTAGCTCACCAGGTCAGTGTGAATGCAAACTCATCTCATCCATGTGGTAAGATTAGAGGGATTGGAAGTCTCTGTGCAAGACTGTGTGCCACAGAAGTGAGCAGAGGGAAGGCCCTGGAAATCTATATTGAAAGCTGAACTTTCCAAATTGGTCAAAAACAGATTAGGCAAATGTTTTCTTCCATGACTTGAGGGCAAACATGTCTCATATTTTATCACTATCTTCTGTCTTCTCACTTTATTGCCATGCTTCTTAATGTAGGTGGCAGCCGTGGTGTCATAGTTCTACCTCGGGCTACTAACCAAAAGGTAAATGGTGTGAAATCACCAGGCTATGGAAAAGATGAAGATGAGACAAGACCAATATGGTCTCGAAAAACCCAAAGAGGGCATTCTAACCTGTCCTTTAGGGTCAAATGCCTCTTTCTTTGGAGATTTAAGATGAGGTCGAAAAGAAGCATATACATTTCCACAGAGAGAATAATAAAGAAATATTAACTATTAAATGTGCTTCTCATGCTGAGGACCATATTATATTATTCTTCGGCACTTGGTATTGAAATGAGTTTCAGTTAATGCCAAAGCAGCAAGCAACTTTGAAATTATTTGAAGACAACCTCAAAACCTCGACCTCAAAAATTGCATTTCCCTTCATTTACACACACACACTTATTATTTAGACTCAGAGAAAATATTATCTGAAAACAGAAAGCCTTAACATTTATTTAAACAGAAAATTTTGGAGAATTTGGGCAGATCAGGAAAGATTCTGCCCCAATAACCCCATTTGGATCCAATGTTAGTTGTGTGTACCAGGGAAAAACTTAGGCCTCCTAACAGCAGTCTGTGCTTTGTTCTCTCCATGTCATATTCTTCTCTCTAGTGAAATGATTCTAAATTACTATTCAGCAAAGGGCAGGATGCCAGAGTTCAGAGAACGGTCAGGAAGGATGGGAACCTTGCTTAGCTGGGGTCTCCCAGTAATGAGCCCATGCGAACAAAGGAAGATGAGCAAAGGGTTGAGGCTGACTGTGCATTGCTAACTCTTCCAGTTTCTATTTTAGATTGCTTGGAGGAAAGCATTAAAGCAGATGCCAGTTCAACACAATTATGAAGGTCAAGAGACCTGGGATTTGACACAATGTTTCTTTCTGCCTAAGTAAATCTCATGCTGACACTTAACCATGTACAGTATTTTAGCCTTTATTGGGAAAACATAATCTAAAGGTATTCCTTTACATTGCACTTTGATAGCAAACATACAAAAAGGAACATAATTAAACTTTATACACCCTAAAATTTTTCAGGAATACACTGCAGAAAATATTTCATGTATTAGAACAATAGCTTAGAAATTTTGAAATCTCTTTTGTCTCTTGGAAACTATCCTCTTATGCTTCTTGTTCATCTTCTTCAACCTTTTCTCTTATTGTTTTACTGTTTCTAGTACCTGGACACATATATCCCAAAAGGGAGCAACATTTATTTTCTTTCTTTATCTGTCCTTCTGTAGATCACTGATCTCTCAACCACATACAACTGTCACTTTGATATATACAGCTTGCAAATTCATATCGCCCTTCCTATGAAATTGAGCCTCTTACTTTATCTAGTATTTCAATCTATATGCAATGCTTACTGAGATGACTATTGTTCAAAATATCTTACTTGAAATCTTCAAGTAATGTTCATTAATCTTGACTAAGTAGCTTCTTCTGTCTTAAGTTGATTTCTATAATCATAACTCAAGGGTCTGCCACCCGAAAGCCCCCAACTACCCAGACATCTTGAATCGCCTTTCAATAATTGAAGGGTGGAAGCTGAAACTTACATCCCACATAATAGCCCTCTTGATATCTCAAAGGATTCCTAAAGAAGAGGGAACAGGTGAGATGGAGTGGGAGGTTCCCACAAGTCACCTAGTCATCTCCCTCTCCCCCCTCAATTTCCTGCTTCACTCACTCCTGATCCTCTCAGATCTCAGGAACCGCTTTCTTCTTTCTGGAGCACATATGCCAATGACTCCCAGATTTGATCTCTCCCTTGACCTCTGGAATAAATTTCCTAAATCACTTCTCAACACTCAACTGTGATACCTGATAAGCAACTCACACTTCAAGTACACCAAATTGAACTCTCCTCCCCACCCCCCACACACACCTGTTCCTCCTGTAATTTTTCCCATTTCAGAAAATGACAGTACCATCCATCTGGCTCTACAGCTGAAAATATGGTAGTCATCATTGCCTTTTCTCTTCCCCCCACACCCAAAAGTGTGTCTACTCTATTATTAAAAATAGTACTGAATTCATCTCTTTCACATCCTCTCTGCTGCTATCATAGGTTCTCATCTGAACAAAAACAATAGCTTCTTATTTTCTGTTCCCATGCTTTTCTATTCATAATTTAATCTCTAATAAATGTCATCATGATCACATCCATCCTGTTTCTACCGTCCACTCGACAGTAACCTAAAAACTAAAATATCTTGACTACACTCTGCTGAGGATTCACCTTTTTTGTCACTTATCCTATTAGTACATCTCAACAACCTAGACAATTTTAGGCTTTTTTAAAAGTTCAATAACTTTATTATATTTATTATATTTGTGGTTCATAGATAGAGGGTGAGTGGAAAATAAAAAGATTCCTAGGGATACGAGCTGGCACCGTGGTGTTACCAATGAGAACAATAACTGTGAGAATCACACAGGATTGAATGGCATTATGTTTTTTATGTCCATAGTTTGTTCCTGATTCCATAGCGCCTAACAACAATATACAGGCCAATGAGATTTTATATCATACTATACATGTATGCATTTGTATGCTATGCCTTATAGTCTATACCTTTCCTGATACATACATATTATTTCTCTTTTCATATCTAAGCTAAATGGTTGTTGCTAATTTACCTTCCATATATGACAAAAGTTTTTAATACCATTAAAAATCCAATAAGAAATATGTTCCACAGTATAATTAATAAAGCTAGCCATGGATTTATATAGGCTTCTTCTATTGGTGCCATGCCCCAGTTGACTCCAGAAACCATGAGCTATGGAATTTACTGTGAGTAAACTGGCGCGTGATTCCTTAGCATTACTGAGGACTTGATCTCATCATGCTTTGTCTCCCTCAGGAAGAGACTCATTTCTCCCCAGCACTAGGAAGGTGTAACCCAGAGTTATAAAGTGTCAGGAGGACTTAGCTCAGCTGCAGCTTCTCTTTAACCTCATGTCTCAGCTCTGACCACAGCCAAGTGACCAGGAGAGCTGACTCTTTATGGTGTACCTGGCCTCTCTGAGGTGGATTAAGAGTGGAAGCAGAGAGGCTAGGGAAACTTGCTCCTCCTGTCACCCCACTCTCAGGGTCTATAGAGTTATATTAGCAGTAATATTTTTGTTAATGCGTAGCTTGGCTTTAGGCATGAATTCATTCCATTTTGGAATACTGCTTTAGAAGGAAAAGATTAAGTATTAACATCACAATAATGGATGATTTCAAAAAGGTGAGCATGTAATTCAAGAAGCGTAGCTATACTGAGATCATAGCACTTGAATTAGAGAAAGGGTGACGATCAACCTACAAAATGCACAGGTCATACATAACTTTGCTAGCTCCAAGCCTTCTCCAGGAATACCAAGCCAAAATAAAGAAAGCAAAATTCTTCACAATTGCCTAAGTAAGTATGCACCATCATGAGAAACACAGTAAAAGCTGCCAAGTGTTTCATTTTACTAAGATCTGTAATTAAGGGCCATGAAAGGAACACTCAAGAAGTTAAAGAAACGTGCTGCATTGAGAATGTCTGCTGCAAAAGGCTTCTTTAAAATGTAAATGTGCAAAGATATCACAAGAATTAACATGTGTCTGTCCCAAGCCAAGGAACTTTTAATCTCATATAGCTATCCAACCTGGATGATGAATGAAGAAGAATCAATGACTTTCAATTGAGGTGTTGAAGAAAAATATTAAAAGTATCATGAGTTGCCAAAAAAATAAAGAGTTTCTTAGAAAAAAATCATGATACTTCATTTGCTGTACTTTAGACATGCTATCTGGAGAGACACGTCTCTGGAGAAGGACATTATGCTTGGTAAAACAAGCTAGCCATATGAAAGAGGTAGATACTTCATGAGATGGATTGACCCAGGGGCTATTGCAAAGGACTCAAACACACAGTGATTGTGAGGATGGGCAGAATCTGACAGTTTCACTGTGTGTATCACGAGGAGTTGACATCTACTGCAGAACAGTGGGTTTGGTTTAAAAAAAAGAGAGAGACCTTGAAACCTTTTCAATTACTTAATATCTTCATATGCAGTAAGTGAAGGTGATTGTGAGAAAGATTTTGTTGTACATCGGGATCATTCAATGGTTTCAAAGTGGGGGCAAACTTACATAAAAGACAAATGAGAGGGCTGAGCCCCAGTGGCGTAGTGGTTGAGTGAGGGACTGCAGCCCATAGGTTTGGCAGTTCAAATCCAGCTCTGGCTCTCCAGGAGCCAAGGTGGTAGCTACCACAACCACCCGAGGGCAGTGATGCCCCCACTCAAAAAAAAAACAAAACCTGGGACTGAGCCCCAGTGGCATAATGGTTGTGCACGGGACTGCAGGCCCTTGGGTTGGAGGTTCAAATCCAGCAGCTGCTCTCCAGGAGCAAGGGTGGGCCTCCTACTCCCACCACCAGAAGGCAGGGATGCCCCCTTCCCCGCGCAAAAAAAAGACAAATGGGACTTGTCTGGAAATTCAACTTTTGTAACTCAAAGACTGGCATTATTGTGCTTGGGGGGAGTTATACCAATTTCTCTTTCTTGCAGATGACCTGTGATCAATTCTCATTTACCAGTGTTGATTGAGGGAATTGCTCTTCTTTGCACCATAAATCAAGCCACAAATGACAATCTATGCTGTTTCCACAACTATGAGTACTACCCTGCCCCCTGTCTACCTTTGACTAAATTACTACAGCATGCCCTGAGGTAGGTCGATTGGAAGTTTAAAAAAAAAATCACACCTTTTAAGAAAAAAATAGGCTGTACTCACCCACTTCATATATTTTCCATATCATTTTATTCATATTTCATGAAAAATTGCTTAAAGTCTTAAAGGAATAGGTGAATGTTGCCCAGAGTGTCCTTGAACCAGGAGCAGACAGGACAGATATCAACTTTCTTCACTGCTTTCCAGACATCACACATCATCTTTTACATGTGGACCTTGAGTAACCTGGCCACAATCTCAGCCAGGACTCTGAATGCTTGAACACAACTCTAGAGATAAAACGGTAAGTGGTTTGCCTCCTAACAAACACAGCATTGATGAGGAACTTATCATTTAGATGGCAGTTTACCATTTCACTTTTCCCTGGGGCAGTGGAGAGTCCTACAAAGCTGGTGAAGTCAAGATTCATCAGTCATGCTCAGATTCTAGTGCATGGCCCTCAAGGCGCTTTCAACTCAGAGCAGCACTGGGACACAGAGTTGAATTGTTCCACAGTGTTTTGGACAATAACTCCTTATGGGAGCAGCAGACTCATCTTTTGGTTTGGAGCAATTGGTGGGTTTGAACCGCAAACTCTGAATTGACATCCCACGGCTTAGCAGGACTAGGGCTCCTCGAACGCCCATTAATGCCAAATCAAGTTCACCGCCGTCAGACCTCTTACAATCCCTAGGTTATCCTTAACATGAAATTTTGTTTTACTCTCTGAGAACTGGAAATATACTGCCTGGAGGAAGCAGAGTAGGTCCCTATAGGACTAAGGTTTTGAGAGTGTTGAAGTTTATGTTTGTTTGGCTTTTGTATGCAAGTGTTCATTCGGAGACGTCTGCTTCACATTGCCGCGCAAGAGCTTTTTCTCCCGGTCACTTGATAGGACTGAAGCAGTTCATCTCTGTGGCTGCATCAACTGTTGATTAGACCCAGGTGACAGACTAAGAGGGCAGATAGCCTTACACACTCCTCAGCTCTCTATTCTCCATGATGGCGCTTAGTGGCTCTGAGTCCCCAGGGAAGCCAGCTCAGTTCATTTGACAGGGAAATGTACTAGAGATGCTGCCAGCAACCATGAGGCTCTTGGCACACCTTTTCTATCCATTCGTTCTGACGCCTGCCTTAGCTCTTCAAATAAGCTCTGGAAGCAGATGGTTGTTAGATGCTGTTGAGCCTTCTTCAACTCACCGTGTTCCTCCACGTGAAAGTGTACAACTGGCGCATATGGTTTTATGAAAATAAAATGATCTATTGATTTTAGTTGGCAGTTAATACATCTATCATTCCATAGCACAATTATGTCAAGCAGTATTGTAAAATTGCTCAACAATGCTTCCCAGCATGTCTTTCCTTCTTGGAATGCTTGCCATCATCTTCCTTTTACCCACACCCAAACACCACCACCACCACTGTAACCCCCTCACCCCTGAAACCTTTATGCTGCTTGCTGTGCCTGTAGGTTTACCAATCCTAATTTCATATGCCAAAAAATGGAAAAATACATAACACGCTTTCAAGAGGGTGCCTCCTAATGACCTCTGAGATAAACGCTATTATGAACAAACAAAAAAAACAACAACAAAAAATGCAGTATACCGATATATTGTAGACCAGATCAGGACCAGCATGCATCAAAGAGGCAATAAACTGACAAGATTTTAGCTCTTCAAGTCAAATTTATGGCCTTGATCTTCCATGCTCATCTCCCCAACACATTTTGTTTACTAATCACTTTCCTCCCATGCTGATTTCCTGTGTAGGCAGTTCCCACACATGTATCTTAGATGCCCATAGTCATCCATACACTTCTGCAAAAGTGATTCTCACGGCTTAGACAGTGTACTAATCCCTCCTTCAATTTCAGATTATGTGATTTATAATCCTTCTGTTTCTGATGTTGGTGTGCCTCTTTGATGAGGATTTAGTTGACATCTCACTCAGATGGCTGCTTTTTTGGAGACAAGCCTTTGAGACCCCAGATGTTATTTTATCTGATAGGCACACACTATCTAATTTCTTCCCTACATTTTGTTAGAGCACTCATTGAAGAGCAGTGCCATATGGAAGAAGTGATTGTTTTGATGTTGGAGCTCAGATTTAGTGTGAGTTCCAAAGTCACTCCTGAATCAATGATTTTTTTAAAATTTTGCCTTTGACTCCCTTCAAAAGTTCATTGTATGGTATAGTAGAGAGTCATCACCTGGAGCACAATGATCTTCCATTAATATGGTCTTTGATTAGTCCCTGGTACCAATTTTTTAAAGCCTAGTTGAGAGAAGACTGGTGGGGCAATGTAGTTTAAACCCATATCATACTACTTGAATTATTCACTTCTACAGAATCGCTCCTTCTGTGGCTGGATGCTACTTACACAAAAATGGAGGTTAATTGTCAGGGAATTTTACAATAATAATCACTGTGAACTTCAGTCACAGGTTTGCTGGAATAATGCGTATTTGAATACAGCATCTAGGGCAATGATGTAATAAAACTAAAGACCATGTTTCCCTGCCTATCAAGAGTTCAGCAATCTTGGTACAATCCTGTCTTCAGCTTCTTCAGACACTAAGTAATTTCCTGACTTAAGCCCTCAGGTCACAAGCGTGTCTGAGATAGAGTTCAGTTTACCGCGGAGGGTTTTCTAGAGGTTAATCTTTATTGGAAAATTCTAACTGCAAAGCTTCTAGTTTGCAACAAAATGTTAAAGCATTAGGTCATCAGAGCACTTGAAAACAACAAAAACAACAACGACTACAATGAGCTTCCATTTCTTTCATTTGCCAGAACCATCTCCTCTCTCTTCTGATCTTACAGGTCCTTTGTTCCCTCTCTAAACCTTTTTCTCTCTAGTTTATCCTCTTCTCAATACTGTGCAAGTCTAAAGAGAGTTGCCAGTTTACATGCAAGGCCATTGATACATTATAATATCCTATTATAATAACTTGAGTTTTTTCTTCATTTTCCCCCTCCATTTACTTATCTGCCTCCCTCTGTCTCTGTTCTAATATTCTTTTCCTTCAATTTCTTAGTTTTTCTGACTCTCTTTACAATCTACTCTCCCCCTCCCCCTTTGTGCACTGGTATTGCCTTTCCCCCAATAGAATTCTCTGGTAGTTTCCTATTTTCAGCTTTCAAAAATTACTCCTGCAGATTATCCAAAAACGATTCTCTTTTTGAATCTTAGTCAACTATCCAGAATTATTATTTTTTAATCTCATTTCTTCATAACTATTTTCTATGTGTGTGTGTATGTGTGGAGTTATCTGGCTTGGAGTTGTCCATTGAACGTTTTCATCTACCTTCTGGGGAGAGCGCCTACATTTCCTAACACTTCTGGCTAATTATTTTAACCAGCAGTCCAGAAACACTCCTCTTCTTTGAGTAGGTCATGTCCTTTCAGAGGGAACATTTTTCCTAGTGTCTCAGGACATCATTCTTCATAGCTATGATTATTTATTATTTCCTATGAGTAAATGGTATGTACTCCAATACTTTGCATAATTTGGAATTAAGGAGTAATCTTCCTAAAAACAAAGCTCACCATCTTCCATTGTGGGAAGCATTATTGGCTACAAAAGCAATCAGAAATTCTGACACTTCATTGGAAGACTTGTTATCAACCTGTTATCTAGGTGTGTTTTCAATGCTGGTGATGAAATAACAAGAATATAACAATGATGTAAAGATGTCTAGACTGGTGGTATAGAAAAGATGCCTATAGTTAATGAGCTTAGTATCTAACCACAGTGTTATTGGTTCAAGTCTACATAAAGACAGCTTATAATAAAGGCCCGGTGATTTTATTTCTACAAAATCAGTTATTAAAAATCTTGGGAAGCACAGTTCTAGTATGAAATACACAAGGGTGGCAGGAGTTGGAATGGACGTGATACGCAAGTCATACTTACATTTCCTTAAATTTGCCAGCATCTGTTAACCTTTAAGGAGACCTGGTGGCACTTTGGGTTAGGCATTGCACTGCCTGCCACAAAGTTATCTATTCAAAAATGCCAGAAATGCCTACTTCTCCAAGAGAGTGAGATGATGCTGTCAGCTGCCATACAGACTTGCAGTTTCAGACACCTAGCACAGGAACACTAGGAGATGAATGAGAGTCGATGACTGAGGTTCTGAGATGATATTATGCTAGCTTAAAGAGTATGCCAGTATAGGGATGCAAAGCAATCTGTCAACAATGTGGCAGCTTGAGGGTACCTCCTTGAGTGTGTGGCCTTCTTATAAGTGGAGGAAACTAGAAACCTCCCTCTCTCTGTCCATGCATCTGCCTGCCTACTGGGACTCTGTCATTGACCCAAGAGCTGCCAGTGCCCTGCCATGTCTTCACTAATCTTTAACCTGCAAAACTTTCCACCCACTGGCCTATGATGTTCCTACATTCTGCATCATTGCATGTAACTTACATGAGTCTGAAGAGGGACATATGGACTTGTGCTAGGATTTCTTCATATATAATTACTTCTTTTTTTTCAAAGAGAATTTATTGGGAATTAATACAGATATCATTCCATAGTTAGCCATATCAAGCAGTGATATACAGTTGCTCCCACAATTATTATAAAACCTTCTTCTTCTTCCTGAACTCCTTGACATTAGCTATCTGTTACCCAAACCCCCAACATCACTGCTGTACTCCCTCAGAAACCACTGTTCTTCTTTCTACTCCTATATATTCATTAATTCTGAGTCTCAGAGACCAAAAGAAAAATAGCCAGAAAAAATGTATAAGAAATAATCAATGTGATCCCCAATGACATAACATATCTAAGATAAACCGTAATAAGAACAAATAAGTTACATAAAATGTTGAAAACCTAATCAGGTTTCACATGCATGAGAGGGGGGATCATTCAAGTGAGGCTAATTCTCTTGATTCTCTAAAGTCATCTTTAATGCACTCAGTTTAGTCACCACTTTCCATCCATTGGAGGCTTATTTCTATGTAGTTCCCTCAACTGTATCTTAGAGTCCCACTGTTATCCACATTCTTCTGCAAACATGATTCTTACAATTTAGTCTCTGGTACTATTCCCGCCATCAATTTCAGATTACCATATATCCTTGAATATAAGCCAGCCCCCAAATCAAGGCACCTAATTTTATCACAAACGTTGGAAAATGTGCTGAAAAAACTTGAGTTATACATGAATATACACGGTATATGATTTATACTTCTTTGGTGACTGATGGTGTGCTTCTATCATGTAGACTCACTTGGTGTCTCATTTAGATGGCTGATTTTTTTTAAATGGCTAGACACAATTTTATCTGTCAGTCAGACACCATATAATTTCTTCCCCATATTTTGGTATAGCACCACTTGTACAGAATCAGTCCATTCATGGCTAGATTCTAGTTACATGAACAATGGACATTAACTATCAGAAAATTTACAATAATATGAGAATAATAAAATAATATAAGAATTTGAGGCACAGGTTTGCCAGAATATGACACCTCTTAATACAGCATATAGAGCATTGATATATCAAGGTCATGTTTGTCCACCTACCAACAATTCAACAATCTGAATACATCTGTCTTCTAGTTACTCAGACAGAGTGTATTTTCCGACTTATGTCCTTGGGTGACAAGTGTGTTTGAGGGAGAGTCCAATTCTTCCAATGGATTTTCTGCTTCAGATCTTACTCATGCAGCCTCTCAGTCATGCCATGCACCTTGAAGATCCTGGATCCAATGCCCCAGCACCAATATTTTTTATACCTAGGTGAACATCCCTGGATTTGTTTCTTAGTTTTGCTGTTGGTAACTATTTATTTATTTTTGCCTCTATACATTTCCCTATTCTAGATATTTCATTTAAGTGAGATAATGCAATATTTTTCCTTTAGAGTCTGACTTATTTACATATATTCATATTTTTATTTCTATTTCATCCTCATTCCAAGTTTGATGCCAAGATAAGCAAGAGACTCCCTGTTGAGACCAAAATGAAGGTCAATATCTAATGATAGATGCCAGAAGTAGGAGAAGCGTGGGTTTCTGTCACAGTATCTTTTCCCTAGTTGTGATAATACTTTAATACTTTGCATAACCCTGGGGCAGCCAAAAATATTGTGTTCTATAGACACAAAGGGTTCATGGTCTATAGACAGTAACTGGATTGATAATCACCGAGGGGTATGATGGGGGAGGTTAGAAGGTGATGGGGAGCTAAAGCAATGAGTTTGAGAAGAATATATTCTCAAAATGATTGTGTTGATGATCACACACATCGTCCTCACCAGATTGAATGATTAAATTGTATGATATGTGAGGTAAGTGCCAATAAATCTATTTAAGAAAAAGGGTTCTGTTCAGTCATTGAGTTATTAATACCAGCTGCCAATTCCTGAGCCAGAAACTTTGTGGCTATTACTTCAATAATCATCATCGATATCCCAAGGTAGTAAGAAGAAACCTTGTTGTGCAGATGAGAGAATGATGGTTGGATACAGTTAGACAATCTTTTATAAAAATCATTTTATTGGGGGCTCATACATGGCTTATTATAATACATGCATACATATATTGTGCCAAGCACCTTCACATGCCTGCTGTTGTCATCATTCTCCAAATATCTGCTTTCCCACATTGAGCTCTTGATATCAGCTTTTCATCCCTTCCCCTCGCTTTCCACTCCCCCTCCCCCACCACCCCTCAATACTTTTAAAATTACTATTATTTTCTCATATCTTACACTGCCTGATGTCTCCCCTAGCCCACTCCTCCAATGTCTATCCTCCAGATAGCAGGTTATGTGTAGATCCTTGCAATTGGCTCCCCATCTCTACCCTACCTTCCCTCCACCCATCCAGTAATTCCACTCTGATTACTGGTCCTGAGGGATTCTTCTGGTCCTGGGTTCCCCATATTTCCAGTTCCCGTCTGTATCATTGTATAGTATGGCAAGATTTGTAAGGTAGAGTTGGGATTATGGTAGTTGGGGGGAGGAAACCTTTAAGAACTAGAGGGAAGTTGTATTATTCATAGCTACTTCACTGCACCCTGGCTTGCTCATCATTTTCCTGTGACTCTTCTGTAAGGGGGTATCCAACTGCCCACAAGTGGGCTTTGGGTCCTCATCTTGTTCTCCCCCTCATTCATAGTGATGTGCTTCATATTTTTTGATGCTTGATACCTGCTTCCTTTGACTCCTTGTGGTCACACAGGCTGCTGTGCTTCTTCCATGTGGGCTTTACTGCTTCTGTGCTAAGGAAACCTTAGTAGCAGAGAGGCTGAGTTGATTCCAAAGACCAGTTTCTCAGATAAGTGATGGAGCCTTAAGCCTTCAAATTACAATGTTCACCTGCAGTTATTGCTAGATGGTAGATAAAGTCACTGACTAGAAGTCCACAACCCTGATTACAAACCTGGTCTGAATAATTTACCAGCCATGGGCAAGTCACCAACATTTTCTCAAAAGTAAAATGAATTGTAAAATATTAGCTATAATTTTCTTATCATGATTGACTTCAGTAACATATGAGAAATACTTGAAAAATTCTATGGAATTATTTAAATAAACTGATTGTCATCAAGTAGAACCACGCTCTATTGGCTTTCAGTGACTTATTACTCAGAAAATGATAGTCTTGATTTTTTTTCTAGGCTCCTGTGGGTGGCCTAAAACCTCCAGTCTTCAGGTTAGCATCTAAGTGCATCTGCTGGCTTGCACCTAACAGGGATTCCACTCTTTAAATACACGGAATATATTTCATGGTTGATATAAAAACATTGTAAACAGATAAAGTATTGTATTGCAAGTTAGCAACCTTCTTGAAAGCAGTAATATCTCTTCTAACAGCAATTGTATTTTGATAAATTTCTCATTAACAAAAATAAAGTTTTTCTATAATAGGGTCAAGCTATATTGTTTATGAAAACTACAAAGTGAGAACAAATTTGACAATTAAAATACATTTTTGAGCTAACATCTTTTATATAAATAATTTTATTGGAGGCTCATACAACTCCTATCACAATCAATATATACATCATTTGTATGCAGACCACATTTGCACATTTGTTGCCATCATCATTCTCAAAATGTCCTCCTTCTACCTGGGCCCTGGGTGCCAGCCCCCCATATTTCTCCTCTCTCTCCAGTCCTTCTCTCCCATGAACCTTTAATAATTCACAAATTGTCATTATTTTGTCATCATGGACTGTCTGATGTGTTCCTTCACCCACTTACCCGTTGTTCATACCTCAGAGAGGAGGTTATATGTAGATCCCTATAACAGGTTCCCCCTTTCTACTCTACCTTCCCTCCACCTTCCTGGCATCACCACTCTCACCCCTAGTCCCAAAAGGATCACCTTTCCTGAGAGCTGAGCCATCTAAGGCTCTACATTCAGGTCAGAGTCTTCCCTGGAAGTATGGGTTCAAATCCCATTTCTGAGAAAAAGTCTTTTTAATGTAAATATTTAAAAATCTGATAATAGACAGTCAAGTCTTCAAATTTTGAAACGAGGCTTTTTATTACTTGAGTAGTAATAGAGTTCTTTGACTTCATATTGTGCTTGATATAAAAACAGTTCCCATCCTACTCAACCTTGGTCTTATATTGATGTTGCCTAATGAACACACTCTGCTGTTCCTTGGAGAGAATGTACAGAGAGCTCATGATTGCCCACTGTCACTCATGTGGCTTTCGTTAGCATGGTACAGGATCTGTGGCTGTCCTGGGAGAGGTATGCACTGAAGGAGGTCAGAAGCCAGAGCCAACATGATCTACATGATCTTCAAAACATTACGTCTTATGTCTCTTTAAAACGTGACCACCTTTCCCCTTCTCTCCAGTATTTCCATCTTTTTCTGTTTGTCACTGTACTTCTCCACCTCTCCTAAGATTGCATGCAATCATGGAACAGCAGAGATATCTTTCATCTTCATTTTACTCATCTAGTCCCTTTCTTGGACAGTGGTAGTATTGTTGATCAAGTGTGGAGCTGGGTCTTTATGGATTTACAACCTTGCAAACCCTAGGGAACGGGTCTCCTCCCCCTCTGGGGTTGCTATGAGTCAGACGCCTCTCGATGGCTGTGGTTTGGGTTTGGACTGGTTTGTTCCCCTTCTTAAACATTTTAAGCCACCTGAATGACATGTGCACATTCATATCAATGTAGAAGATATTCATGCAATGTTTTTTTTTTGGAGTGTTTGAAATTTCTGATCTTTCTCTGGCTTCACTCCAATTTGAACCTAAGAGAGAGACACTATTTTTAAAGTTAGTTTAATTGATTCTCCTGTAGTAAAATATATAGAACAAAAAAATTAGCCAGGTTTAATGTCAATTACACTTTAGACATGTTGGTTGTCATTGCTGTATAATTGAGTGACATCATTGTATAATTGGACATTAATTACATTCACCATGTTGTACTGTCATCATCACTAACTACTTCCAAAAGTTTTCATCATCTCAAATGGAAACTCAATGCTCCCTATGTGAAAACTCCAGCATCCTTCCCCTCTTTATTTCTGGTAACTGCTAAGCTTTTCTCTCTAAGTATTTGCCTATTTCAGAAAGAAAATATAGGAACAAAATATAAGAAAATAAGAACAATAGTTGAGTCCTTTTTCATTATAAAATTTGAGATGTTTGTCTTTTTGCTATTCAATTGGAATTAAAAAAAATTTCTTGCAGCAATAAATACTGCCAGTCTCATTGCTTGCCTGAAGAGCACCCTTTTCACCCTATTCAGAGAAATATATTCCCTTTATTCTAGACATGTACACATAAGTGTGCATAACTGGTATACCTATATCCATATATGTATACATATATCTTAAGCATGAAAAGGGACATCAAAACTTCACAGAAATCTCATTAATTTTCAATTATATTTTCCATGAACTTTTTGTCACCTCTTCATATATCTATTGAAATAGATATTCATGTTATATTAATATGAAGGAGGACACCCTCCTTGTACTAGCCCCTTATTGAAAAATGATAGGAAGGAGTCTTCTCAAAAAACAACATGAGATACAGAGATTTTTCTGGTTGCTCTTTGTTTTTAGGGTTTTTTTGGTGCCCCATGGGTTGCAATGAGACTGCAGTCAGAAATCAATAGCTGTCATTTCTTTGTTACTTTGAAGGTACCACACCTGTGGCCATGGAGTGGACTCCAATCTCAGTGACACCAACCATGCAAGAGGGAAACTGCATGTATTCTCCCCACTTGTCAGTGGCTGATCATTAGAAAGGAGATTGCCAGGACTTTCTTTCTCTCAAGGTCCTTCAAAGCAGTCTGAACCCCCACCAAACTTTGGGTTGGTAGCTGCGCCCATTAACCCTGTGTGGCCACCCAAGGAGCTGAGATAGCTGTGAAATACAAATGGCTTCAGAAGTAGGTTCTGGTAGAAATGTCTGGGTGATTAATGGTGATGTTTCTGGCCATACTGCAGAACTCTATCTCCATATGTTACTTCTACTTAAGACATTTTCAGTCAGCAATATAGCATTAGTAATATAATACCTCAGTTCTACACACAGAGTTTTATAACGACATTCCCCAGCTCCTCAATTCCAGGATCTAGAAAATATTGAAAATTATTTTTTCCTAAGTTTGGCACCCATTCCCTTTTGGTGGCCAAACCTGGCCCGAACTAACATAATGCCTCTTTATAAAGTTAACATTTATGTTTCATTATAAAAATATTAAGTTTGACTAAAGGTGCTGCCCAGACAGAGCTAGGAGATTTATGTAATATACTGTATATGCTCAATATTCCATTATACATCTGAAAAATATCTTAATATGAATTCTCAAATACATCTGGTTCCAAGGATTGAGGATCAGAAAATACACGTCTATTCTTTCCTTCAGATTTAATTCAATCAAGCAGAAAAGCAATTGCCACCAGTTGCTTTAAGCTCTTCTAGTTCAATGGTCTTCAGAATTGACTGCAATTAGAGCTGCCTGGGGAGCTGGACAAAACGCCAAGGCGCAGGTCTCAGGACAGACCAGTTACATCAGGATCACTAGGAATGGGATGCAAGTGGCATCTTTTCGAAATCTTCCTGTAAATTCCAGAATGTTTATCCAGGTTTGGAAGCAACTGTTCCTAACTGCATGACTATTCCCCACAGCCCTTCCCAGTGAAGCCAAGTGCAAGCCCACTCCACTCACCTTCCAAGATCAAGGCAGAAGGTAACCCACCTGCCGTGAAGGGGGACCCACTGTCCGCGGGACAAACGCCCTCCGCAACCAGGTGGATGGCAGAAACATAAGGAGCAATGAGCAATGTGGAATGAGCTGGATCTTTGTGTCTAGGACATCCCCCTGCCTCTAGATCTACCACGAACAGCCGTTTACAGCTTTCGGTAGCTATGGCCGAGGGGAATGGAAGCGAGGAGCTGGTTTCCGGTGGGATCATAAAAAGGAGCAACGACTCACATTTTTCGAGGGTGTAATACAGTAAAGGCAGAGAGTACCTACATTAATTCATTTAATCCCACTTATCCTCTTTGAAGTAAATATTAATTTTGTCCTAAAAGAAGCAGAAGCTTTCAAAGATCAAAAAACTTGCTCAATATTTCTCAGAAAATGAACAAAAGAGCCAGGATTTGAACCTATTTGGGTCTGAGTAAACCAGTCCCACTCTTCCTGTTTGGGAGAAAAGGTGGGACGAAAGCTCTGGAGAAAGCAACTTCCATTTCAAGTGAGAGACTCTGTCTGGCTTGTAGTGCTACGTGAGAAGGAGTCACAGCCCTGCTGTGACAAACAGAGGAGTTTGGCAAGCAGTTCTTGCAGCCGCCAAGAAGTATTAAACCACGTGCATGAAAGAGACGGAAAGGCAATAACACAAATGCCAGCAGCCACAGCAGCAGCAGGAGACAGGGCCCAATTACTACTGGTTGAAGTGTGAGGAAAATTAAAGTTGGTGATGGTTCAAGGTTATGTTGAAATTCCAAAACTCTGGGCTTGCATAACCATGGAACATGGAAATTAAGGCATTGCTGATGTTCACACTGTTTATTTCAGATCTCCTCTCCTCATCTTACTTTGCCTCAACAAGTCTGAATTTAGTCATGCACTAACCACCACAGACAAAGGGGGAAGATGGAGGTTCACTAGAATATGTGTGCAGGAAGATGGATAATAAAGTAGGAAAGGGGGCAACTACAACTATGATACAATCTACCAGGCTAACTCCTGCCTGTGCACATTCATATTAAGTAAAATGAAAAGCACTGGGGTCATTATAAGCCAACATAAAGTGAAACTGTATTTCAGATAAAGCTTTCTGGATTCCTACCATTTCTTTGATATTTTCTCAATACTTGACAATAAAATCACAAGTTGTATTGAACATATTATTTTTCCCAGGAAAAGTCATAGCTAAGCATTAATATATTTTGGTGATTGCTACCACATTTGTGACAAGAGAAACCATACAATATATAGACACTCTATAGTTAAGAACTTGTGCCTTTAAATTTATATAAAGCTCATCATTACAAAAAAAAAAACACCCAGATTGGTGTCTTTCTTTGAGCACAAACCCAAACACACAGGAATAGAAAGGACCAACACACATCCTACCTTGCCTGGGGCATACCTGGAACACCTGGAGGATGCTCCCTGTACCTACCCAGTCCTAACCTCATTACTGCCCCAGTCAAGATCAAGTGATGGTAAAACCTCCCTTGTAAGGCAAGCAACTGCATCATGTCTCCACTATGGTTCAGAGTCCTCACAGGCTCTCCCTGGACCTGTCAGGAACTGACTAGGACATAGGCTACAAGTAACCACCAGCTTCTTCACCTTAAACCTGTTGCTTCAACACTATCTGAAGTCAGGTGCATCGCTGTGGTGGCTGACCACAACCTAGACCTCTGATAGTCCCACTTCAGTGTTAGCATGGCCATGTCTCCAGCCATGTGGTGGGTAGTGCTAGCCAGGCACCAGGCAACATGTTTCTTGGAACCCTTGGGAAGGAGAGTCTGGGTTTGAGAGTGAGTAGATCCTGGCCACAACCTGAAGAGAAGGGAGTGGAGTCACACTTGGAAAGCATAGTCAAGCATAGCTATCCAGAGAGTTAAGTCCTTGCTGCCTCTGCCACCAGAGAAGAGACACACAGTGTTTCTGATCACAAATAGATGTTACTTTGTAATGTCCAACAAAACATTACTATTTCAAAGATGCTCTAATGTCTACCAGGAAGTGCTTCTTGAACTTGCTATGTATAGATACTCAAATTCTCACTGCCAATCAGACAATTCTGACTCAAAAGCTGGCAGGTTTCCCAAGACCAACATTTGACTGATACAAAGTGTGCTTAACTGTGCACTTAACAGGTTATGCACAGATTCAACTTAAAGACCCAAATAAGATAAAAACAAACAAAACTCCTCAGTAATCTTGAACTGTCTATAACTGCCTCCAGGTAACAATGTTGGTGAGGGGAAGAAACATGATTTGAACCCAAGGCTGGCTGGCTCAGGAGCCAGAACCTGGTGCCACTGTGCAGTCATTTCTCCCTTGGTCTCCTGATGCTGTTCATCTGCACTGTTGAAAGACTGCCCTACCCTCATTACTATGTGTGTGTTGATGATTAGTTATAGACATTTATATTTCTTATAGACTTTGTTACCAGATCACATAATACTGCTCTTTCTCTCCAACCAAGAATGCCTTACACTAACATGGAAATCACAATGCCCTTTTCATTTTGATTGTACTTGATGCAAACCATGGATCCTTGCAGATATTTCAGACTGAGTGACAGTCGGATTCTTAGCTACGTCTCCTGTTCAGTAGTTTCACTAATATAATGTTCTAACCATGGGTTTCTTAAATGTAGCTTGAAGGTGAAAATTTTTGTAACTATATAGCAAGATTAAAAAACCCACCTCTTTGGGAACTATGAGTTCATCCTGTTTATTTAATCAAATGAAGAAGGCAAAAATTATGGTTGCTTACCCATGCCCTATTCATCACAGAACACCCGAGTAGATTCCTGGAAATGTTAGTTACAAAACTCAGATATTTCCCCATCTCATTTTTTAAAGACATATTTAGAAGACTAGCAAAGAGCCCTAGCGGTGGGAAAAGCACTGAACTGATAACCACAAATTCAGTAAATCAAAGCTACCAGGGGCTTCTCAAGAAAAAAATAAAACAAACAAGCTGTCTCTGCTCCCATAAAGATCTGCAACCTCGGAAAACTTACATAGGGTTTTTATGAGTAAGAATTGAGCGAATGGTGGTGGGTTTTTGGATTTATAGAAGACTGAAAGATCCAGCTCTCAAAATTGCCATTTAGAATTTTTAGAGATTTAGAAAAACTAAAAAATGATCCCAAGATAAAATGTGAGAATAAAAGCTCAAATTTATTCTCAAAATGATTAAATAATAACTAAAAATTCAACTCATTGCTGTCACTTCAATTCTAACTTAGAGTGATCTTAAAGGACAAAATAGAACTGCCCTATCCAGTTTTCCTGCTATATTCCTGTATGGAAGCCAGTTGGTAGAGTTTTCTACCTTTGAGTCATTGGGGATTTAGAATCACTGACCTTTGCGTTAGCAGATGAGTGCTTCCGTTTCTGAAAAAAATTTTCTTTTTTTCCACATTCATTCTTGAAAAATGAATTTATCCTATAAAAAACTATGTTTAGAATTTTTTTTAATGCAGGCCTTAAAGACCTTGTTGCACTATTTTATAGCTTCTTTTGTGACTTAAGAGAGGTCACAGATATTGTAATCAGATTTGCAATTTCCTTGTGCATTATAACATTTCTTTTCAAGATTTTTTATTTGTCTTTGTTTTTGAATTGTTTGACAAAGATGTGATGGAGGATTTTCTCTATTATTTTACTTTGTTTTTTTTAATTGTGGTCGTGACTTGTGAAAGGTTACAGAGAAGATAAGAGTTCTACATATAGATGCATATATATGTATGTGTGCATACATATATATGTGTATATATGTGCATGTGTGTATACATACAGATATATTGTTTCAACATGCACTTTCTTTTTTTTAAATCATCTTATATTTGGGGATCATACAACTCATCACAATCCATCCATCCATCCATTGTGTCAAGCACATTTGTCCATTTGTTGCCATCATCATTCTCAAAACATTTGCTTTCTACTTGAGCTCTTGGTATCAGCTCCTCATTTTTTCCCTCTCTCTCAGCCCCCCTTTCCCTCATGAACCCTTGATAATTTATAAATTATTATTATTTTTCCACTTTACTACATTTCCTGTTTTCATTCCTTATTTTTCTTAATTGTTTGAACTTTATTCTTAGGTAAATGCTGTTACTTGATCTTAAAATGTTGTTTATTCTAACATGGGGTGATGGATTCTTTGCCAGAGTTACATGGTAATTAAAGGCTGTAGTCTTGTGAGGTTTTCAAACAGCAAACCTGGTCCTTTTTATGATTTCGAATTTTGGACAGTATTTTTCTCACATTCTATCCTTTTTTAATGTGATCCTTTTAAGACAGTTGATGGTGGTAGCCAGGCACCATCCAGTTCGCCTGATCTGAGTTGTAGAGAGTGACTCCTTGCTGTTTTCATAGTCTGTTGGCTTCGTTGCTTATGTACATGCTTCCATTTTTCTCACATTTCTCTCTCGGGGTGGGGAGATCTCAATAGTTGCACCTGGACTGCTCATGAGGGTTGAAGAACACACAGCTGATACTTTCCAAAGTAAGATATAGGACATGGTCCTTGTAAATAAACCATGCTGTGCCAATTGACAACAATGTCTAGGTTTTCTTTGCTTTCCTATCTTTCTAAGTCATAGAACTTTTTCAACCTATCAATTAGTTTTCTTCAGTAAATTTGATTTTTTTCAGTTGTGATTTCTATTGTTTTCTGAACTTTTCTTTTTATGAAACTAAAGTTATAAAAATATATATAGGTGTTTTAAAATTTTCAGAATAGTAAGATCCTGCTCATGTTTTAATTAATATAACCCTCTGCTTTTTAGATTATCCACTTTATCTTCATTTATTTTATGTTTACCATTTTTTTCTTTAGGTTTTGTGTGTGTGTGCATGTGCTGTCCTCACTAATCTGCTGTTAAGATTATCCAGTTGTGACTTTTATTTTGGTTTGCCATTCTGAAAATTCCATTGTATTTTAAAAATAATTTCTCTTTCTTTGCTGTGATTCCATGCATTTTCATTTATTATGAGCATCTTTTCCTCCAATCCTGATGGTATGGGACTACTTTATGTATGTACTCCAGCTTTTTGAGTTAGGGACTCAGCACATAGATAGGATAGGATAGTGGTAACATGTAGCCCTGGCCCAATCTTTTCTGATTTTGAAGGCTGCAGTATTCCTATGTTTAGTTTATACTGCTGCCTCTTGATCCGTGTACAATGTCTGCATCAGGATAGTTCATTCTTCATTGAATGTTAAATATATTAAGGTAGAGGTGAAGTGTTCTGGAAGATCCATTCTTCTAAATGTTATCCATAGCTTTTGTATAAGCTACACAGTTCAATGCTTTTGTATAATTACTAAAGCTCAAGTACTGGTACACATATTTTGGGCATTCTCTGAGCCAAAATCCACATGATAATAGTAAAGATATACCTCTTGCCATGTCCTCTTCTGGATCTCGCTTGAATTTCTGGCAGATCCTCTCCATGTACTGCTGTAACCATTTTTGAATTATCATCGAGCATAGTTGATTTAAAATCATTGCTTATACAGTTCCACTTGTGTCATTCATTTTTTTCCATTGAATGTTAGACATAGTGTATCTGTGTTAGATATTTTGGATGCCACGTTGAGGAGACTCTGGACCCTGTTATTGACTTCAAAGAGTATTCAACTATTTATAGAAGGCAGATGAAGTGGATGCAGCACAATGGGTCTTTATGAAATTGACAACTGGAACAATGCTCCCATTGCTACAGCTCTTGCTGTGCTGCTTGGCACCTGCTTGCTCAAGCCAGGAAGACTGATAGGTTTTTACCTGAGTTTTCTCAGTGCTGTAGGGCTCGTCTTAGGGCAGCCTACTTCCCAGTGAAAATTCGACAAATGGAAACTTGCCCAGCCCTCCTTCCTTTTCCCAAGAATTGGCTTTCTATGCAGTATTTTTCCAGGTTTACTCACTTTCAAGTGTTTTCAGGTATTTTTTCCTTTATATCTTGTCCAGCATTTATAAATATTACCTACAAGAGGGTTCATCCAACAGGAACGATTAAGTTCGTAACAGAAGTGAAACCTGCCCTGAGTGAGGAGGAAACTTTGTGTGGTTCGCCACTGGTATTTGGAAGTGATTTGTTACTGCCTCCTGATTTAAGCTATCTTGATTAATACAAGGTAGCAACAGCTGAATTTTTCGTTTTTATTTTAGAATATCCAGTTTATTTTGGAAGCAAGAACTTCTAGAGCTTTTATATTTAAGGTGTTTAAAAAGGCAATGTCATTTTTATTGGCTTTCATAAATATACTGTGGGGCCTTGATCTTGCAAAATAAATTCAGTCCTGGTACATTTCAGAAAAGTAACTCCTGGAAGATGTGAATGATTATTTACTTTGTTATTGATGTGGCTTATATTAATACCATATCTCACTGGCCCTTACAACCCCCATTGCACCTCTTTTAAAATTTTTATCACAATTTAAATTATCCTAGATACTTTGTTTTTCTTCATATTGTGCTTTTGAGACTTGAATTTTTTATATGCTTCATGATTTAGATAATATATATTTGGGTTGTGTATGTTCTTTTCCTTCTTTTATATCATATTTTAAGAAATTGATCATTTAATTGGGAGCTTTGACATATATCTTAATAATCCATAATTGAATGATGTCAAGCAGTATTGTACAATTGCTATCACATCATTTTCAATCCATCCCTTTTTTTAACCCCATGGTCTCAGTTCCCCTTCAACTCTTCCTCACCAACCCTACTTCCCAGGAACCCTTATCACTATTTTCCCTCTATAATAGATTTTTTGTCATATTTTACATGATCCAGTATATATATTCACATATAATTCTGTTGTTTAATCCCATCTAGTGGGGTTAAGTAGTTACCCCCACCCCCCTTTTCCTATTCCCTCAGGGGACCATTACTCCTGTTACTGTTTCTGAAGGGTTGTCTACCTTTAATATACTGAACTCTATTAAATATACAAAGGAACATTTACAAATCTAACATGATCAATGAGGTAAAGCAAATAAAAATCATAATAGGGGAGCTTCCACTCCCACCAGAGGGCAGTGATGCCCCCCCAAAATGGTAAGGGGAGGAAATATTAAAGAACTAGATGATAGTTATGTGATTCTTCAATGCTTACCGCACCCTGGAGTTTTCATCCTTTCTGTGTGACCCTTATGAGAGGAGCTGTCCAATTATCTTACAGCTTGAGTTTGAGTCTCCACTACATCCATGCCCCTTCACATTGATTTAGTAGCTTTCTTTGTTCTATGAACTTCTGATTCCTTTTCCCATGGAAACCTCATGATCATATAGGCTGGTGTACTCCTTCCATGTTGCTTTCCTACTAGGTGGCTGCATGTTTAACTACAGGCTTTAAGACCCCAGATGACATATATTTTAATAACAAGACACCATCAACTTTCTTCAATACATATGCTTATACACTCATTTTGTATTCTGCGATTGTGTCAGAGAGGGGAGTGTCATATAACGCCAGATTATTAGAACAAACAATTCTTGAATTGAGGTAAGATTTAAGTAGAGACCCCAAACCCGTCTGCTTTTTTGTTACATTTGCCTATAAATACATACACAAACATATACACACGATATATTTATTTTCTCTTTTATTTTTTCTTTACTCCTACCCATTATTATGTTACTCTATCCAACTTTCAGTAACTCCTCTCAGATACAATTTGATAGATTAAACTTGACCAGAAAAGCTGCACCCTCTTCACCATCAATTTTAGAGCACGACTTTTCCCTATACCCGTCATTCTATCATTGTTGGCTCTCAAATCACCTCTGCGCGGCCCCACCCCCTAATCCCTGCTTCCAGGGCTGCTAGGAAGCTTTGGACCAGTCATGGTCTCTGTAAGATTGATTACCCTGCCTATCTTGATTTGATAAACGCCAAAAAGAAAAAGAAATCAGTCAAAATACAGATATTCACAAGGCTAACACTGAGTAAGACATTGAGCAGGTGAATATCACTCTGTTGAAGAGAAAGAAGGCCATGTTGTCAATAGTCAGTGCAGTCTCACTTTTTTCCAGAGTTGCATAGCCTGGGTCCTGTTTACCTCTTAACTCATACATCCTTTCAGTCTTCCACTTTTGTGCCAGCAGGCCAACAACCTAAATGTCCCCATTGCTATTCCTGTGATCAGTGACGAGGTGGGCTAGTCCCCTAGACCCCAACTAAGTTATGTCTTGGACATTCAGTGTGTCCCTCTTGTGAGTCAACTCCAACCAGTGCAGATGGCGTGCCAAGTGCCACCCACCAACCCTGAGTCAGAAGTCTACAATCCGGAGCATTTGTGGCCTTGTTCCCATCACTGGTGGTCTGTTGCGCTCCTTTCTGTCATCTCAGAGGACAGATCTCACCCCAGGAGCATAGAACAATAAACTTAAATTTCATTCTGCTCAAATTGCTACAATCAGTAAGGAAACAGTTTAATTTGATTTTTCATTTATTTTAATGTATTTATCATACATTAAGAAATCACTGACTATTTTTATACCACCCAGAATTTGACTCCTATTTTTAATAAGAGAACATCTGTCATCCTGTGACTCAAAAATTAACACTGGTGCTATCTAAAAGCACCAGTAGAGTCTGAGAAATTATGCAAAACTGAAAAGCTTTAAAAACGAGGGCTTTCGATCTTGGTACCTGAGCCCTGCTGGCATAGTGGTTATGTGTTAGTCTACTAACTAGAATATCAGCAGTTCTAAACTACCCACACCTCTATGGGAGGAAATCGAAGCTTTCGACTCCGATAAAGAGTTACAATTTCAAAACCTCACAGGGGCACTTCTACCTTGCCCTTCCGCATCCTCTCAGCCAACATGTACTCAGTGGCGGTGAATTGGATCTTGGTTCACAATAAGGGCCTCCAGATGAGTTAAAACTGTGTAATTTCACAAGTTTTTCTTAAGTAGCTTCTTGCCTTTTCAGGTACAACTGGAAATTTCCATCACATTGATCACATATCTTTTCTCTAACTTTCTCCTACTCTGAATAGTTTTATTCCCTTCTGCGTTTCATGCCTGGTCTCTTACATCTGGAGTGCTAGCTGTAAGTTTTACATCCCTTGGCTCTCTCTAGCAAAGCACATGATAGCTTTATCTTTTTAATTGTGGTTTATTTATTCATAAATAAGAGAACAAGAGATTTTCTGCCCCCAGGTTATAAGTGAAGTAGAAAAAAAGTTTTGTGTTATCTAGGTTAATTATCCTATGAGCATTATGCAAGAGGAACAGCACCTGACTTTGATCCTCACCTGGTGTGTTCAAATCTGGCAGGAGAAACAGAAAAACACTTGTGTACCAGATTGTATCTTTAAAAAAAAAAGAAAACAAACAGCACACTACAATCAAGTTGATCTTAGTGACCGTGTACAGCAAAGTAGAAATGCTTATGTGCCTTTCCAAGTTCGATGTCACTTTTAAAAAACGAACATTTTATTGTATCTTCCCCTTACTTTTTTGGGGGGCTTTTACGTCTCTTATCACAATCCATACATGCATCCAGTGTGTCAAGCACATTTGCACATATGCCACATATACCACCATCATTTACAAGGCACCCTCTTCCCACGTGAGCCCCTGATATCCGCTCCTCATTTCTTCAACCTTCCTCCCACATCCACCCTTTCTCACAAGTCCTTCCTAAGTTATAGATTATTATTTCATATCTTTCATCATTCTCCATTGCCCCCTTATCCATTTTTCTGTTATTTGCCCCCCCCCAGGAGGGGGTTATATGTTGATACTTGTGATTGCTTTTACCTCTATCCCCCCAAATCTTCCTGGTATCTCTATCCTCATTTTTGGCCCTGAGGAGTTTATCTATTCTGGATTTCCTGTGTTGTGGACTCTTTTCTGTAGCGGTGTGCATGTACTGGTCTATTTCTATTTGTAAGGTAGAACTAAGATCATAATAGTTAAGTGTGGAAGGAAGCATCAATGAACTAAAGGAAAGTTGTGTGTTTCATCAGTGCTGTACTGCACCCTGACTGGCTCATCCCTTCCCTGTGACACCTCAGTGACAAAATGTCTAATTGTCTACATGTGGACATTGGGTCACAAACCCAAACCCGCCCAACCAAGCACCATGAGCCCATTCACATTGGGTATGATTTTTTTCTGGATCTAAGATGCCTGATACCTGATGCCATTGATACCTCAAGATCACATAGCCTGGTGTGTGATCACATTCTTCTTCCATGTGAGCTTTGTTGCCCTGAGCTAGATGACTCCTTGTTTATCTTGTAGGCTTTAAGACCCTGGATGCTATATCTTTTGATAATCAGGCACCATCAGCTTTCTTCATCACATTTGTTAATGAACTCATTTTGTCTTCAGCTATTGTGTTGAGAACTGTGTGTGTGTGTGTGTGTGTGTATATATATATATATACACATACACATATTTACAAATGTACATGCCTGTATTATTTAGGTCTCTATAAATGTCCTTTGCCTTCTTGTTCTTCCTCTATTTTTACTTTCCTCTTGTCCCACCATCATGCTTGGCTTTCATTCAGGTTTAGTCTCTCCTCACTGATACATCACCCTTGATTAAGCCCCACTAGGCATCCTTCAACCTCCTTTTTACTGATTTTAATTCACTTGTTGTTTCTTGTCTCTGGGTTGGTTTTGCTCCCACCTTTGTTTCTCCCATCTCCCTTTCTCCCATATCCCCCGGAGCCATTATTGGTCCCATCGTTTTCATCTATGAATTATTTATCCCGCCTTTTTTATCTAGATAGACATGCAGATACACTAATAAGTGCAAAAACCAGGCAACATCAAATAAAATAACAAAGGAATCAAAACCAACAAAGCAGTAACAACAAAAAGAAAGCCACTAACAAAAATGGAAAAGCCTGTAAGTAGTTCAACGTCTGTTTGTTGGCCTTTATGAACTGTTTCCAGTCGAGTGTGATGGGGAGCCACATTCTTGCCTTTAAATCTTTTTTCAATTTTCCCTGGGGATTTCATTCCCTTGCTCCCCTTGCTGCTCTGTTGCATGACCTTAGTGCTTCATCTCAGCATAATGCTGAGATTGTGTCTCCACAACTGTCACTGACATGCTACGGTTTAGTGAGGGACATCATGTCTCATGGTTGACCTGGCTCTGTGGGTCTCTCTGCATTGTCTTCTCCAATGAGAAATATCATCCTTGGGGCTGGGTGGGTCAGGATGCCTTCTCCTCCATCTCCATCCCTTTTCATTTCTCTAATCCGACATACCCTCTCCCCAAATTGTAGAGTGTGTGGGGGTGGGTGTGTGAATAGTTGGGACTGGGGTTGGCCCTGAAACTCTATTGGTTTCCTGGTACAGGCAGGTGTGTTTTACTCACATCTTGCAATACTGGGTTTTAGGCTGTTCTCTCACTCCCTCTCCTGTGGATATATCTACTGTACCCTCCTCTTGGGTGAGTTAGTGCCCTGTTCCCCTTCTACCCATGTATTACTACTCTAAATTGAGCCAAAATAATTCTGTCATCTCAAAGAAAACCTTTGAGAACATGAATTAGATGGATTGGGAATGGATATATGACAAGATGATCTACTCACAAATGCTACCACTTAACAGAAGTCTGTTGAAAAGTGTTCTTATTTTCATTCCTGAACATATCTTGTGAAGTTAGCAACTGACAAGGCAACCAGAGATGGCATCTCCTCACTTCAAATGACTGGTACATACTCTATGCCTCAAAGGTGACAAACACTTCAAATTTAGTCCTAGATGTCTTAAGTTTAAGTTGACTTCATGAAACCTTTCTATTGGTATGTCTACAGTATTGACGATTAGCCTATCAAAGCCAAAATTCCCAGGAGTAAGTATTTTCTTGTTAACAACTATGTATATTTGGTAATTAAACTTTCTTAATAACCATAGCATCCAATTCAATCCCTTTGTAAAGGCTAAGGTAATACCCTTACAGCTTAGAGTTAGTGATTAATTCAAATAAACCCTAGAAAATTCCTACCGTATATACTGGTTAGTACAGAGAAATGTCGCTGGCTACTCACTGTTTAAGGAGACCTGGTAGCTTAGTGGTTGTGGCAGTCATGTGCTTATGTCAATTTTATAATTGAAATGTAGGGGTGGAGTCTGGCCTGTTAATCTGGAGATAGCCATTGAGTAGCCGATGAGGCCTCTGTGTGGGCATGGCTTTCACCTGAGACTCCTGGGAAATATCACGGTATTTCCCTCGTGAAGATGAGAAGCTATCTTCCCCAGTTGTTGGAAGTTAGTCTGAGAGATGATTACCCACAGGCAACACAGAATGGCGGCAGCTGGGAGGCTGGAGTAGCTGGTGGAGAGACCACTCGGCTTAGCCCTGATGAAGACAGACCTCTGAAGCTGGAGTGGCAGGCTGTAGATGGACCTGAGCCCTGGAAGCGAGGAGCCATGGGGAGACTCCTGCCAGTGCCAGAATTCTGCACCCACTGACCTGTGACTTCTTGAGTTGGAAGCAGACTTTATAGACTGACTTCGGGCATATGGGTTATTATTGGACTTATGACTTTGCACTGGACTGGATTGGGAGGCCTTCTTAGGGTCACATTTCTTTTGTATATAAACCCTTTCCTTATACCTATATGCGTGTCTCTGAAATTTGTTCCTCTAGTCTACCCGGACTAACACAGTGGTTATACATTGATCTGTTCACAGCAAAGTCGACAGTTTGAAACTATCAATGACTTCATGGGAGAAGAATAAGGAATTCTATTCCTGTAAAGAGTTACAGTCTTAGAAACCTACTGAGGTCATTCTGCCCTATTCTCTCGGGTGGCTCTGGGTCAGCATCAAATCAATGGCTGTATGAGTATGAATATGATATTCATTGTGTACATTTTTGTGGGAGATACTGGTTCAGAAGTAGGCAAATACACGGCCATGCATTGATGGCTAGAACTGGGTGGACACATGGTGCACATATAACTCTTTTTTTTTTATTTAGGCATCACTGCCCTCAGGTGGTGGGAGTAGGAGGCCCAGTCTTTGCTCCTGGGAGCCAGAATTGAACCTCCATCCCAGTGGGCCGCAGTCCCGCGCACAATCACTATGCCACCGGGGCTCAGCCTGCACATATAACTCTTAAGAGGTTTACCCAATCCAGACATAATTATAAAGAGCTTTCCATAGCTGTAAAACAAGTTCTATAAAAATGATGTCTTCTGCAAGTTTATGCTTCTTCAAATTAGCTTTTTTGTAACTATTTCCCAAACACTGTTATTTATGATATTAGTATTATTATTATTTAGAATGCATGGTACTGATGCAAAAACACTAATCTGTCCTATGTATAAATAATATCTATGTTTCTGTTACAAGAACATCTTCTGACTCCAGGTTACTAGAGACACTTAATGCCTAGATTCCATGTTAAGGCTACTTTCATCCTACAGTAACTACCCTTTAATAGATGAAAAACAATATTGATCTCTTTTTTATTGGCAGAGTATCTAATATATAAGTGATTCCCAAAGTGAGTAATCGTGCCCACTGGGCATGGTCCAGGGAGGATCCAGAGATGCTGCAGTGGCACATGCCTGCACTTGCCCCTGGACTATGGACTAAAGGACAAACACTTTTAACTGACTGGGCTATGCCGAGTTGTTTGTTTGGTTTTTCCCTTTAAAGAGGTTGTAGGCCAAATAAACTGAGAACCTATGCTTTTATTAAGGTAGTTTTTAGTAAGTCCCTAGGCTCTCAGACTGCTAGCTGAAAGGTTGGTGAGTCAAACGCACCCAGAGGAACCTGGAAAGACAGGTTGATCAGGTAAGCTGCTTCCAAAAGGCCCAGCCTTAAAGGTCCAAGCTCTAGTTCTACCATGCGTCCATGTGGTGGCCATGTGTCAGAATTGATAGGATGACAACTGACAATAGCAAGCTTGCATATTACAGCTTTTTATTTAATGGCGTTTGAACTTGAGATAAAAACACATTTTTTGTAGTGTTCAAAAATGCAAATTGTGTAAACGGCTTGTTAATGAAATGGAGTGGAGGTCGCATTTCATTAATTTTAACTTCAGTAATCAGATAGTAGATTGTATCAAGTGGTATAGAAAATATTGACTATTAGAAAACAATGGCTATGGTATAGCGTGATAAAATACAGATTTAGTAAGAGACAGATGACTTGAGAAATGAATTTAAACATTTAAAAGCATTTTAAAAATACTTCAAAAACAAAAGGATGAGACAATTTGCTTTAATAAAGTGGGAAACGCTAACTGGATTGTTTAGTCTAAAACAACACAAAAGTTACTGAAAGTGCTCCTCAAGCATAAACTTCAGCTATTTGTCTACACACAGTTCCTTCTCTAAAATGAATTGGGTAATGATATAAAAGTTGTCCTTCTACAGACGTAAAGCTATTTGAGAATCCTGCCACTGCCAATATTTGTACAAACGCTAATGCAAGTTACGGACACAGAAGTCACAAAGAGTGAATGTGTCTCGGCATCACAAAGAACAAAAGATAATTTCTTCAAAGCGTCTCTCAATCAAGGATTATAAAGTTCTAAGAAATGATTTTGTTTGCTTATTTATCGTGAGAATGTTGTTCATTTCTCCAAACCTCCGACCTTGGTGAGAGGAAGTAAAAGGCTTACATTAGTACATCTTCATCATGTTTTGAGGAGGCCTGGTGATGGAGTGGGTTATGCATTAGGCTGCTAACCACAAGATCAGGAGTTTGCACCAGCTGCTCTGTGGGAGGAAGATGAGGCTTGTGACTCCCATAAAGATTTACAGTTGGGGAACCTACAAGACATTTTATTCTGTCCTCCAGGGTCACCCTGAGTCAGCTTTGACTTAGTGACAATGACTATATTTTAAAACTGATTGATAGAAAGCCTATTGGAAAACCACATAAAAGGTTGTATCAGATAATTTTTAAATTAGAAAATTCAGAGTGTGGCAGCAGCCAAAAGAACTTTCTGGGTAGAATTTCAGAGGAATAAAGGACATCAAATGGCAGATTGTCTACTTTAGTTCTTTCATCTTTCACAGTCAGAGAATGTCTACTCGTGATTTACATCAATTCATCTTTTACATATTTTATCAAGTGGTTGACTGTTGACTGAAATGTGCAAGGCTCCAACACACACAGCAGATCCTTGGTAGAAGTGACTTGGTGGTCTGGCTCTGCCAAGATGACAGTCTATGAACCATCTCAGGTAGTTCTACTCTGTCATACTGGATCACTAGAAGTTTTAAAAAAAACTACTTGAGGGCACCTAACATTTAGTATGGCGTTTCACTACATGCTAATCACTTGCACAAGCAAGAACTCAACCTTATAGATGATAAATATAAAAGAAAGAAACAGACAATATACAAGTAAACAAATTTATATTGCTGAGTGCAATGCATTCCAGAAAAGACACAAATAGGGAGACAGAGAACAGTAACTATAATTGAGAGTAATTGGGTTTGTTTATTGAAGAGTATTAAAAAGGCTCTATATGAAAGTCATTATGTTAAGGTCAATAGAAGCAAATTATAGGATGAGTAGACCAGAAGCATTTCAAGTGAGAGAACTACCACTATAGTGATCTTAAAATTGAGGGGGGAATCCAGCAAAACTTTCATCCATGATCTAGAAACTGATTCCGGACACATCTCCAGGTCTCTGGCTGCCATCAGAGTGACTCCATATGACTTGTCATTACAAATGTGAAACACAGAGCGAGTGCATGCCCCCTCCAGGGAGGAACAGAGGACATTCCCAGTATCTTCATGAGAAGGCAAAACCTACAAGGAAGCATCTTCAGGCTGTGTCCTGTTTGACAGGTTAGACTCCACCCCTTTCACGCTATCAAACTGACATGAGATTTTGCAACTACCCCAACCATTGTAAGGTATTTTTATTGCATTCAAAATGCGTTGGAAAAACTAACCTACATTTTTGAATATTTAAAACTTTCAAGGCAGTTTGTGCAGCCAGAAAAGAATACATTCCACCTGCAACCTTATGTGCAGTCATTACTTATCAGTAGAGGCTTCTATGTCCCTAAGATGTTGAATAGGTCTCACTAGAACTTTCAGACTAAGATGGATAAGGCAAACACTTTTATCATTGTCTTCTGAATAGCACGCGCTGGAAATTCTAGAGAACACAATTGTCCAGTCCCATTGTACATGCTCTCACTGGCAACCTTGTGACAGGGACAGATTCCATTGAAGTAGCAACAAAAGTTATATCTTACTTTATCTTGAAAGACCTAGTCACAAGTTATATCCTTTTTGGTGGGGGAGGGACATCACTGCCCTCTGGTGGGAGTAGGAGGCCCAGCCTTGCTCCTGGAGACCTGCTGCTGGCTTTGAACCGCCAATCCTGTGGGATGCAGTCCGCACACAACCACTGCGCCACCGGGGCTCAGCCTAAGTTTTATCTTTTTAAACATGATCTCCCCTCTGTTCACCAGGTCCAGCAATATTGAGTGCTCAATTTTGTCCTGTGTCATTATGGTAATTATAATAATTTATGTGTTGGCTAACAAATATGTCTGGACTGAGAGCTCTTTGAGAGCTGAGACTTGGTCTTTGTATCGTTAATTACTAACGTAGTAACCTAACTATGATGCCTAATGCAGATTCAATTAGAACTATCAAATAGTTAATTGATTAGTTCAATAGTGAGCTAATACTGCTGAACATTATTCAAATTCAACAATCTCCCAAATTCTTAGATCTTTGATAATCTTGTCCACTATTTATATTCAGAGCTCCTAAAATATTTTTTAAATTTTTTTTATTGAAAGAATGAAGATGATCATTCAGATCTATGGAATGTAGACAATTTACTATAGGTAAAAGTTTACCCACACAATGATTACCTCTCAGATTTCTGAGGGATGATTAAGGATTCAGACAGAATCCTCTGGAACTGCTTATCTACCTGGGGCTTAGTTAAAGAATGGAAGTCTTTTATTTATTTATTTTCTTTTGGCATCCATCACTGCCCTGGTGGGAGCAGGAAGCCCAGTCTTACTCCTGGAGAGTTGCTGCTGGATTTGAACCATCAACCTTGTGGGCTGCAGTCCCACAGACAACCAGTACACCACCAGGGTTCAGCCCAAAATGGAAGTCTTCTTTAGCCAGATTTTTGTCTTTTTTTTTTGCTTATCCACTCTGATGGTGAAGTGTAAACCCAGAGAAAAGCATTCTGCTTGTAGGAGCAGAAGGATAAGAAATGTAAGTTTTTGGATTCTAACCAAGAAATGTAAACTTACTTATTTAGCATTAATTTGTAAATCAAAACTGACTTATTCAGGACTAGAGATATGTAAGAATGAAGAAAACAAATCCCAATCACCAAAACACTAAAAACTCTGCCTGAGTCTGTCTCTGTGTTAGCATTGCTGGACTAGAGAAACAAGTTCAGAGAGACTCATATATTTATAGCTAAGAGCTTCACATACATAATTGTACATTAATAAAACATCCCAGCCCAGTCCAGATCAAGTCTCTAAGTCCAATATTAGCACATATGTTCAATACCAGCCCATAAATTCCTCCTTAAACTCATACAACACATACAATGAAAGATCACATGCCAGTGGGTGGAAAGTCTTGCGGATCCAGGAGTGATGGCAGCATCCCAGCACTGGCGTGGATCTCCACATGGCTCCTCCAGCTCTCTGGTTCAGCATGACTCCAGATGACTTTGTCGGCAGAAAAGCAATGCAGCAAGAGAGTAGGTCCTGCTTCCAAAGAGAAATACGGGAGTTTCCAAAATCCTCAGGAGAAGGCCATGGTCATGCAGAAGCACTATTGATCATAACCTAAGTGACAAACTAGACTTCACAAATTCCCAAGTTGACAGGAGATTATATAATTGCCACTCTGTCACACACACAAATAGTGATAAAGCATTTTACAGTCTTGCCTCAAAATATTTTGGGGAAAAATTTGCTTGAGTCACAGGGGAAATTATCCAAGTGAGTAGAGTGAATGGGAAAGGGTGAATATTAATAGATGGTACTCAGAGACAAAATATTTTACGAAGTCCTCAAGCAGGGCTGATTAGCATTATCAAAATTCCTTTCCTTACTTTCCTTCTAAGTTTTTATCTTTCCATCATTCTTATCAAAAGCAAAATTTCTGATCTATTCATATTTATCATTTTCTGCCAGCTAATTTACTAAAACAGGTATTTTTTTCAATTGAACAATGCACATATTTGACTTTAATGTTCTAAAAAATATCTTTAGTGTGTATAAAATTGATTTTTCTCAAGACTCAAGCTGATTAAGAGGACAATATCTATAATTTGGAATGAAGTGGTTCCTGTGTATTCATTAGGCAAGTATAGTTGTGCCTCAGTCATTGCAGCAAAAGCATTGCTCTTGTTATGACAACCAGCAGATTTATGAATTTAGGAGAAAAATAAGAAAGCCACTGATTTTTCTGCCTCATTTTATTTTCCGTATGACATTAACAAATAGCTGGGACTTCCAGAAGAATTTGTCTCCATTTTCCATCAATATCAGAGAGCTATGGACAATGTGGCCTTTGCACACTTAAACAAAGAAAATTAAGGGCTAAAAAATTTGGTCTTAGAAAAAGAGAAAACTTCTTAATCATACTCTCATAGCATAGAGTGAACAGTTGGTTTAAATTTCCAAATAGCCCTTTGCGAAGGGATAGTATTAGAACACATGCAAAAAATAAAAGGCTAAATAAAGCATAATAAATTATTTCACTGCTAAGGTATTACATTTCAAAGAGAAAAGAAAGTACTCATAAGGATATTAGAGTGGACTCTATTGGATCTTTGGGAATTGCTGTCACATATTGAGGAAAACAGAGAGACTGAAGGAGATCAGATAAAAGAGAGAAATGATTACATTTGGAAGAACAATGTGAAATACGTGGCCAACAGAGATTTCAAGTGTAAGCTAACAGCAATCCATGAAAGAACAAAGCTGGAGCACGTCCTGCAGCTTTACCCCCATTTACAATCACTCAGCATCTGCAAAAATTTCTACACAGTGTTTTTCCTCATTTCAAAATTTGCACAATACATACTTAATAAGTTTAGTATGTCAGTCAGTAATTTTGCCCACAGGCAGCAAAAAGGATTTTGTTTTCAAAAACGGAGCTGGGGTTTGGATGATGCTGGCCTTTCAACTCCATTTCAGTCCTCTGCAGTCATGACGGCAGCACAGCTCAGAAAGACGCTGCCAACGACCGGGCTCAGTACCTACCCCACTGCTCCCGTGACGAACACACACCACCTGACGCGTTCCTGTTCTTTCTCCCGGGTGCCACATCCCGCCCCCACCCCCACCTTGGAGAGAAGGTATATTTTCAGATTGTTTGCTAGCCTCTGACCTTCCTAAACAATTACCTAAAAAGAATGTGGAGTGAGAAAAATGTTCTGAAGTATATGATTCGTTAGATGTGACATTCTAAATGATCAGCAGGAGTACAAATAAACTTTGAGCAAGAGGTCCTGTAAAGTGAGTTACGGGCCATCACGGGGCAGTCACCTTAAGGAAGGTAGTTCTCAACAGGCAAGATTGTAGAGCACACCTGAAATGGAAAGCACTCATTGCAGGGATTCTCATTTTACAGAAAGAACCCGAGAAGACCACGGCTTGAGCCACAGCCTGGTGCTTGTCCATCCTTATCTCTGATGCAAACTTCTCCAGTGGCCCCCCGTTGCGCTCTGCCTTTATTTCTTATTTCTATCCCTCTGTTGCCTCTTGCTTGCACAAAGGAAGCAATTAAACACTAAACCAACAAAGAATAGAAAAGTAGATGTCAAAGACACCAGAGGGGCATCCTGAACTAATTAAAAGCATATATATCCAACCCCATATATATCTGAGGATCTATTACAGCAGAGAGTTGGTTCAGGTTGGGACATGAGTTCTTCAATTAGTACGTGATTGAGGATTTGAAAGATGTGTTGATGTTGCCGTTTTTCCATCTGTGAATGACATCGATGAAAAGAAATATTTAGGTGAAAGCAATTTAAGAAAAAGGAGGATAGGCTGAGCCCCGGTGGCGTAGTGGTTGTGTGCGGGACTGCGGCCCAGTGGGGTGGAGGTTCAACTCCAGCAGCGGCTCCACAGGAGCAAAGGCTGGGCCTCCCACTCCCACCACCAGAGGGCAGTGATGCCCAAAATAGCAAAAAAAAAAAAAAAAGGGAAAAATAGGAGGAGACAAAATTTCCAGTGCCCTTAATGCCAACCCATTGCCAACCCTGTGTGTCAGCAGAACCGTTTGCAGGGTTTTCAAGGGCTCTTTCTTCAGAAATAGATTGTGAAGCCTCTGGCTGTGGAACCCTCCCACATTGAGTTTAGTAGCCGAGTGCTTAAAGATGCATTTGCCCCACCTCGGGAAACCCAAAAATACCTTATAAAAACCAGTAACTGAACTTTGCTGTGGAGTCAAATTAGACTCATAGTGACTGCATAAGACAAAGTAGAACTGCCCTGTTGCCTGTAACATTTTTATGCCCAAAGGCTGTAACTCTTTACCGAGAAGACCGTCACATCCTTCTCTCTCAGAGCATCTGGTGAGTTCAAACTGTCCATCAATTTGTTATCAACTAACTCCTGAACCACGGTGCCACCAGAGCTCCTTGAAAATGGCTTGGTGGTACTCAAATTCTCTATTATGTGTGGTTCCAAAATTATTTTGACACCTAAATGTTGTCTAATATTGTATAAACACATGCTTAGAAAACTTTCCATTGGAGTCATTTCTGACTCTTAACTTTTACCTCTCCATAATTAAATGAGTCTATTTTCTACAGGTCCACAAACAGAATACTGCAACTTACAGTTATGTGTATGGAGAATAATGCATCTTGGTATGACATAGAGAATTTTCTTATGGATAAGAAGGGAGTTTTTTTTTTAATTTGTTTGCTCAAATACAAAGTCTTTCCAATTTTACTACAAGTAGGGCACATAGCTAACAGTAGCCCTGCATTATTAGAGAGTTCACATCTGTTGATACTTTTCAACAACATCACTGGGACAGATTTTTGAATTTGTTTCAATCTTGATTACAGTCAACACAATGAACAAAAAGTATTTCTACACAATGGCAACTCTTAACTGAAAATAATATTGTTTTAGTTTGGAAAAAATTATTTTTCAAGGCAAGCTTTGACTCGAAGGGCAAAAGTGTACTAAAGAGAACTTGTTTCTCATAAGAAGCTATATTTTCATCTGGGACGATTGAGGGGGCATGATAGCAGTGAGCTGGGCAAAATAATTTTCTGTTAAAGTATCTTATAATTGACAATGATTCAATGTCACAGCTCTCATCTCTTGCTAGATCCTAAGGAACACAGCTACCAAGCACTGTGGTTAAGTAAAGGTTTAATCCTCAGTCATTCTTGTAATGAAGCAAGTCATTCAGTCTGCCTGAGCCTCAGTTTCCTCATCTCTAGTATAGTGATCATATTTCTCCAACTATAAAATCACTGTGAGAATTGAGATAATGTGTATAAATTGCTGCACTTACTGCTAGGGATATGGTATTTTCATTATATATAATGCCATATTAGCAAGAGTATTGATTATAAGCTTGTAGCAAACTAAGACAACCTTGAAGGCCTTGTAAAATGTAGAAACCTTTCTTTCCCTCAGTATGAGACCCTAGGCATATTGCTCTCACTCATGTCTTCTTCCTGTACCTAGTTGATATGTTATTACTATTCTTCCAAATAGGCCCAAACTTCCCTACATCTCCTATCCAGGATACTTCAGAGTTCAGAACGCTTCATGACTTACAGAGCAAAGGAACACTTTTCCCATGCTTTCATTTGTTTTTACTTTACTTTTATAATCACTCCTCAAATGTAAATGATGAAATTTTGATTGTTATAGGTAAAATTCCAAAGAAAAACATTACAAGTAGAGTTCTGTTCACTAAATACACTATCAACAAAATAAAATTTGAGTGATTGAGGTATATATAATATAGATAACGAAACACATGCCCTCAATTTAAAAAAGAAATTCTGATAGATTTGCCAGAAAATTTGGTTTAAGATCACTAACTGCTCTAAAAAAATGAAATAAAGGAAGAAATTAGTGTATTGAAAACTTCTGGTAATGAGGTTTTTATCATGCAGGTCTTTCTAACTCATTGCTTATAACTCAATTGAATGAATTTGTGCATTTCAAGGAGGCGATAGAAGAAAATATCCAGGTCACAAATGATCAGATGCGTCATTATATATTATTTATGTAAAAGCTATAACAAATTTAGTGGCTTACAGCAAGGACAATTTTTTATTAAATATAAATTTTATTAGGGGCTCTTACAGCTCTTATGACATTCAATACATTGTTTATATTAAGCATACTTGTACATGTTACCATGTTCATCTATAAACATTTTCTACTTGACCCCCCCAGCATGTGCTCCTCTTTCCTCTAGTTATTTTTTTAATTTCAACTCCCCATATTTCCCCTCCCTCCTTCTCCTCCCCTATGAACTCCTAATAACTTACAAATTGTTATTACCTCTTCAAATCGTACTCTGTCCAATGTGTCATTTCACTCACACACACCCATGTTCTGCACCCCAGAGAAGAGGTCACATGGAGATCCCAGAAATTAGTTTCCCCTTTCTACTCTACTATCCCTCCACCATCCCAGTGTCACCACTCTCCACTAGTCTCAAGGGATTATCTATACTAAATTCCTGCATATCTGACTCCAATGTACTTCCACTGGTCTAGTCAAATCTGTCTTGCAGAATTGGGATAATGATAGTCAGTGGGAGGAAGCATTTGAGAATCAGAGGAAAGTTGAACATTTCATTGCTACTACACTGTACCCAGATTAGCTTATTTCCTCCCTGCAACACCTCTGTAAAAGGATGTCCCCAATCTGAACTCCCCACATTTATAATGATATAATTTTTAGGTCGTTAATGCTTGATACTGGATCCCTTTGACACCTCATGGTCACAGGCTGTTGTTCTTCTATGTGGGCTTACTTCTTAGTTAGATGGCCGCTTATTTACCTTCAAGTCTTTAAGACCCCAGATGCACATCTTTTGATATCCGGAGACCATCAGTCTTCTTCACCACATTTGCTTATGCACATATTTGTTGTCAGCAATCATATCAAGAAAGTGATCATATAATGTTATGATATTGGTTCTTGATACCTGATAATTGATCCATTTGGCATCTCCTGGCCCCATTAGCTGGTGTGCTTCTTCCAGATGGGCTTTGTTGCTTCTGAGCTGGATGGCCACTTGTTTACTTTCAAACCTGTAAGGACAATTTTTAAATGCTTATTATTCTGTGAGCCAATCATTAGGGTTGAGTCTAGGTGGAAAGTTCTTCTATTGGAGCTGCCTGGGGTAAATTAAAATGCAAAATCTAGCTTATGGGCTGAGCCCTGGTGGTGTAAGTGCTTGAGTGTGGGACTGCAGCCCGCAGGCTTGGCGGTTCAAATACAGTGGCGGCTCTCAGGAGCAGCACGACCACCAGAGGCAGTGATGCCCACAAAAAAAAAAATCTAGCTTATGTGAGACTTTATGGAATAACTCAGTCTCATCACATGAATTTGGTGTTACTTGTTTTGCAGTCTAGCCGACTTATCTCTACCAGAGTCGTCAGTTCAAGCAGTTGGATTACAAGAATGAAAGAGAAGAGGCGAGATGATTCCATGAAACTCAGGGTCACATACAAGTATTTCTGTGCATTCAGTTGGCCAACGCATATCACTTGGCCAAGTGGTGCATTCACAAAGGCAAGGTATGCCCCAGCAATGCTGTTGACTAAGTTTGGGGTTGTTACCTATACAAGGTCAGAAGTTCAAGCTCACCAGTGTCTCCATAGGAGAAACATATAGAGTTCTCTATTCCTGTCATGATTTATAGCTTTTGAAATCTACAGGGGCAATTTAACTAGGAGTTGGAATTAACTCCATGGAAGTTTTTATTTTTTCATTACACTGCTATTTCATTTATGAGAATTCTTGTTTTATGATGAGGTGTTGTCCATACTGTAGGCTACAGCCTTAGAAGTTCAGCGACAGATGCTTCAAGGCCTCTCCATTTTCAGTAAGCAAGGTGGTGTCATCTGCATGTCACAGGTTGTCAATTAGTCTTCCTCCAATTCTGAAGCCATTTCTTTTTCTCATTTATGGACTCCAGATTCTCTAACTACTTCTTCAACATGAAGATTGCATTAACATGGTCAAGAGATATAATGTTGAGCCAAAGCTTTCCTGATTTGAAACCACATAGTACCCTTTCCCTCTATTTAGCTACTGTTGTCTTTTAGACTACCAATATAAGGCACAGATACAAGTAAGTATTCTCTGATTTTAATTCTTTGCAATGTCAGGTATATTTTTCATTCATAGAGTAAAAAGATTGGTAAACTTGTTTATATTGTTCTCTGCTGCTGCCAAGATCATTCTACACTATCAATGACATCCCACATTCCACAAACTCATCTGAATAGAGTCTGATTTTTCAGCAGTTTCCTATCAATGTACTGTCGCAAACATTTAAAAATGTATCTTCAGCATTATGTTACCTGAAGGTATATAATTAATATTGTTCAACACTTTCTGAATTCTAGCAACTTTCTTGAAAATCAGTACAGTTGATTGGCCTTCCAAATTTCAGGATATACCTAAGTGAGTACTACTGGGGTCACATCTGTACATGGAAATATTTCAAATGGCATAGCATTCATTCCAGGAGCCTTCTTTTTGACTAGTGCCTTCCTTTAAGTGTGGGTCTTTCACTCCCATGCCATCCCCTTCTAAAATCGTTGAACAGCAGATCCTTCATTTTGTTACAGCGGCGCTCCCGGTGTGGCAGGCTTGGCACCGGCCTCTGAGGGGGAGCAGAGTCCTAGTAGCTGTCTTGTACTGCAGGTGTGCATTCTGCTGACAGCCCCTGCAAGAATACGCTGGGTGGGAGATGGCAGCAGAGGTGGAGGGCCTCCACCTGTGTCAGGTTTGCTGGGAGCTGAAAAGGTGTCCTGTGAGCAGGTGCACAGCAGCAGCGGCAATGCCTTCTAATCTCTCCCACCCCGTGCTCGCAAGGTTGTAGCGCCTACAGTGTTAAGAGAAGGCTGGTGGGAAGCTGCCAGTAGTATTCACATGGACCACGGATGCACTAGGTGTGCTATGAGCTGCAAAGATGAGGGTGCAGGGAGGGTGCAATGACAACCACAATGCCATGTGACACGTGTTCCGTGCTCAAACCATCATAGCAGATGCAACCATAAAGAAGGGTGTTGGGGAGCCAGATGCTTTGCTTGGATGCACTATGGCTATGTGAGGCACACTGTGAGCTGCAAAGGCATAGACAGAGGCAGAGAGAGAAGGATAGATAGAAGGATGGAGAGGCATCTGCAATGTTTCGTGATCTGCCACGCCCTGAATGCAGCTTCAAAGCCAGTGTGGGGTTGGGGAGGGAGCTGTGGCTGCTGCATTGAACGTCCAGTGTGGTCAGCTGTCCTTGATGTGTCAACAGTGTCAGATTGGCCTGAGTGATGCCTGGGGTGGTGGGAAAGGGTGCAGAGAAGAACATACTCCACCACCGCCAGAGAGGATTCACATTTGCATGATCCAAGGGCGCGTGCAGGCATAGCAGCAGTCTGGGTCCGTGCTCAGAGGTGAAGAGGAAGCATGGCAGTGGCAGTGCCTCCTGGCAGGGAAGAGCACAGAGGCTGCCCAGGGTCGCCAGCAGCAGAGCATCCTGAACCCCATGTTTATGGCTGAGCTGTCTCCCACAGAGACGGAAGTGCAGAGATCTTTCAACCTGTGGGTTGTGATCCCTTTGGGGGCTGAAGAGTCCTTTCACAGGGCTCACCCAATTCATAACAGTAGCAAAATTAAGGTTGTGGAGTGACAACAAAAATAATTTTAGGGGTCCCTACATGTAGCCTCCTCTCTGGGACACAGACAACACAGAAGTGAGTGTTGGGACACATTGGACAGTGTACAATATGAAAATAATAACAATTCATAAATTACTAAGGGTTCATGGAGGAGGGGGGAGGAAGGGAAATATAGGGAGCTGATACTGGGGGCTTGGAGGGAGGGAGGATGTTTTGAGAGTGATGATGGCAATAAGTGTGTAAATGTGGCCTGCATACAATTGATGTTTGTATGGATGGTGATGGGAGTGGTATGAGCGCCCAATAAAATGATTCATTAAATAAAAAAAAAGAGGGAAGGAAAAGGAGGAGCTTATACCAAGGGTTCAAGTGGAAAATATTTCGAAATGAATATGGTAATATGTGTACAAGTATGCTTGATACAAATGATGTATTGAATGTTATAAGAGCTGTAAGAGCCCCCAGTAAAATAATTGAAAAAGACAGGGGGGAAGAGGAGCTTATACCAAGGGCTCAAGTGGAAAATATTTGGAAATGAATATGGCAATATGTGTACAAATATGCTTGATACAAATGATGTATTGAATGTTATCAACTGTAAGAGCCCCCAATAAAATCATTGGGAAAAAAAGATAAGTGGCATTTCAAATAAATATATAAATAATTTTCGGGGGGGAGTCACCACAACATGAGAAACTGACTCACTTTTATTAAAGGGTCACGGCCTTAGGAAGGTTGAGAACCATGTCTCTAGTTGTTCACCAGCTATCCAAGGAGCCTAAGCTGTCTCTCTTGCAAGTGTTTTCCTCATTGCTGTTGAGGAGTTTCTCCTGTGCTGGTTAGTGGTTGGCCATCTTCCACAGAGTTCCTTTGAAACCTGTTCCGCTCTGTTACTTTATCATTTCTTGTATTTGTTTTAGCTATTCAGTGTTTAAGAACAAATTCCAGGATTGTTGGATATTTTGTGGGGTTTTTTTTTTACATTCAGTTTTGCCTTTTCTTTCTTTCTTGTAATTTGATGATCTTTTTATTTCTTTTTTGAAGTCATTTTACTGGGTGCTCTTACAGCTCTTATGACATTTCATACATCAATTGCCTCAAGCATATGTGTACATATGTTGCCATCATTTCCGAAGCATTTTTACTTGAGCCCTCACTATAAACTTTTTTTTAAAAAAATCATTTTATTGGGAGGGGCGTATAGATCTCCTATCATGATCAATACATATGTCAATTGTGTGCAGACCACATTTGCACATGTGCTGCCATCATCATTCACAAAACATCCTCCTTCTACCTAGACCCCCGGTACCAGCTCCCCATACTTCCCCTCCCTCCCCATTCTCCCTCCCCCACGAACTCTGAACAATTTACAAATTGTCATTATTTTGTCATTATACACTGTGTGATGTGTCTGAAGGGATCTTTTTATTTCTTATTGTAAAGCGCCTTTATTATTTCACAATCTGATTTCAGTCAGTCTTATTCTATGCATGAATCATATTTGCGATATCCTGTGTACACTCAATTTGGACATTCATCTTGAATACATCTAAGGTTGTATCTAGGTTCTTTTGGACTGGTTTTAGTTTTCTTCAGTTGCAAGTTGAGTTTGTGTAATAGTATTTGATTATCTGTTCTGCAACTGGAGCCTGGCCTCATTTTGACTGACAAAATTGAGCTTTTCCACAATCTCTTTAATTTCGGTTTATCACGTTGTTGAAAGAAATTACTTCGAAGAAGTATGCCCTGCAGAATTATACCATGTGATCTTTGGCATCATTTCTAATACTGCAGCCATATTTCCCAACAATTAATGCTATTTCTAGGTTTCTAACTTTTATAATTAGAAACGTTATTAATAAATCTTAATTATATATTTGACCAATTTTAGATTCAGAGTTGAAAAAATTCTTACTTACTTCAAATTTGGCATCATTAGTTATTGTGTAAATTAGAGTAATGCTCAAAATAATTCGTCTTTCTTGTTAGCATAAGTGTTCAATCATTGATAATGTTGGACTTCAAGGTAGATCTTGAGTTGTTCTTTTTGAGGATTGATGTAATGTCATTCCTCTTTAATTTGGCATTCCTGGAATAGTAGGCTATACAATTGCATGATTCAAAATGACCCAAATCAGTTTATTTCTTCTCACAAAAGTCTATTTTTGTGCATTCCATTTCATTTTTGACAACTTGCACTTTTCTCATGTCCATATTTCATACATTCATCTCCCTATGTTTTGTTTTTCCTTCATATCTATTTTAACTTAACAATTTTTTGCATATAATTCAGGCACAATATAATTTAATGTTTAAGTACATTAAAGAGAATTGTGCGTTCATAACCACAATATATTTTAAAACTTTTTCTTCATTCTTGTTTTAATTATTATTAATTACATCTTTCTCCAGAAAATTCCCTGTCATAAACCCTAGTAACTATGAATCTAGTTTCTCTCTCTACATGTTTACCAGTCCTGAGTTTGATTTTAAGGAGAAAATCAGAAAAAGATGAAGCTACAATTACAACAACAAACCTACAACAGAATGAAGCACAGAACATTCCATCCGAAAAGATCAGAATGTAATAATTACAAATTGAAAATGAATTAAAAGGAAAAACAATTGATACCCTAAAGTAGCAATCCACATTCTGCTGAAACTTCCTATTATGAATGTTTTCGCTCTTTTTTCTTATTTTGAGTTTTGTCACATCATCTAATGAAGTTTCTGAAAGCTGTACTTCATCCAAATTATTATGATAGACAACACTATAGGATAACAGAGTTTCTTCAGTCATGTCTTTCCAACTGAAAGGGCTTGTATTCCATCTCTGTATCACAGGATGTTCTGCTCCCATTCAAAAGGTTTTTACTGGAAAATTTGCATAAGTAGATTTCCAAGTGCTTCTTCCTAGTCTATCTTGGTCTACCCTACTGATATTTGAAATACTGATCCTACACCATGGGAGCATGCAGTCACTGCACAAAAAAACAAAGATGAACTGTGGAAGCATTGATTAGTTTGTGTTGATCTCTGATCAATGCCTTCATTTTTTTAGCTTATATTTATCTTTTATTTTAAATTTTTATGCATATTATGTTTCAAGTGTTAGAAATACAAAAGATAGAACTCATATTCTAAGAGATCCCATCCTTGAGGAAGAAGGTCAGCAATGAGTAGACTTTCTATACATGAAGTGTCACCATGACGCGTGCGATATGCTTAGCTGTGACGTGAACAGCTGAAAATGGACATGTATTTCAGAGATTCATGTCATCGACTGCAAAATAGGACTATAGGAAAGACATCCACTTGACATGTCTTAAAAGTATCCTGAAATTCAGCCAATCTAGAGACAGACAACAAGATTCATAATGTTAGAACCATGGTCATAGTTCAGCGTTTGCACTTAAGATATGTCAAGGATGTTTTCATGTAGGCTTGTGTTTCTAATTGAAAAAGTTAGCTTACATGTATTCAAAAGTTGTGATACAGTGCCAGTTAAATAATAAAATGCCTCTCTTCACTTACGGATGCTACCAAGCAAGGCCAGAACATTTATGCAATTGACAATGCTTGATTCAATGTTGTGATTTTTGGACTTTGGTTGGTTATGTCATCACTTGAGTATTATTTAAATATGTTTCTCCTTTTAATTCAATTTCCTGTTTTGTTTTCTTAAAACCATAAATCGTCTCTTAAGAAATTTTACCAAATGCATATTGTTCTCCCATGAGACCTGGGCTGCCCCTCAGCTGGGCATTGCCTGCCAAGTGACTTTTTTTATGAAAAGTTTTCTCTTTATGGGTTTTGCATAATGGCTGCAACAGTTTTTAACTAATGAAAAATGAATGAAAAATGCATATTCTTTCCAGCACATAACCACAACCTTAATGTTTTTAAAAAAAGCAAAGCAAAACAAAACAAAAACCCACCCTAAAAGTGGGTTTGAACACCCAGTCTTCCTGCACTCAGCTCCCTTATTTAAGTTCAAGATGTTTTATATCTTTTCTCCTCTTGTTCGCGATAAACTAGCAAAGCTGAAAGAAAACCTGTCATACAGACATTATTGCATGTCTGCAATAATTTTCTTGTGGTCTAGTTCTGAGCTTCGCTCCCCTTCTACCCAAAGGAGTCCTAATGGAGATATGACTAAGCCTGCCTGTGTCTATGTTGCCCCGCTTGTAATCCAGGAACAATAGGGTTTGCTTAGTTGAGTACTTTTTGAAGATTAAACAAGCTGACACATGTGTTGCACACAGTTTGAATGGAATTAAAATAAATATCTATTGTCTGCCCCAGGGCTAACCTGCCAATTTCTACCCTTGGGCACTGCTAGCAACTAGAGCAGAGAGGAGGGCATGGGAGATGAGGATTGATAAGAGGCCAAGAGACTGTGGAGACACACTAAGAAAGTATTTGAGAGAGGATTCTGCTTGCCAGATGCCAGCAGGCTGGATGTCAGGAAATGAAAATATATATATGCATAAACCTCTGTTTTAACTGAATTCTGCATTTACAGCAGGACATAACCAGCACTAATTAATATCTGCTTCAGTTTGTGTTGTCCACACGTAATATTGTATACAGTAGCCAATAGTAGTAGTCAGCAAGCTATAATCTGTGGGCCAAATATGACCCAACATCTGTTTTTGTAAATAGCGTTTTACTGGGATGAAGCCATACCACTTTGTTTAGATATTGTTTCTGACTGCTTTTGTGCTACAGCGGCAGAATTATGTATATGTGACAAGGCCATCTGACCTGTAAAGGCAACATTGGTTAGTATCTTGCACTAGTCCTTTACAGAAAATGACAGAAAATGTTGGATAAGCACTGGTTTGTAGAATTGACTTCTTTTACACTCTTGACTGAATAGGGATTCTGATGAACAGATGCCTCACAGCTGCTTGTTTGATGTCCTGAAAGTTAACAATTATTAATGTAATTATTTCATTCATATAATGGAAATTATATATCTACTCCTCATTTCGAGAAAAAGCTGATTTATCGTGTGTGTGTGTGTCTGTGTGTTGAGTGACTACAATATATATGCAAGAGCACTTTGTACGTGAAATGGAGGACTTGCCAAAGATAATAAAGGATATTGAAACACAGAAAATGTGCTCACCACTCCATGTGGATTCTCACCATGGTGTCACTTCAGTCCCCATGGGATGATGAATGAATATCATTAACTAATTCCCATTCTCAGCCTTTATCTGGAGTGGTATGTCTCCTTAGGACTCATGGGTGATAGGACTACATAGAATCACTGGAGAACAAAGTGGCAACGGGTTGAGGTTTACTGAAACCTAGACTTGAGCTGTTGTGTAAAAGTCTGGTTCCACTGTTCTACATAAAGGCTCAAAGTTCAGCTTTTGCAGAAACTTGCATGCGCTTGCCCCTAATTCTCCATGGCCCCATTCCGGATGCCTGAGGACTTTATATACTTGTGGTTGGCTTACCTTAAGTGGGGAAAAAGGCAGTCAAGAATCGACTTGTCTTCTCCCTATCTGAGAGGCACTCATACTGTACTTACTGTACCAAACAGACTAAGTTGGAATAGCATTTTTACTATCTCTGCAAAATCCATTTGAATATTTTTCTTCATCTCTGAACTACTATCAGCTTGGAGGGTCAAAGGAGAAATAACCCCTAGGAATGGGGAAACCACTGACTTAAAACTGTATGCTTTGCTTATTTATTTCGAGTAAAAGGCCACACAGACACAGAAAGGCAGCAGGCTCATGAAATGAGATTCAAGTTCCATTCTGGTTAAAGGGTCCTTCCTGAAGTTCAATCCTTGATATTGTTCCCCCTCCCGGTCTTGAAGAATTTCCAAACCTTCCATGCCCAGGGGATTTTCCTATGTTGAAAGACTCCAGAATGGGACCCCATAACAATCCCCAGAAAGTTCAAGCTGAAATTGCATTCCGGCCAAGTCTGTATGGTGCACTCTTCTGTAATTGTTGGGCCTCTTCCAGAAGGCTCTCAACACATGGGACTCCAGCGAAGTTCAGCATGTGGAAAGGCCTGAAGCCTGAAGCCTGTGTGTTTGTAATGGAGACACAGCAGTGACCCCAGGATCCAGGTCTGCATCTGTGCCGCCATAAAATGTGTTTCTCTAAGCGGAGCAGCAGGAGTGCCTCCGGTAGGTGGGATTGGAGAGGGTTTTCTAAAGGCTCCCTCAGGTAGGGAGGTAGCAGGGCCCCCTAATAAGAAAACCATGCTCTTAGAAAGAGCTTCCTAATTTTAAAAAGTACTTTCACATGTAAGGATGGCAAGCCAAGCCGCTATAGTTGGTAACACTAGTATGATTTTCTCCCTTTCTCAGACACAGCAATTGAAACAGAGAAGCCTAACAATTTTCTCAAGGACACACAGTCTTTTAAAAGCTCAGCTAGAAACTCAGAGTTATTGTCCTTTTACCTCTACTACAGTAGTCTTTCGAATTAATAGTCCTCCAGTGCATTCTCTTGTGTTACTATCTGGATGGGCGCTAGATCCTCAACTACAATTGTTAGCTAACCTTGAATCCATTCCGACTCATTCAGACCCGAGGGCAAGAGAACAAAATGCTGTTGGATCCCGTGCCATTCTCACATTCTTGCTATGTTTACGATGGTTAAAGCCCCTCTGGTGATCCATCGCATGGATGGGCTCCCTCTATTTTATAGACCCTTTGTGGGGGTACAATAGCTATCTCCAGGGGTCAGAGTCTGAACAACGTCCCACATTGTTGTGGTGGTCACTGGGCGAGGTAAAGTCTGTGAGCAGCAACCAATTAGCTCTGTTTTCTGGCCATCCCTAATGTTGAAATGATCTTCACTGAAGGTGTGAAGGGGTCATTTCAAGGTTTCAGCTGTACTAGGCAACCAACTGGCATCTTCTGGTGATACAGATGATATTTTTTTTTTGCCCACTTGCAAACCAAGATTTTGATTCCAAAACCATTTCTACCTTATAGTGACCCGATGCACACCAACATGGAACAATAACTGGTCCTCTGCCAGCCCCACAATTGTTATATTTGAATCCATCATGGCAGCAGATGTGTTAGTCCCTCTTGGTGAAGGTCTTACTGTCTTTCACTGTCCTCCTACTTCCCATGCACTTTTCCAGGGACTAGCCTCTCCCGAGAGCCTGTCCAAAGTAAATGAGAGAAAGTAGCACCCTCCTCTTTTCTAAGGTGCACTTTGGATGCACCTCTTCCAAGACAGACTTGTTCATTCTGGCAACCCATGGAACACGCAGTATTCTTCTCCAACCCCAAATCTTCCTTATTCATTGTCTACCATCCTCATCCATATGAGGTGATTGAAAATACCATGCTAGGTCAGGCACTCTTTAGTCCTCAAAGTGACATCTTTCCTTTTTACCACTAGCAGATTTGCACAATATGGGTCAACAAGAGATCCCTAAGTAAATACTTGCAAAGAGTTTACCACCTCTGAATGTGAATGAGGAAAGTGTTGAAAATAATTGATCATCTCAAAAATAAAGAAATACCTCTATAACATAAAATTAATCTTATAAAAAAGACTCTTGGATAGCCAGAAAGTCCCTTCCGTGTGCAAATGATTAATGCATACAGTTGCTAGCTAAACCACTGAAGCTTTGAGTGCCGCAGATGAAAGGCATCTCAGCTATGGAAAACCTGTGGGGCATAGTTCCTCTTTGACACACATGGGATTGCCAAGAGTTGGAGTTCACAAATAACAAATGGGTATTTGGTTGTTGTTAGTTACTGTTGACTTGCTTATGAGTCATGGAATCATGGTGACTCCATGTGTGCAGAAGAGAAAGTCACAGGGCTCTCAAGACTGTGCTACCTTCCAAAAGCACACCAACAAGGAGTCTTCTGAGGCTCCTTTGGATGGATTTGGAATCAAACTGTTGGTTGGTAACTGGGCAAAAAATCATTTGTACCATGAGAGATGACAGTTGGTTGGCTAGTACAACTGAAAGCTTGAAATGACCCCTTTCCACTTTCAGTGAAGGTCGTTCCATTAGGGATGACCAGGAAACAGAGTTAATCGGTTACTATTGATAAACATTTGTACCACAGCAAATAGTCAGTGAAAGGAACCGTGAGGTGCCTGAGAAGCTCCACAATCATGATGATATCAATAAGTTGTAGAAGTTCAGATTAAAGTAGGGCTCAAGTGAAACACTACTTGGTGATAAGCAGAGAAATAGTTCTCATCTAGGCTCACAATGTACCGAGCATTCTGATAAACAAGTTTAAAAGTAGGCAAACAAACAACCTTTAGCCTGCTGAGTTCTTCAAACTTGCAGCCTTCTATTGCCACTGTGTGCAGGTGTCTGTGTCCCACAGTTTTCTTCTAGACATCATGTTGCCCTTGCCCCACAAAATATCAAAATAAGGAAGAGGAAATTGAAATTGTAGAGAATCTGTTATATTTTCACTTTTTCAAGAATATTTTTCAAAAGTGCTGAGCACCATAACCTTAAAACGTATAGTATATTCAAATCACAAATTAATGGGAAATGATAGGAGCCAAGCTTGAAAAACATTCATCCTAAATTAGGGTCTAGACCCAGGAACTATGTCAGCTAAATGTTTTATTTACGCCTTAGGGACATCCTTTAAAGAGACACAGACAATTCCCCTTAGTTACAATCTTTCAGAAAGTACCTGGTACCATGAATCATCACTCTCATAAGCTTCTAGTCAAATAAAAATTGGAAACAATTAACATATAACCTCATGAGGTGGTTTTGCTAAAAGACATCTCATTTAGTTTATATTATTGAGCAATCAGCATCAAACTCATGGAAAACAGTATGATAATTTAGTCTTCAGAAAAGCTTATTTAACACATTGAATTTTCCTTACAAGTCATACCATAGTCTTCTTGAACTTTAGAGTACTAGACAGCACATCAGATGTGCACATGGGGCCATTTATAACAGCAAAATCACCCCTAAAGCACAAAAATGCAGTAAATATGGAAGCAGCTCAACATTCTCCATGGAAGCATCAGTTTGGGAATTAAACAATACTTTGCATTGGGATAATATACTGTAAGTGATACCTTTAATTTTTTCCAAACATGATGTCACTTTGATAAGTAACATGTACCTGATTTACATTATGGTTTTTCCATCTTCTCATGTACACATGAAAGCTGTAGAGTGAAATGTTCTTAGAGTTTGGGAAAACAAGCAAGCAAACAAACAAGACATTTGAAAGGACAAAGTCAAGGTTATAAGGTGGATGAAGAATGATTCCTCAGAAAATCCTCCTAGAACAGCTCTCATCCCACTGAAGGCTGTGCAGGCACACTCTCCTTATGGAAGAACGACAGACCTTTACACTAATTGCCTTGCACTTCCCTCATGATGTTTATAAAGGTCAGCCCTTGGAAGTCCCAAAAGGCAGTTACTGTTGATATGTAAGTTCATGTTGAAGTTAGAAAAATTAAATCAACTCTATGAAAGTAAACATACCACAGTGAGTGTAACTCCCCAGAATTCTGAGACTATCACTAAACAGCAATCACAGAAGACCTGAGGAGTTAAAGTTTCGAATCAAGAACATAATGCATGAAGAAAGGGAAATAAAGAAAACTGAAAATAAATGAAGAAGAGCATGATATCACGATTGTAGGAATGCTAGTTAACAACATAGAACATGCAGATAATAAGATTCATCTTGCAGAAAGCAAGAAAGACTTTAAGCACTTGCTGATGAAGATCAAGGACTAAGTTCTATGTATGGATTACAGTTCAGAAAACCCAAATCCTGACAACTGGACCTATAGAAATAATGATAAATTGAGAGAAATGGATATTTTCAAGAAGATAATTTGTTTGGATTTTCAATCCCTGCTCATGGCCACTGCAGGACATATTTCCCTGGAAAAACCTGCTGAACAAGACTTCCTAAAGTACTAATAAGTAAGGATGCATTTAAGGAAGGAAGTGTGCTTAACCCAAAACATGGCATTTTCAATCACATCCTGGGCATGTGAAATCTATACAATGAATAAAACGGCCAGAGAGAGGTTATGCATTTGAATGATGGTGCTAGAGAACATTGAAAGTACTGTGGATTTCCAGAATAAACAAATCTGTCTTGAAAGAACAGAGAGAATGATCCCTCATCTCAAGGATGGTGACATTTTACTGCACTGGCTTTGGGCCTGTATCAAGGGGCCAGTCCCTAGAAGAGGACTTCATGCTTAATAAAGTAAAGGATCGATAAAAAATAAGCAGGTCCTCACACAGCTGTATTAACACAGTAGCACCATCATCAGGCTCCATCCTATCAACAAATGTGAGGTGCAGGACAAAACAATGCTTCATTCTTTCATACACAGGGGGCCTTTGAGTCAGAAATAACTCCATGACACCAACCTTCTGAGCTTTGCTTGCTGATGAATTTAACTGGGGGAGTAGATTGTAGAGGTTATACACAGGGCTGTGAACTCTGAAATCAGCAGTTTAAAAACACCAGCCACTCAGCAGGGAAACATTAGAGTTTTCTATTTTGGTAAAGATTCAGTCCTAGTAATTCACAGGGGGAAGGTCTTCCCTGTCCTATTAGGTCACAATGAGTCAGCATTGAGTTTGGGAGGTTTGGTGGGGGGTGGGGGGGAGGCGGGGGGGTGTCAGTTTTGAGCAGATCTGTTGAGAAGTCACTGTTTCATTGGATCCTTTTTTTAGGCACCCGAAAGAGACCAAGGGAAGTATGTTACCAAGGCAAGTTGACTGTAGTCATTTCCCTGGTTGAGGACACATGCTTAAACATGTTTTAAAAATCATTCTATTGAGGGCTCCTACAACTTTGATCACAATCCATACATATACCCATTGTATGACAAGCACATTTGTGCATGTATCACCCTCATCATTTTCCAAATGTTTGCTTTCTATTTGAGCCCTTGCTATCAGCTCCTCATTTTCCCTCCCTTCCTGTTTCTCTCTCCCTCGTGTACACTTATTAATTAGTATTTTGTCATGTATCACACTGCCTGGTGTCTCCCTCCACCCACGTTTCTGTTGTCCATCCTCCAGAAGGAGGTTAGATGTAGGTCCTCGTAATCTATTGCCCCTTTTCTATACCACCTTTCCTCCATCCCCCCAGGATTGCCCCTCTCGCAACAGGTCCTGAAGGGAACCCTTTGAATTCCCCGTGCTTCTGGTTCTATCTGTATCAGTATAAATCCTCTGGTCTACTTGGTTTTGTAAGGTAGAACTGGAATCATGATTGGGGTGGGGGCGGGGGAGATAGGGGAGAATCATTTAAGAACCAGAGGAAAATTGTATGCTTCATCTTTGCTACCCTACACCCTGACTGGTTCATCGAAGGTTCAAATTTATACCCAAATGGGTTAATTTTAAAAACTCATTTGGCCATAAACTTGAATTATAGTAGAAATATACTTGACTTATCTTGATATATGTTATAAAACATTTATCCTTTCAATGTTCTTGTCATGTAAAATTCAATGGCATTACTTGTGGTAATCATATTGTACATTCATGAGCATTATCTGTTGCAAATTTTCCATTACCTATAACAACAGCTCAGAGTTGCCTATGCAAGCGTTTCTCCCTCATCTTTCTTGGTAGCTACTACTAAAGTTTGGTTTGTATATACTTACCTATTGTAGCAGTGCATATGAAGGTAATCCTCCAATATGGATCCCTTTAGTCTGGCTTATTTCACTTAGCAAAATGGAAGCCATTGATCGGTTTGAGAATAGAAGAAAACTATCATTTCTGTAAGAGGAATGTTCTGTTACCCACAGGTGGTCTTTGGATCCTCAATCTGTACACCCCCTCATTTACAATGATATAATTTTTAGTTCTTTGATTCCTGATACCTGATTGCTTTGATACTTCATGATCACACAGACTAGTGTGCTTCTTTCTTCCCTGTGTGCTTTGTTGCTTCTGAGTTGGATGACTGCTGGCTTACCTTCAAGCCTTTAAGACCCCAGATGTTATATCTTTTGATAGCTGGGCATCATCAGCTTTCATAACCACATTTGCTTATGCACACATTTGTCTTCAGCAATCATATCAAGAAGGTGGGTACACAATGATATGATTTTTTGTTCTCTGATGCCTGACACCAGATCCCTTCGACACCTCATAGTCACACAGACTGGTGTGCTTCTTCCTTGTGGTCTTTTTTGCTTCTGTGCTAGATGACTGCTTGTAACCCTTTAAACCTTCAAGCCTTTAAGACTCCATATGCTATATATTTTGATAGCCAGGTACCATCAGATTTTTTCACCACTTTTGCTTATGCACACCTTTGTCTTCAGTGATTGTGTTGGAAAGGTGAGAATCATAAAATGCCAACTTAATAGAACAAAGTATTCTTGCATTGAGGAAGTACTTGAGTGGAGACCCAGTATCCATCTACTGCTTTAATATTAACCTTATATGTATATGCATGCAGGTCATATATAAATATATTTACCTATGTACATGCCCATATTTAGACTTCTATTAATTCCCTTTGTCTCCTATTTCTTTACTCTATTTCCTTTTACTTTCCTTTTGTCCCACTATCATGTTCAGCCTTCATTTCGGTTTCAGTAATTCCTCTTGATTATATTAACCTTGATCAATTCCTACCAGGCCTCTTCTTGGCACTAATTTTGGGTCACTTGTTGTTCCCTTGTCCCTGAGTTGGTCAACACCACCTCCTCCCCCCCCCCACCCCCCCCCC